>OX439005.1:33272104-33872104 GCA_949316495.1 Amphiduros pacificus | reverse complement strand
TGAATGATCAGACATTAAAAATCATGAATGAAAGCAGTTACATTCCTTATGTATCAGTCATTGTAAATGTGAGTGTGGTGTATTATTGTAGGCTAAGTGTATTAGTACATGTATAAACTAGTAATAAAAAACAAACAAATCAAGTTTTCAGGATTCTGGAGTCTTTTCAAAGATCATTAAAATAACAAGAACCCTCAAAGCTTTTCATTCCATTCAAAGCAGAAGAGATGAATTTGTTTATTGAAATAAAATAAACATGTTTGGGACTTTTGACACCTCAAGTTTTCATAAGGCTATTTTGAAGATCAATTAAGACCCAGTCACTTATCAAAGAACCTGTGTGCTCAATATCAAATAATGCCACTTATTTTCAAAAAGTTACAATAAAACACATATTTCGAGTCATTCTCCACTAAGTTGTGCTCAATATGAACTAATTCCATAAAATTCCCCCAAAATTATCTGATAAAATGTATTGAGAGCATTTAGAAATGGAATAAAATGGAAAGGTGGATGCAAATGGACAAAGGTCAAAAGTAACTTTGAAAGTAACCTAGTCTGTGCAAACATATTTGGATGAGAAAAAAATCTTTCATCTGATTAAAGACCAGATGTTTCTTATATAATTTCTAAAATAGGCAGTGACAGGCTTGACTGACCTTCAGCCTCCCCCTCCTGAATGGGCCCTCACAGCAAAAAAAAAGGTTCACATGGGATGATAACCGTCAAGCAAGAGACCAGCTGGGACTTAATTTCAAAAGTACATCACTGAGGAATAAAAGTGCTACTTTTTCAAGAATTATGCTTGGCAAACTGTTTACATATTTTATCATTTAAGCAGCCAAATTCATTGATTATTTGTCAAATGAATATGATATACCTATATTTTTTTGGTCTGAACCTTTTCAAATATGATATTAACTGAAAATAAACTCTGAGACACTCCCCTTGATTCCATATCATTTTATTTGTATTGATAAAGTATAATCACAATATTTACAAATATTTATATAGATACATTCACATTTACACATCTCGTACATCCAGTCTTTCACAAAGTATTCACAATAGTTTTTGACAAAATGTTTTGCCTGAGAATAGCAGATCAATAGATAATTTGAAAAACACAAACACAAAAGATAAACACATTTTTTTCCTCTGCAGACTCTAAATTTAGAATTTGCAGAGGAAATATATTAACTCAAAATGTTTGTAATCTCAACAAGCTTACAGCTTGCCAAATTTGGCGAGATAAAAATACCATTAATCAATATTTCAAGTTTCACAGTGAATGAAACAATTACTATTTTTCCTAACTGACAGAAATTAAATCCTCCCAACACACTTGTGAGGATCCTGTAATCAGTATTATCATGAAAGCTCTTTACATCTATCGAAGGTGTAAAGTGGTCAAAGTTTTTCACACATAGCATTCAGTCTTTCTTTCAAATTCACACACAATCTTCTCAACTTACACACACACAACTCACACCTCATAACAATATTCTGATCACCTTCTAACTTGCTCCTTTTCCCTGCAATATAAACACAAGAGGAACACTTCTTGATTTTATTCACTTTTTTTGCTATTTATCTTCTGTAAACTGCAATATTTTTTCACAATATCTGATCAAATTGATGGGGTCCACTCTCATAAAATAATCAGGAAAAACAAAATAGTTTTGTTTCTTGAAACTAAATATAACTAAAATAGTAATATTATCAATGAAAAAAATGACAACATTACCGAGAACACTCATTAAATTCACTTTCATACATCTGTAAATCACTGGAATTCCAAAAAGCTTCTATATTTTAAACTTTATTTTTTTTAGTTTCAAGCACCAAGCAGTCCCCTTAAAACGCTAACATATTAATTATTAATTTTTCCAAATGAAAAAAATAAGCTGTTATAAATCTAAGAAATCTGTACAGTTTGTTTCTTTGGCTCGCTCTAAAGTTCTCCCTTTGATGAACTTTAAAAAATACTTACACATACATATTACATTTCCAAATATTTACTTTGTTTATTTACAATACGATCACAATGTAAACCATAGTTGCAGAGTAGCTACAACTACATCATAGAGGAACCACAACACAATCATTCTATAAAATGGTTTAGTCTACTATCATTGATAGAAGTTGCAATACATGATTACATCTGTGCAGGTCAGGAAATTATCTTCTACTGTAACATTTAATCCTAGGCATGTTCCCCTTTGCATTTTTATTAAACGGAACTAATCTTGCATTAAGACTGGCATCACCAAAGGACACTCTTTACAGACATTTCGCTTTGTTATGACCAGTCACAGCTGTTGAATTTTTTCCAACTTTATTTAAAGTCAACATACAAACCTTCTATGCCAACTTAATTACTCCTTTTTTCTGTCAATCCACTCATTTTTCATTTTAATAAATTATCATATTACTTTCGATGTAACATTCTTGCTGTTTTGATAAAAAATGTGGTACCATGATTCAGTAAATAAGTTTTATTACATGGATATTTTTTTTAAATGGTATAACCAATTGAAGAAGCTAATAATCTTAATATTTCAGCAAAAAATTATTTGAACTGTCAAATATATCTTTCATGTGTAATTATAAATAATAGTTATAGGATTAGGTCTTCTACAACCAATCCTATAGCATATGCTTCCAGTGACAAATTTGACTCCACCAACTCTATTGGTAATGCATGATCAATTCAAGTCATAGAATATTTCTATATAACCTTTATCCACATAAATTTATGAAAATAAAAATATCCATTACTACTGATATGTGCTTGAATAAATTTGCCTATCTTCCCTTTTGTAATGCGCTTTGTCATGTGCTCAGTTGAACATTAATATATGTTATATATAAAGTATACCTCATAATACATTTACATTTATCATGCTTATTGCACCCTACATGCAGATAAAACACCTGTTCATCATTTGCTAGTCATCCAGCAATAACATTCTAGTTGTGGAGTAAATAAAGTCTACTGTTTTCTAGAACCCCCATTCTTGCACATGGGCAGGTATGGGACTTGGGGGTTTGCTTCCACTGTTCATGCGAACCTTGTGAGGAGATTTCTGGCCCAGTCTTCTGCTGGGTGACATTGGGGAGCATGGAGAATGAGGTGATCCTTGGAGACGTTTCACAGGCTTGACAGGGGAGCGATACTTTTTGCTGGGTGTTGTATCACCCATTCGATTCACCAGAGTCACACCGCCCAAACTTTTACTGAGCATGCTAGCCTTAGTGACTTGGCCCATCAACATAGATGGCTTGATCCTTGGTGTGATGTGAGAGTCCATTTCTCCACTGTCAAGGTTGGTACTGTCTTTCAGAGGGACTTTCCCTGGGGACATGCAGAGTCCCTCCACCTGTTTGGCTAGGTGAGCACTTTTGGGCGTACACACGTCGTTGATAGTGTCTAATAAGGAAGTGTTTATCTCAATGGATTGAAGTATAGGATTATCATTGGTGGGATGCTTCATGGGAGTGTGGCCAGCAGATTCATCTTTAGGCAGATGGTTGCCAGTAGGCGTGGCAAATTCCTGAATCTGGTTCTCATTGCTGACGTGTGGGCTGATTCGTTGTTTGGCACTTTCCACTGCTGCAGACCTCAGAAGGTTGGTTGTGATGGGAAGTTTGGCACGATTGAGCACCACTGGCTTCGGCGACCTCATCGCCACTCTAGCTATCTCCCGGTATTTTACCGCCTCTTTGTCAGCCTTTGCAAAAATTGTTGGAATCCTCACAGGCGAGGCTCCAGTTTTGCGCGAAACGGTGTTGGCAAAACGAAGAGGCGATGTGTGTCGTTCAGCTGGCTCTTTATGATTATGCTGCGTAGCTGGCTCAGCAGGAGTCAGGGTAGGAATGTCAAATCTACAGATGTTTTCTGCCACTTTGCCAGCATTCTTTTCCTTTAGATTGACAATGCTTTCATTGGCCGGTTCTTCTATCATAGTTGTGAATGGCGTCCTTGCCTTCTCACTGACCACACCCGCTCGTGACAACATGTGGTGCATCTCTGCAGACACCTGGAGGCGAGGTTCGGCACTACGTCGCCTCTCTGCATTAGACCTCTTCTTTAGTACCACAGGATTGGCCGTTTCCTTCAAAAATGATTGGTGGCGAGTGACTTTGGGAAAGACTGAACGCTGCTTCACCTCCGCAAGACCATTTTGCTTCAAACTCAACTTGGCTTCTGATCGAAAGCACTGGTGCTCTTCATGTTGGTGCAGGTGTTTCTTGCTGCTAGACTTAGAATCCACCCCCTCCATCTCTGTCTCAGCACCTAAACCACTATCACAGCTTTTAAGGCTGTGCCGACTGTCATGTTTTGTGATTGTTTTCTTCCCTTCTATGCCAGCACCAGCATCAATAGCACTGTCTATGCTGTCCACACTACTGGCGGGTGAGACAGGCTTCCTCGGCTCTTTCACATGCTTTGCTCTTGCATCCGGTTTGGGTAGGACTTTGGGTGGAATAGGAGGTTTTACAAAGGGTGTAGGAGCAATGGGATTGTGAGAAGCCACTGGCTGTCCATTATAAATCACTGTTATAATACTGGTGTTAGATGCATCACTTGTCACAGAACTGTTCATTTTGTCCTTTTCTGACTCGCTTGTGTTCTCCTGTACTTCTTTCTTCTTGGCGGCCATGACAGGCAGACCCATGGGCTTTTTAAACACCTCCTCGCGTTCAGAAGACTTGTTCATAGCTTCTACTACTTTACTTTCATTGTGGTTCTCATTGCATATAGACATCTCCTGGTCGATGAAGGCCTGATCAAGGCCCTCCTCAGTGGCAGCCATACTCTCCTCCATGTTAACACTGGAGCCTGACACCTGCCGAGACAGGATGGACATATCTCGTGATGGAGACATATTGCTGCTGCTGATGCTCGGCTCATCCCCCATGGCTTCATCATCGTCGTCATCATCATCATCATCATCGAGAGGGAGCATGCTGACCGGGCTGAGGTCATGAACCAGAGGCTCTGCCATGGGGATGGGGCTGGTGTCAATCACTCCTGCAGGAATCTTTTCTGGTGACTCAAATATATCCCTTTGGCTGCTGTGCCTGGGAGGTGGTCCGTTATCTACTGAATGCCTGCTGCGGTTCGGAGATGGCACATATCTCTCTGCCGGCAGACCACTGGTCACTGTGTTTGGTCGTCCTCGTCTGAGAGCACCACCGTCTGCTGAGAACCCTCTCCGGTGTGGCCTCATCACGACCGGAGAGCTTCCGTCCTCTGCCTTTTGTTCCTCCTGCAGCTTGGCAGCAAGTTCCAGGTTGGTGATGCTGTCCTTGCTGAGCTGAGATGAGGTGGTGCTGGTGTCCGCACTGGAGATGGAACCCTGGCTGCCCATGGAGGAGTTAGACCTAAGCGGAGTCAGGAGGCGCCCTGGAGAACTTGGCGTCTTCTTGTGGCGCCGGAAGAAGCTACGTCGTTTGCTAGACCCGGGGGCCATGATGATTGGAGCGTCTGGCGGACCAGCAAGTCGCTGGCCAATGCCCATCTCTACTCCTGGGGTAGCCTGCAAAGGACAAAAATAATTAGACAAGAAAAAGAGGCATGTCCTTCAGAATCAGAAATGTTTTATTTATATCCATAATGATGAGTGTGATTTTGTTAGGTATTATAACCCTAAATATACTTGTAACCCATAAAGAAAATGTTGGAAAAGATTATTGAAAATTGGATTTTAAGTGAGTATAAATAATCCTTACCTGTGAATCTTTTCCACCACTCAGTCTACGGAAGAATCCCTTCACACTTCGTCTTTTGGTTTTTGGAGTTTTGGGAGAGAAGCAACCACCCTTAGCAGCTGTGTGCCTAAAACATTCAGTACACCACACACATTTAACACTTTAATATAGTTTAAGTGAATTTAGGAATTGTGTTTACGTAACATCTACTACTGTTTTACTCCTTCCTGAGAGGCTGAGATCAATTCTAAATTGTTATTTTAAAATTTGTAGAAATAAAAGTAATATCAGTTATGGTTTGCAGTCTCACCTTTTAACTTTGGTGGCAGATGATGGTGACAGGAGCTTGTCAATATTCTTCCTGGGGGTGGGGTTAGGGGTGCAGGCGTTGAACACCATGTTGGTCGAACCATCTGCAAATCGGATGTTGGGAGTATCTTGGAAATCATGATTACGTGCTGCAAGTGGAAATTTGTTTTATAGATTTGTGCTTCTGGTATTTCTTTGGTAATGCAATTGGATATTCAAAATAATTAATTGCAAGATTTTAATTTTGTAAATCAAAAATTAATGTCATATCTTGAGCAACAAATTTCAGCAAAAGCAGCACCTAAGCAGATTTTCAACTCCTCAAATGTTATTTGTTAATAAAGCAAAAAAAATGTTAGTAAATTTATTAGTTAAATATGTGCAAAGGTGCTGCAATACTAAAGTGCTGATGAATAAATTTGAATATATTTTCTCACCTCGATTTTTTGGTACTGGAGTGAAAGGTGTTCCAAGAGTAGCCATACGAGGCATCTGTTGTAAAATGGCTTTCCTAGAAAAAACAAAATATCAGAGTTTAGACATAGATATGATACAAGGTTAGTGAGGTCATATAAAGATTTGATTGGTATTCTAATTTTATGACTTAATATTCACCTCTGATCAGTCTATAAATGTGTGAGCATGTAATTGTAGATTATTATCTATCAGCTTAATAGGCTATTTACTAAATTTCTAATCTAATTCCTGGCCAGGACTCACTTTTTGCTTGCAGAGAAAGGTATCATCTCTCCAGATGCCTTCCGTTTCCTCATCACTTTGGGCGTGGCATCTGACATGATATGGTGAGCGTTGTCGACCGTGTCAGCGCTGTCGTTGGACATGACGGAAGCATCGCAGGGATAATCGGACATGATGGACAGCATAGAGGACTTGTCGCTTACACTGCTGCTGTTGTGTTTACTGCCTCCGCGCCACTTAGAGAAACTACTGCTCAAGTTGTTCACAAGACCTGCAGTTATCAAATAGCCATTAGTCAGTGCTTTCTCTCTATTCTTGTTCATATGTTAAAAAAAAATAAGACTGTACTTTACATTGAATTTTAATTTTTTTTTTTGGTTTACTCCTTAAAAACTGGGGAATGTAACCTAAGTTATTCTCTTTTTAAAAACTTAAAAACTTTGTTTTTGTATCATTTCATAATTTGGCATAATGTACACTGGTTTAATTTTGCTTCAAATATTCAACAATGGCGATTGAAAATCCTGGAATCTATAACATTATAGGACTAATAGAAAAAGAAAACTTGAATTCATGATTTCAAAAAGTGAAAGATGTCAATAGATCTAAATTCATATAAAGGACTTCAAATAAGAAACATTTTTTTTAATTAGTGAGCTATTTTATAAACATAACACAAGAATAAGATGTTATCTGAATGAAATAAATATTTGAATGCATTAAACAATCAATAAAGAAACAATTGATTATATAAAACCAAGTTGGATCTTCCAAAATAACATACTTTACACCAAGAGGCAATATACTGAAAATAATAAAATTTGATCTTTTTTCTGGTTTATAATATTTAAAATGATAAAAAGTTCAGCTTTTCAATGTGCTTACATACACTTGTCGCATGCTGATTAAAACAAGTAGATTTAACTGTATTTTGGATATACTTTCACATCCATGACTTCCTACCTTGAAGCGATCCACTTCGTTTCTTTTTTTTCTTATTTGGTTTGCTATCATCGAGTCCATCTATGCTCTTTTCCAGCTCATCCTCCGATGGGAAGCACGATAGGAGTGAGGATCTGCCATACAGACTCTCGGACACCATGCCGATATCATCCGAGTGGCAGATAAGCAGCTGCACCACATTGGTCTGCAGCTGCAGCAGCCTGCTCTCCGACCCGATCTTCTCCATCTTGGTGTTGCTGTGCAGGAGATTGGGTGCCAGACAGACGGCGAGGTTCTGGACGTCCATCTTGTTGTTCTCGCAGTGTGACGCCACTTTGGAGAGGAACTGCATCATGAAGCGCAGCGTGCTCAGGTGATGCCATGGCAACAGCAGACAGAGATACAGCGATGCTTCCACGCGCTGAGAGTCCGTCTCCAGGTTGTAACATTTCAGGAATGCATCGTGGTGTTTGTGAGTGAGCAGCGGATCAGGAAGCTCTCTGAAGAACTGCTTAATTAGACCAGCCACATCAAGAGGCATGGCATCCTTCAATTCCTCTCCCAATTCTATCCTCTCCTACAATTGAAAACAGTCATTTTTTATAAATCAAAACCTACACTTTTAAGTTTAACACATTAAAAATGACCTGAACATTTAAAACTGTCATATCTTAAAACTTGTCTGCATAAACATGATAAATTTCCTTGAAACCCAAAAGTTACTATGAAAACATGAAGAAAATGAAAACAAAGCCTTGTATTAGTTACAGGAGTTTCAAATACCCTATTCACAACTATGCTTACAAAGCATTCAGGTATGCCAAAAGACATGACTTCAAAATTGAGTAAAAATAACTATGGTTGAATAAACAAGAAAGAGGTCAGTTTTATCTCTTGTATTGCTTCTGTTTGGCAGGTGTTTAAGTACCTCCTCTACCTAATAACAGGTGTAAACAAAAAGTATTTGTGGGATTAAGATGCACACTTTCCCTCATTGTATTCAACCACTTTCACAATATTCCTGGCTCAGGTAATCTTTTGTCACAACCAGGCAGATGTTCAAGCATCATCCTTTTGTTGAGGGAGGATATTCTATTATGCAATGAGAGTAGCTGTACGTGCTATTGGATTTGTTGCTCGTTATGTAACAACCCTCTCATCAAAAGTAGTCTGATTTATAATTAGACGATTTGATGAAGACGTTTCATAAGACAGAATGTGAACTTATTTCACAGCAGATTTAAGGGTAATATGATATAATAAGTGTACTGAAGCACACGATAAAAATTCATTTGTTCTTTTAAGATATTGTATGTTGTTAAAATCGTTCACAGCAGGTGGGTGGGATAGGCTGAATTATATTTTCAAAGGAAATACAACTGAGAGGTTATACACTTCAGTAAGAGATATTGAATATACAGCAAAGACAATCAAACTGTTGAGTCATATCAGAAGTGTTTGTGTTAATACTCTGAATTCAAACTAACCTTGAGCTCCTTCTGACGAGCAACAGATCCAGATTTACGGAAAAGTCCTTCTGTGTTGATGTGTTCATCAAGTACGGATGTGGCCTCCACCAAAAACCTAATTAACACAAACCGCTATTTTAGTCAAACATTTTAAAAGGAGCAAGACATTTTTTTTTTTAATCATTCAACATCAAGATGCACTTAAATGAAAAATGCGGAAACAACTCAAAGAATATCATCTGATCAGTCTGAAGATTGGTGATAACAAGGTACCAGTTAGGCCTAAAAAAAAACTTTTAAATTTTTAAATTTCTAGGTAAAAAGACAGGTTGAAGTTATAAGTTCATTCATAATATATCCATTATCAATATATTTGATTACTTTGAACAAAATAAAATAAAATAAATAAAAATCTACACAATATCCTATTATTTCTGGACAAGTTATCTGAAACAAGGTTATTATTATTTTTTATTTTTTGATCTAATAAATCTTAACTACCTGGGCACTGGTCCGCAGTCATCTAGGAGCAGGCATGGCACCTGAGTCAGGTGGTTACCAAATACATTACTCTCCCCAATATCCTGCAAAACACATAAATGGCACACCTAGTTTAATATCATGGTTACAATTCACAAATAACATTAAAATTTTGCACAGAGATTTCATGATCTGAGGCAATAGGGCATTGTAAAATGTGCTTGTGTGACTAATTCTATTTTTTTCAACATGATTCTAAACCTGTGTATATAATTTATCAAACAACTCCAAGGGCTTGAACAGTTTATTTGATTTATGAACTGAGCACTGGGCTTCTAACAGTTAAATCTAATGAGAAATGCAGAAACTACTGATAATAAATGATGATAATCTTCATGATTATATAAGATATCTATTTAAAATTGACAATGTCCATGAAGTACAATTTATTTCTAAAATAGTTGCCTGCCTATGGATTCCCAGGCTGCTGTCCAGCATATTGTGATTAGCCTGCTGTTCTTTGTCAAGTTTCTTCCATTATCTTTCATGTAAATAATATTATATGCTTGGCATGTGCATGAGCCCATTGTTATGTAATCAGTGATAATTAAGCTGTCAATATCACATGCGGTGTCTTCTGTTGATTGATAACAACTGGGCGTTACCAGACACACTACCACCATCTCCTGACCCACATATGATAACACATTATCTATCTGATGTCTTAGCATGCAAACTTCTGATAGGCTCAAACCAAAACATGGTTCAAGTACAATCTTTTCAACATGCTAACTAATTGGTGGACATTTTAACAAAGGCAATACTGTGCCAGTAAAAACAAATATATACAATCCTACAATTAAATACTGGGCTTGTAGAATGTGTCCTTAGAAATAGTCTGTGTTGCCTGGATGCCCTGAAGAGAATTTTTATAGCAATCCATGAAAGAAACATCTTTTGAAATCCTCTTTTCCAAAGCTTCTGAGCAAGAAATTGAGAATTTTCTCATGAAGCAACTTTAAATATGTTGAATGTAGACTTAATTAAGTCTTTGAATAATCACGGTAATAGTCTACAATACATTAAAATTCAGAACTTTGGATTCCAGTGTTTAGGGGTACAAATGGACAGCAAAATAGATGCACACTCGGGTAGAAACTGGGTACCTTGGTTAGTTGGTACAGTTTGAAATACAATAATGAAATTAGCATCATTGGCGACTGGTAATTGATGTGTTTGAATGGACAGTATTGAAATGAACAAAGGTTTACCCCCTAGTGACTGTCAAGTAGACAGCATGGGGTAGAAGAGGGAGTTCCTCAAATGAAGATATTGTACCTTCCTGTTTAAGTTTTAAACATCTTTCAATGTTAGCTGAGTAAATGACTCATCAAGGAAACAGCACTTAATGATAGATCAGGTCCAATCCCATCCCGGCAAATACTAAGTACCTACAAGTAGCCATTGTCCTTTCTTGATGTTACCCTTTTGTTTCAAGAGATCTTTTGAAATTAAAATGATCTATACCGTCTAAATTCTATCAACTAGTATTGAGTCCTTTAAAAGGGCCCTCTGGTCATGTAATAAAAAAGCAGGTGAGGACTCCAGGCATAAATTAGTGGGAAATACAATGTTTTTAAATGACATCTGTGATTGGGTCTTTCATGATATTAATGATAATGAAAAATGGGTTTATTACTATCTTTAGAAATAATGTTATTAAACCAGATTTATGATTACCAGTCCCTTGGAGTAAAAGATCATGACAAATACATTTCTACTATGTTATGTATCATCACTGATTAGATTTATGTGTGTACTCTATTATATATTTAAAATTCATTACATGCAGTTCATGTAAGTCACCTTAAACCAAGTAATAATTCTGATCCTTAGAAATGTGACTAATGCAAATTTTGTAATATCTTAAAAAAACTATTTGAATTTTTCAAGCAGGTCACAGCAAGCTATGTTTTATTATTTATGCAGATTTATTTGAAGGTATTGTTCCAAGCAAGGAGATGCATTGCTTACTAATTGTTTGGTAACATAAATGCTGTGAAAACTTAGATGTAGGCACAAAGCAAAGCAGAAGCTATGTAAACAAACATCAATTGTGAAATCAGACACCAAAAAGCTGAGCGTGATGGGATATGAAGGTGTTGTGTGATTATCAATTCTATTTTGCTTACAAATATATTACCTTTACAATATTGCAGTCTTGGGTGTTCAAAGACTGTTTCAAGGGGGGGATATCCTGTATTAGGCACAAATAACAAAGCATATACATTTAAAAATAAATCAAAGATTTGTTAAGTGTTATTTGATACTCAAACTGTGAAGCATAAATCTTTTCTATCAAGCTTTTTTTTTAAGCTGCAATATTTGTTAAAGCCAATTAGGTCACATATCAAACTCTGATACCCTACAACACATGGTAATGTCAATAAACAAATGGCTTGTATTATTTTGACATGTTCACTTTAAAATATTCAATAATCAGCTGATAATAAAAGAGTTAACATGGTTAAGGATCTACTTGATGGTAGTTATGTCTTATGTCTTCCAAACAATGTTATTTGCTACAGAAATTTGAATGTTATCTATTATTGTTGAATGAATTATATGGAACAAGCCAATTGCTGATCTCTTTTTACCCGAAAAAGAGTACACACGAGAACTGTACAACTTTACTGGCACTAATAAATAAATTAAATTGAAAAACAGCAACTGGCAGGGCTCCTTTGAACAAGACCATGATATTCGCAAAATCAAAACTAATACAGGGAGGGAGACACTAATTGAACATGGGAGATTTTAATTGAACTCAAAAACATATGGTCATATAGCAATATATCTGAGGCACATTTATACACTCAACACTGTAATATTCTTAGTCTAATGATATGTTCTGTGCATTTGTATATTTTTTTATGACAATCCCTGAATCAGCTGATCATTTTTTAAAGTTTGCATAAAAAGGATTTTTAAAAATAAACTAAACAAAGTAAATGAAAATGATAATTATTTGTATCCTAATTATTTGCTTCAGCCTTGATTGAGATATATGCCATCCAGCTAACAAAAAATCTTAGCTGAGCTGAACAAAAGCTAATATTTGAAAAAGTATTATTTTGTCTGAATGAATTGTGGCAACCATGCTTGTTGAACAGACAAACAGGTGCCCGTTGTTTTGCTCGATTCGGATTTTCACAATTGTAAACAAAATTAATGACCAAACTAGACAAAATATATATTATTCTATCTCACAGAACACATCTCAAGAACCTATAGAAGAATTATGTAAAATAAATTTTTAGATTTGCAAGCAGTTAGTTTGTGTAATCGGAAAGAACATTTGAACATCAACAAACGACTATGACACTTACGGGCGAATCTTCTTTTTTCCCCTTCTTGTTCTTCGGGAGTTTGATTCCGAACTCCTTTAAATCGTGAATAATAACCGATCTCAGGTTGCAGATATCCTCAACTTCTTGTACGTTCCTCATTTTACCTACCCTCACCTAAATATTCGACGATCCACATCTAAATTCCTAATATTTTGCCTAAAACTACCCGAATTTTACACCGTCTCCCGTCACTCTTCCGACATGATGTAGATTTGAATTTCGCATCTGACCCAGTGACCTCGCTCCCTGATTGGCTGAAGTAGACGGACGGGCACTCGATGTGGGCTTGCTGGTACTCGCTCAACGCGCAATTAAGGTGCACACTCCTGGGTTATGCATCACTGCCACTGGTTATCATTTCTCGTCCAGAGCCGGTTTAAATTATCTTTGTGATTATATGTTTCTGTATTATTCTCAACGAATACAAGTACATTGAATAAAAATAGTCACACATTATACATAATAAATAACCACGTACAAATCGTAGCAAAATGTTGGCATATTGACAGATTTTGGGGAGATAAACCAACGGATTAAATCTCACAATTAATGTCAAACACACATTATAATTCCTGCATATTTGCTGGCCCTCCATAAATTATGTATTATATGAGCAGACAGGAGCCACTGTGAATAATTAACAGCTCAAATCTTGCCGTTTCTAGAAATATCACACGTGCACCGATCGACATCATGGAGTTCAAAGCCTCATAATCGTTAAGGACGATTCCAATATTCAATGAATTTATTAGAAGTATGTCCATTAATTACAATGAAGATGATAATTTAATAGATTGCACATGTGAGAGCAATATAATCATTTTACATTGTAATTGTGTTGCTCTTTGGTCAAAAAGGAACGGTTTAACAACGTATAGCTGGTTATCACTGAGATGAGCGTATTATCTAACTTCTACCCAGCTTGTTCTCTTTTCTCTCCAATCTGAGAACAATAATACGAGTGAGCCCAATGTAAAGGAAAATATCTGTTAATCAAAACAAGCATTGTGATATAAAAGTTATCTCTTTGCAAGTATTCTTAGAAGAGTAAAGACATAAAACTATGACAAATTGAAGAATAAAATTACATCAATAAAAAGTCTGATTTGTAAATCACTTCGTGAAATAGCACTTAATTTTTTTGTGTACATCTCTTAAAACAGTAATAGATATATATTATATTATATATCTATTATTATATATTATAATATGGACTATATTATAACATACTGTATACTCTATAGATCAGAGACGACGATGGCTAATGTGTAGACCCAAACGTCAGTTGTATTTGATTTGTACTCTCGTGATCTTAGTTTCCGAGCGGGTTTGCATGTGCTAGTCAATGACGTCTATGACTTACCGCAACTTCAAAATGATGAGAAAATATAAATTCAATTTCATAAAGGAAACTGTATACAATTTTTTTTTCAGAAAAAATTAACGACTTTCTTGTTTAATGTAGACCTATATACAACACGATAAAACTAAAATGTATCTATTATGATGATTAGGTGAATAGATTAAATATTCACACTGAAATGATGGTCGTATTTTGGAAAATAGTCAATTTTTTGAGTTACTAAAACTTATGTTAAACCTGATTTAAATACGACTGACCCAGCAGACACATCATGTGAAAACCACGTGGATTTCTGGTTCAACACTACTACTACTGTTTTTTGTTTTTTGTTTTTTTGCTTTCAGGCCACGATGGAAGCTAAAATCACAGAAGTGCAAAACATGTAGTCTATTGTTTAATAATTGTGGCGTAAGAGGCGAGGACATTATAATATATGCTTGTTTTTTGTTTGTTTTTGTTTTATAAATGACAACTTTGATGCTCTACTCATGACAGAGCACTTTTTTCCTTGCATAGCATAAATGTTTTCACCCCAAACCTCGCAATCAAATGTTATTACCCATCATATTTCAAAAATGTATGTGCCATTTGAAAGTAGATTACCTCGCAATCAAATGTCATTACCCATCATATTTTTAAAAAAATTATGTGCCATTTGAAAGTAGATTTGTCTTCTGCTAAAATCCAAATCATCCATTGGACACTTTGTCAACAAACTTTGTTTAACTGATCAGTGATCTAGTGCAAACACATGTTTAGTGAAGTCTTGCTAACAACTGAGAGCAATATATTATTATTGTTCTCAGCTAACAATCAGACACCTTCAGATTGGGACAATGGCGTGATTTGACTCACAGAGGCCAGTTTGACAATTAAAGTTTGTCTATTGGTATAGGCCTAACACCTTTACAGACCACAGGTCGCATGCTTCGATACACGTGCCCACCTAGTGGTCACAAGAGTACAGCCAGTACATGGCATTTTCAGAAAAAAAAGTGTATTCTGTTGATTTCAGTGAGATAGCTTGCTTGTATCACAGTTTGGTGGCCACATGTCATTTAAACATACCCCAGACCTCTGTAAAATTGCCTGTGACCTCTGTGATTTTACGAATGTTTTTAGTTTCACTTCTTCCCCACGTCTGGGCACAGAGGTGGAAAAATCGGTTTATTACATAATCGTGAACTCCTTTTAAAAACAGAATGTCAATCCCTACCGAAACCTTCAACCATGGAACTGATGGATGCATCCTTCCTTCCTATCCGAATAAAGGGGACAGAACATTACTTTTGAAGCCATTTATAGACCACAGCTATCTGATGAAAACAGATACACCTATCACTGCTCTTTTACACACGAAGCAGTATTCCTGGATGATTACAATTTGCAAATAAATAAACCGTCAAAACCTGATGTAGTCAAATTTAATGGCATTATATAAACTTTTGACATGATCATGACGCATTGGACACATAAACATCAGAATTTATCTTTTAGTGACATATTCTATTACCATAAACATTAGTTCACCAAACCTGGTAAAAATAAATAAATAAATAAAATGATAAGATCTAGAAATTTCAAGAACCTTGACAAAGAAGCCTTAAGAAGTGACATCAAATCCATCCAAGATGACTCATCCACTTGGGATGACCTACCCTAAGTTGAGACGTGGTCAATATGATGATTTACTTGCATCCCTTATGGAACGGCATACTCCTTTAAATTAGCCAACATATTCCTCAGGAAGCCACCCCGTATAGTTGCAGTGGATTGCACCCTTTACTGCTGCCTGCACAGCATAGTCATTTGAATGATGCCCGTTAAAATGAGGAGGACGAAAATTGATTTTTGTATTAAGATGATGTGATGAATTGTTAGGTTTTGAACCTTTATCTTCAGTAATAAAGAAATTAATGTCCACGTGACTCACAAGTCATACTATATATATATGAATTCTTTGACACGTAGATTTCAGTGATGATCATCATTAAGGAGGGTTGTTGCATATTTTGTACAAACATAAATTTGAAAAGCCCTTAATTTTGCAAAACAATGGATTCATATAAAACGCTTGGTTGTGAAAACTTTACTGGTATCTCAGACATCAACAAAATTACTTTTTGTGTATGTTGGATTGAAATTTTTTTTGCCCAGGCCACTTTTTAGATTTAGGTTAAATTTTGGCATTTCCCATTATATTCAAATGTAAATATTTTAGGGTTAATGTACAAAATTTAAGTGGCCCGGGCATTTTTTTTTACAGCCTAACAACTAAGATTGATGCACCACAAGACCATATAGTTGTTCTAGTTATGAGAAAAAAAACAAGCGTTTTTTGTACCAAACATTTTGGAGATTTTATAGGGGAGACGTCAGAAAGGGCCAATTTTTTTCCTACAATTTCCATTAGAAAATAATCCACCTTGATCTTAAAACCTTTAAACAGCTGTAAAATTGGTTCTAATTAATATAATTTCAAGATTGTTGGTGTTCTGAGTTTGCGTTATCCTAAGGAATATGATTATTGACATTTCCTGTAAATATATGTAAGGTTTCATTGATTTTGTTGCTCAAGGTCAGACAAAGGTCATCTCAAGGTCAAACTTTTTCAAATGAAAAACGTCAGCCTGGGTCATAGATTACATACCTAAATCAACATAAGTGATAAATAAACTTAATTTGAAGATATGTAGGTTGTTCTCTATAGCTGCCACTGGATATATACCATGAATGGCATGATATATACTTTTGTCACCTCTGCCCAAGACCATGGAAATGGTCTCTTGGCTGGGCCCAGGCTCCCTGCAGCTGACAGGATTGTGGGAAGACCAGAAATTATGATCAAACATCTGAGAAACTGAAAGAACTCCACTGGGCTGTTGGTGACAGGGCTTTCTCAGTCATAGCACCGAAGCCTTTGTGGGAAGATCAGAAATTATGATCAAACATCTGAGAAACTGAAAGAACTCCACTGGGCTGTTGGTGACAGGGCTTTCTCAGTCATAGCACCGAAGCCTTTGTGGGAAGATCAGAAATAATGATCAAACAAACATCTGAGAAACTGAAAGAACTCCACTGGGCTGTTGGTGACAGGGCTTTCTCAGTCATAGCACCGAAGCCTTTGTGGGAAGATCAGAAATTATGATCAAACATCTGAGAAACTGAAAGAACTCCACTGGGCTGTAAGTGACAGGGCTTTCTCAGTCATAGCACCGAAGCCTTTGTGGGAAGATCAGAAATAATGATCAAACAAACATCTGAGAAACTGAAAGAACTCCACTGGGCTGTTGGTGACAGGGCTTTCTCAGTCATAGCACCGAAGCCCGGCACCGAAGCCTTTGTGGGAAGATCAGAAATTATGATCAAACATCTGAGAAACTGAAAGAACTCCACTGGGCTGTTGGTGACAGGGCTTTCTCAGTCATAGCACCGAAGCCTTTGGAACACACTCGCTAATGACACGATCATATGAGTGCCACAGCTAATGAGACTAATGACGCACATTTTCAGGAAACATCATCATTATACCTTGGAGTAATTACTCCAAGATTATACATAGCGAGTAGCGCTTTGAACAAACAATGTCTGGTGTAAGTTACTGTAAGCGCTATATACATGTAGTATTATACCTTATAATGAGCTTCATTCTTCTCCCTGACACCATAGGAAAGTTCATTAAAGTAAATGTTGTTGCTCAGACGCAGGCTCCCAGTAATTAAGGTTATATATTGGTTTAAAACGCCAGAAATGTATACATGTTGTTCATTGTATCTGTTTCTGATTATATATAATATGTGAAGAATTCAATAAGTGGCACCCAAATGTTATGTGTAAATTGTATGAATGTTTACGCCTGCACTTTAACTTATACAAGAATGAATTACAAATATATTTTTTCATTTTTTTTCACTGGAGATGAAGGTGTCCTACTGTTTCTCCTTGTACAAGAATGAATTACAAATATATTTTTTCATTTTTTTTTTCAGTAGATGAAGGAGTCTTAATGTTTCTCCTTGTATTGGGTCAACAAATCAATTGATGAGTAATACATCCGAGTTGAAGCCAAGTCTGTCTGAGAGCAATATTTTTTTTGCTCTCAGACTTGACGTATATTGCGACCCACGTGGCTTCTGAAAATAGTATCGGCGGATATCACGTGACTCTGAAGTGTGTGGTGCGTTGTAAATTTGGGTCACGCGACTCAGCTGACATTTGTGAAGACGTTGACAGGCTCAAACAGACAGATCGAAAAATAATGGAAATAGACATGGTGGTATATGAAACGGGACACAAAAGGCTTTAGGATGATAGGAGTGGGCCCAGACTTGACAACAATCGTGCCCCCGAATCCTATCAAGCCTGCGATATCGCCACAAGTTCACCTCAGTCTGACAGTTGCCTACACTGCGATCTATGGATTCCTGTTTGTTATTGTTTATTCTCGACCGGGAGTATCCGGGTCACTCAGTGCATCACGTGATTTAACAGCTTGGCAACCAGAGCGCGAGCCACTGGCCGCTGAAAACAAACGCGTAGCAACCATTGACAAGACAAGACGTACTACACATTTCTCAGCTGTTTCTCTCCAAATATGCCCAGAAATTTATTATTTAATTATATCGCACAATTCAATTCTATACAGTCTTTGATTTCTTTCCACTCAGTGGTGTGAAAACTAACAAAATTTCACTGATGGCAATTATCAGCGTTCACAGTATTGATCTTCAAGGGCATTTCGTCTTTGAGTCATGTCTTCCCGTTTTGACAGAAATGCTTTTAATTGCATTTTAAATGATAAATAAAGGTATTTACCCAATATCATCACGGGGATTTACGGCATATCGAGTGCTACAAACGGTAATGAATAAAAGCGATATAATTATAATACCTTTGCCTTATAATACACAAAGAAATATTGTAGACCTACCACGTGTTTGTTTTGAAGATCAAGGACGTCACGTACATCGTATTTACGTTTTACTTCTATGTCTATTAAAATAAAAATTATTATATCGCACAATTCAATTCTATTCCCTTTCGGCGGTGTGAAAATTAGTAAAATTTTACTGATACCAATTATCAGCGTTCACAGTTTTGCATTTCGTCATTGTCTCCACTGCTTTGAGTCGTGTCTTCCATTTTTTTGAAAAGCATCAAAACAAAACATAAAGAATATTAGACGTAGCAGATTGATTTTAATTGCGTTTTAAATGATAAATAAAGGTATTTACCCAATATTATCACATATTATGCTTTGCAGGTCGAGAACAGAACAAAACGATCCATTATTGAAAGCATGAAAACAAATATCGGATATGCGGACTACTGTCTATTCGTTATTTCTTTGTGCTTATAAAGCCAATGATATTAATTATATCGCTTTTAATTATTATCGTTTATAGCACTCGATCGGCTGTAAATCGTCGTGATAATATTGGGTAAATACCTTTATTTATCATTTAAAACGCAATTAAAATCAATCTGCTACGTCTGAAAGCATTTCATGACGACCTCGTGTTGCAATAGGTGTGTTCACTTTGTTTTCAGCGGCTCCCTGGTCGCGAGGGAAGTCACGTGACCCGTGACGTTGCACCAAGGTAGGGAATGTGCAATTATGGATGATACTTTATTATAAACACAAACGATTCAGCTATCAGAGTGTATTCCTCTTCCTGTGCCTTCTCTGGGCAGGACTGAGGACAACTCTGTTTTCTTTTTACTTCAAAAACTGTGTACTGGCCAACAATTTAAACGTCTTCTTCTATTGGCTGCTGTACTGTTTTCCTGTGTGTCTACAGTTCATTACCCTGTGTTTATTGGTATTTTTCTTTGCACAGGTGAGTATCATTACGAATCTGCTTAATTTGAGATGAGATATAACTGGTATTAGCCATTTATTTAGTAGAGTAATGTATAGCTAACCAAAGTAAACAACAACAAAATAACCACACCCACTTCTTGGTCTCCAATCCATTTACCATGTTTTAAATGGCTGACCTCATCATTTTAACATCCAGGTCATCCTTGACAAGTGTTTCTTGCTTTAAAAGAATGTCCAGCATAATTCTCTCACATAGAAGTTTGTCAATGTGATGACAGTGATATTGTTCCCCTTTACTCTTGATACTTCTAATATTTAGTGTGAGGATCCATTTTCCAATCAATTTAAGTATGTTTTCAGTGATAGCACAGAAAATATGAATTTTATTGAATCTCAACATTTAGTGACACGATCAGAAACTTGTAGAATATAATTTAAAAAAGAGCCTTTATTCTAAAACATTTGGAATTTATAGATCACCCTTGGACATGTCTAAAAAGTTGACTAGCTTTTTCCCCGCGGGCTTTCTCATTATTCTTAATAATAGGAGAGAACAATTTTTCACTGTTAAACTAATTCATTTTTGATGTATGTAAATTCTTGTATAATGGTCATTTAATAATGGCCCCAGCATAAAATAGAAATTTTGTTACAGCACAAAATTTGCACAATCTGTATCCTAACTCTGCCAGTTTCAAAACAAATAGGGAGAATTTCGGGTTGGAACTATGCCAAGAGTGATCTCTGCCAAGAACAATGCATCATTCACTACACTTTAACACAATATTTCAGTTTGGAAATTTTTTTCCAATCCTTCACTTATCTTAATCATAAAAAAAAAAAATATTTGAGCCTCTGCTATATTGAGACTGCACATCTTGTCATGTTCATGCCTGTTAAGATCTAACAAAGCATTTCATTATTCAAGTTGGTTGTCAAGAATTATGTTATATCCACTGTATCCACTGACATAACAAGATAAACTGAGATCATATGCATATTTTATATATATCTATATTCCTTATTAGTAGTTATCTTTAAAGCTTGGCTTCTAAGTGACCTTCCAACTCTGACTGAGAGAGAAGTAATGGGGTCCATACACTTCAAATATTACAGTGCACAGAAAATGTCATGGATTACAATATATCAAATCCTTATGATCTGATAGAATTGAGGCATTGATATTACATCTGCCACCAAAACCCCACCTGTCACAAATTGAGTGCCAAAAAGGGGCATTTCTATATCATTATTATCATCATCATCATTATTATTATTGAATGTTGTGTAACAGACTATTGATGTGATCAGAACAACAATGGCATTAATATTATTGGTTGTGATTTATACTTCTCATGAACTTGACCATGTCCATGAAATTATAAATCTTAAGCTGCACCTAATATTAAACTGTGTTTTATTTCAGACAGAGCTGACAATTATAAGAATACTTATTTTGATTACAGATTTCTATTTTTAGCAGACCTTTAATAACCACTCTGAAACATTGATACCACTTAAGCTTCTGTATCTGTATTTTTGGAAGAACATTCGACTCTCTTTGTCTCCGAAACATATTTGATTTTATGTGACTTGCTAGTTTGAATGATTGTGATAGCAAAACTAGATAAATATTGTAAATGGCCTAGATATCATTACAGAATTGGCCAAATTTTTTGTAATTGTTTGAGAACATCCACAAGGCCTTGAAAAACTAGTTTCAAATTTGATGCCTACCTCTCAAAGCTCAAAACCAGCCACCTAGATATTTATGGACTATAAGCCATACTCTCTCATAATTATGTTATGCTAATTATACTAATATATATATATATATATATATATATATATATATATATATATATATATATATATATATATATATATATATATATATATCACATAAATATACCTACCGGTACTCCTGATCCTATTAAGGGGAGTGGGAGTGGGTAATGAATGCAGTGTGACCAAGAGAAGGGTCCTCCACAACCAGGCCAGGACAGGATGGAGCCATGGAACATTCCCCTCTCATCTAAAATAAATTAATCAGCATGGTCAATGAGGAGTCTTATCAATATATCAACAAAAACAAGAAAATTACCTGCTAATGCTATGGTTGTAGCAATCTGTAAAAAGAAGATAAGATTATGCAACAGTCTGATACAAGACTTCCCTAATATGGGCCTCTGATTATGGAGGATTATACATTTGGATTTACATATATACTTATAATGTTGTCCAAGCCATTAGTATATGCAGTTCTATTTAAAAGTTGCATGTCAATAAAGTTAAGGTATAAAGACTCTTATAATGCAAAAAGGACAGTATTTTATGCCAAATTAGAAGATAAGCATCTTTAAAAATTCCTGATCGTGAATAATATTAATTGTTGAAATTCAGTATTCAGAATGGAACAGAAAACATAGTCAGGATTTATCATTTTTTTCAGGTCAAATATAGTGACATACTTCATGCTAAATTGAAATGAGTATTTGTCTCCTGGAAGAGTTCAGTGTCTGTTTGTTTTGTGAGTAATTGGGATGATATTTAACATTCATAAGATCTCTTTATTTATGTATACAATGTGCCGATCATAAACATCAGCTGATGTAGGGCAGTGGTGGAATATTGGTCTGGGTGTGTGCCAGGTCAGTGAGGAGAATTTACTAATCATTACCAAGTCACTTTAGAATCTTGCTGCCCTGACTTCATTTCACTTTTCTGCTTCTTTCACCAATGATTATTCTATTTCCATTATTATTTATTATTACTCGCAAGGTCATTTTTATCGGGGTCATCAGCTTAAATGCTCTCTTTAAAGCTGAACATTTTTTTTCTTCTAGAGGCCGGCACATTAGAGTGGCAAAGCTGGCCTACTTCAGGGAGCAGAAAACAACTGGAAAAAAGTCTTATTTCTGTTAGCATATAATGGATATTCAAATTGTGACCCAGTTCATGTACTGCGACCTGTGTCATACTGCGACCTTTGTCATACACTTGGTTTTATTTATCAATTAGAACTTTATGAAGCATGCTAATTTAATTACCTTGTGCTGCTTCTAGAATTTGTGCATGCTTTGGAGGTAGGACTTGGTTTTAACAATGAAATAACTGTACATAATATTAGTTGTCTCACATTCAGCAGACAGAAAACATAGCATTTTATTTGTTATTTTGTTGTTGAAAAATGTCGGCGCATAAAGCATCATTTTGGCATTTTGACAATGTTTGATTATTACCATATATTTTTATAGAAATTTTGCACAATCTATTGAAAAAAAAATACCAAAAAAGTATTTATAAATATGGGTATCTCTATTGGCAGTGCATAAAGCATCATTTTGGCATTTTGACAATGTTTGATTATTACAATATATTTTTATAGAAATTTGGCACAATCTATTGAAAAAATATACCAAAAAAGTATCTATAAATATGGGTATCCCTATTGGCTGCTGTTACATTATACATTAAATTATACACAAAAAAGTTCTTCAGCATTACATTCAAATGGCAAAATTTTCTTTCCATTTTTTGTGAGCTGCAGTGCCATAACAAATAATATTATGACACTCAAAACTAATAATGTATGATTTGACAAAAAACATGAAAAATGCTTACAAAAAAGCCTATGTAAAAAGCTGATGAACGATCATTGTCTGGTTTGCCTCAGAACTGAAGAAAATGTGAGAGGTGAGAGATACTTCATGATATACAAGTACAGATCTTGTTTAGGGGGGGGCATGAGACAATGGCTTATCACAGTCACAAATGTCCCATTCTGATCCATGCCTGAGGAGACAAGTTTTAAGTTTCTAAGTTTTAGTTGTTGTGGTTTTTACACTCACTAGTTTGCTAGGAAATTTCATATCAGTATGAACAGTGATTGGTGGTTATACATTATCTAAATAAAAATGCCCTTTGATAGCCTAACAACATTTAAATTTGAATTGTCTCATCACTTCTAGTTTATAAGGAGACAAAAGTCACATCAGCATTTTCCTCTAGCAATATCTCTGAAATAGAGATTTCCTAAAAAATGAAAGATATATACCAGACCTCATTAAGCAGCCAGAATTCTTTATGTTGTGGGCAAGTCCTAATGTATGAAAACAAACATTCAATCTGCCAGGAAGTATCCCCATATTTGGATACACATTTATGAATATTTTTTCAATGTCCCTAACATGACTGTCTAATTGTCCTTGGGATTGTGGATCATACTAATAGGATATCTGCATTTAGTGATGGTTCAATAATGGAGAGCTCATCCCTCCTAGTTAAGTATTATGATCAATTCGATCTGAGTCAGCTAAATGGCAGAATGTCATGTTGAAACATGTGTTACATTCAAAGTAAATAAGTGTCCTTATGAGGATGAATCATTTTATATTCATTACATAGATTATTTTTCAAGAAGATCATGTTAATTAGCCATTTAAAAGAAGTAGAAGGGCCCTGCATCAGATGAAATAAAATTCTGTTCAACCATGCTAAATTAATTTAGCTGTACCCCAACTCCTATGATGAAGGTAGAAAGATGAACATATTACCCTGATTTAGTATTGTTTTGACATTTTTAGGCCAAAGATCATTTTGGTCACAAATAATTGTGGACAAATGGTGACAAATTAATTGTTATATATTCTGACTGATATATACAAGAAAATAGGTAGCTGCCCCAAATGACCCTGTTGTCAATTAACATTCTTTTCTCGGTCATTCTGAGAAAGCCATCTTTTGAGATGCTGAAATGTACATGGTGATCGCTGTTTCCTGCCATCGTTACTTTGGACACTTGTATACCCATAGTCAGCGTCAAAATAGACTTATAATCCACTGTTTCCAGAAACACCATGCACTGACCATCATGTTGAAGTTTCCCTACTGAATGAGCTCGACCTCCGGCGATTGACTGATGCAGTTCTGACCCATGCCACTATCTTTCCCAGTCATAATGTTTATAATTACAAATTTGCATGCGTTCTGTAGTGTTTTTTCTTCAGCTTTTTAACCGATATCAAACTTGACAACATGAAAATACATTTAGAAGAGTCCAAGTGTTGACGTCGTGGAAACGCAAATGGAGGAACATCGTACGACGTCAGAACCACCACTGCATTGTGGAGATTCCAGATGGTTGCTGTGAATAAACTCCCGTGAATAAACTGACCCACTTTTACTTCTTTGCACAGACTCGTGAACAATGACGAAACGATGCCGAGATCAAGAAAAAACAAAGAAATATTTTCAAACAGGACTGACATCTCAGGTTGATTTAAAGGGTATCTAATGGTTTGATTGTTAGATGCTGGAAATTGAGTTCTACCAGAGTTGTGGCTTAAATATGAAGGGCAATGCAAGGTGTTTCTGGACACAGTGGATTTCAAGTCTATTTTGACGCTGACTATACGTATAGTAATCATTTGTTAGGTGCTCTCTCATTGGTCTAAATAATTTGCCATTGTCTCCCACCATTGTCTCGACTGCCGTGATTGGTCAGCGAACTATGATAAGCAAACAGATGTCTCACTTATTCATTATTTCTTTATTCTTATTTTTTTCATAAATCTGGACATATAAATATGTCAATGATAACCAGAATTGTTTTTGTACGTTTTAGGTCGTTTTCAATACAGTGACCAAATTTGAACCAGACAGATCAAAGTAAGTAGATAAGTTTTTCAGAAATATAATATCTTTTTATTTTGGATGACACTGTGATGGGGTAATTTAACTTTTCATCATGTTCTTTCAAGGTACTTTTGAAGGAACATTGTTTATCAATCAATAAAAAAAAATCCAAATTTGGACAACAGTTTCAAATTCCATTAAAAAATGTGGTTTAGTTAATGAATTTGACAAAAACTTTGACACAAGTCGATAATGGCATTTTGTATTGTTTGCAGACATGCAGTGTGGATTGGGTTATGTGTATCTGCCCTTATATTCCTGGTGACCAACATCACTTGTGCTGTGATCATAAAGGACCATGAATCGCGGGGAAGCAATGCACCCATGGCCATCTCAATGGTCAGGGTCGTCATTAATGACAGCCTCTTCATCTTCTGTGGGGTGGCCCTCTCCTATTTTATCTACAAAATGTCAAAAATCACTTCTGCCAACCTTGTGCTGGAAGCAAGGGTAAGTAGTCAAGAAGGATGCCAGCTATGAATGAATTTGGTTTATTAATTTTCCATATTAAAAATCATTCACATATATCTGAGAGCAATAATATTATATTACTCTCAGCATATATTATACAAATATGGACCTGGGTGGAGTGCAATATGACTTTTTATGGACCTTCGGAAAGTTATATTGCATGAGGCGCAATATAACTTTCCGAAGGTCCATAAAAAGTCATATTGCACGACACCCAGGTCCATATTTGTTTTATTCTATGATCACTGTGTTAATACCCTGGAAAGTAAAAGTTCCTCAGTATCAGCATCATTTAGTGTGGCAAACCTGGACATTGTTGTGATTGCTGTCATCTGCTTCCCAGTCTGCAGGTCACTCAGAGCAAGCTGGTGACGTCATTATAGGGCTTCCCCAACATTTCCTGCCATGGAATTCCCCATCAGTGCAGTGGAAAGTATATTGACGTGCAATATAATGCATCTGGTCAATAAAACAATTTAGAGAAGCTCATGTGACCAGGAATTGACCAATCACAGCACAGAATACACAGTGATCATAGAATAATATGTAACATCCCAGGTTGCACATATAATATTCAAAGGGAAAATGTAACATGTATATATTCACCAGATGATCATTTGCAATTTTGTGTGTGACAGACCTGATTTATTGTTCAAGTGTTTGCATATATATTATGTTGTTGTAGGGTACCTCCAAATGTCAGGCTCTGGTGACCTGTGTGCTGACCATCCTGCTGTATACATCAAGGGCTGTGTATAATATTATTGCAGTCTCTCAGCCACTAAACAAGATGCTCAGCTTCGGGTATGGGTGGATAAATGTCTCAGACCAGGTGAGAATCATCTGCAGAATCCTCATATATGGGGGAAGATTTGTGGTGGAGATGGGTTCAGTTGTCTGTATTATTCATGTCTCAGGTCAGGTACAGTAGTAACCATGTCTCAGGTCAGGTAAAGTAGTAACCATGTTTGAGGTAAGATCTAGTAATATCCATGTCTGAGGTAAGATCCAGTAATATCCATGTCTGAGGTAAGATCCAGTAGTAGCCATGTCTCAGGTATGATCCAGTAGTAGCCATGTCTGAGGTAAGATCCAGTAATATCCATGTCTGAGGTAAGATCCAGTAGTAGCCATGTCTGAGGTAAGACCCAGTAGTAGCCATGTCTCAGGTAAGATCCAGTAATATCCATGTCTGAGGTAAGATCCAGTAATATCCATGTCTCAGGTAAGATCCAGTAGTAGCCATGTCTGAGGTAAGATCCAGTAGTATCCATGTCTGAGGTAAGATCCAGTAATATCCATGTCTCAGGTAAGATCCAGTAATATCCATGTCTGAGGTAAGATCCAGTAGTAACCATGTCAGAGGTAAGATTTAGTAATATCCATGTCTGAGGTAAGATCCAGTAGTAGCCATGTCTGAGGTAAGATCCAGTAGTAGCCATGTCTCAGGTAAGATCCAGTAGTAACCATGTCTCAGGTCAGGTGCAATTAGTAGATGGTGAGAATCCAATGACATCACTATTTAGTATAATAATTCACAATTCAATACTTTTACTTCACAATATTTATTTTCATAGCTCCTTATTATTAGCTTGTCACATGGTTCTTAACGGGGCATCTGACAATCACCACTGCAGAATGATATAACTATGTGATGGAAAAATAAGTGTACATGACAATACTTTTCTTTTGTAAAATGATGAGTGTGACTGATGACAATATCTTTTTCAGGCTGACCTAGTCGACTCTGAACTCAGTGGATATGCTTATGTGTCTTTTGGTGCTGTGTTGTTCATCTGGGAGTTCCTGCCAACCTTCATTGTGGTCCTCTTCTTCAGGGTGCAGAGGCCCAGGGCCTCCGAAATGGTAAACTTTTCTCATTGCATTTTGTGAAATGAAACATATACCTCACTGGTATATTTTATATTGAAAATATTTGGAAATATTGAAAATATTTTCAATCACAGTACAGTGAAATTCATGTGCCCTGAGATTTTTTTTCTCCAAAATGCAAGTTAAATTTGGTTTTTCTGGTTTTATTATTTGAAACAGGGAATTATTTTCTGAAATTGTCAGTGAATTCTGCATGTTGTTACCAAGTTACTTGAAAAATCTCATCTTGATAGAAAGAATAAAATCACACTGTTTATGCCCAAAGTAATTTATTTTTTAAAGTTATAAAGAAAATCATGAAATTCGTATAAAAAATACCTGGATCACAAAATTATGGTAATACATTTACATACTGAATTGAGTTGTTTTCCAAATCATTTCTTTTATCCATTTCTTTCTTGAAGTTGGTAATATTTGTTTTTTTAAGATCTTGTTATCAGTATTGAACATGACACATTATGTATAAATGTTTTTAATAGGGAAATGATGAATGTTAAAAAAATATAATTTTTAATGCAGATCGAGATGCATGGTTCAGTGTAGATAAATTATTTTGGAAATATCACAGAATATTGTATATTGTGAATATAAATAAAAAAACCTGGTGTAATAATACAGCATATTATAATTACATATTTTGCAGTTTTTACCTTCAAATCATTTAGCTTTTTACAATTATTAAAATCACATTCAAAATGTATTAATTTTGTTTGAATAATTCCAATGTTTAGTATGAGACATTAGATGGAATGTCCAATTCAAAAGATGGTCCCCGAGCATATTTCTTTGACAACCCACGTAGATATGACAGTGATGAAGACCTGTCTATAGGAAGGTCCTATAACTCAAGAAACGGGTAAGAGCTTACCTCACTATGGTGCTAACTAGTTACCCATATTCACGTTGCTAAATTATTAATGGTTTCCAACCTGTGGCCTAATTAAATTGACTTCAGTGATGGTGCCAGATTTTAACAATTTAAAAGATTATAAGCCAGTCATTGATTTTTTGTAACCTGGCCCAAAAAGTCATTTAAATTGAATATATTGAACACAAATGTGAGGGATAAATTTTAGATAATGATATATTTGTCATGACTGACGTATAATATTTTTCAGGGTTTACGATACAACTGGTCCCTACTCTGTCCAGTCGAGCAGTGGAAGTATCCCGCGGGAGTATGGGAGTTATGACGCGGCAGACACGTCGCCCCCTACAGTGTTTACCACTGCTAGCTCCCTCAATGTACACCAGCCTAACCAACCACACTTCTATGACGGAACATAGCACTGCAGACCAAATATGGAATAAATACTGGAAGACAGAAGAAGGTTAACAAATAAAGCAGGCCCATCTGTGAGATTTGAATGTAGTTAATGCACAGAAGGAAATAAAAGAAAGCCAAATATTAGTCAGCAAAATGGGACCTATGAAAGTGCAAGACTTGACTTAACTTACTTACAGTCATGTGTAGTGTGATTTCATGATTAATATTGTCTGACATATGTTTGCCATGCAGCATCAGATGTTGTACTATGATCTTTCCATTAAGTGGTTCAAAGGAACATTAAAGCCAAACTTTTTTGAATATTTCACAGAGAGTTTTGTTTAAAAACCGGTTAGTAGTCTTTAATATATTGATAATATCAATTTTATTTCACAATATTTTAAATGATATATATATATATATATATATATATATATATATATATATATATATATACCGGTAATAGAAATATTTATATTGCAACCATTCTACCATAGAATACAAAATGTATAAGGATAAAAAATCAAAAATGACCTGGGATAGAGATCTACATGTTAGTTGATTCTGTAGTCATGATCTGTGATATATTTCTGGCAGAGAAAGTTTAATGTCAGAATATCTCAACTGAAATGTGTAATTGTTTTTATTGTATCTTTATTAATACCAAACAATACAAACTGAAAAATGCATCCCAGAGCTGAGGGTGTTGGATGTAAGACAGAGCATGTGCCATTCTGACATGGTGCCAGTAGTGGAACAGGACTAATAACAGGACCAGTAACAGGACCATTAAACAGGACCTGTTACTGGACCAATAACAGGTCAATCACAAACCAAACTCATATACTGGCACCATGTTTGTACCTGCAAAGTGACGCCAAATACATATCTGTCAACCTGGGAAGTACAACAATACATGTATGCAAATCTTGTCATAAACAGCTGAATTCATGTTTACAAAATAATTGTCTCTGGTAGCTCAATTTCTGACTGTTGTTATTTTCAACTCATTCTTGTGGAAGAGTCACATTTACATATAATTTTTTTATCAACATGACTTATGCCTAAAAGTGATGCTTAATTATTGTGGAGTCTTTGGCAGGAGAGTGCTACATCGCGAGCCTTTTCTGATGAAGCGTTGCTGTCTTTGAAGCTCTCCTGCCATGCAAAGAATCTTACTAGACCATGAACCTTTTCGATGGCATGGCTTGAAAAAATAGGACAGGGGTTAGATTTTTTTAAAATCTTTTTTAATTTTTTTAAATGTGATAAAATATATTAAGAATTATGATATATTTATAAAATCGTTAATGAAAATATGTCTTTTCCCCTAGAAAATCTATACAAGTGTTGTCAAGACTAAGGTACGTAAACCACCCACATACAAATATAGGAGGAGGGGTGAGCCTCGAGATTTACTAAAGGTTGGGCTGTCCTTTCTGCTGCATAAGTGCACCGGAAACTTGTTCCTGTTGATGGCACAACATCAGGCTAACTAATGTTACACATGTAATTGTGTATCATGATGTTTGAAATCGCTGATACCACACACAAATAATAGATGTCTCATTGAACTTTATGCTTAAAGGAATGCGACATGATAGTGAAATATTCAATAGCAAAAATGAACTTAAAATGAATTGTATATATCAGTGATTCTAAAAATATTTTAGGTCCTCTGATCCCTCACTTGAAAAGCATGTGCCACCTACTGGGCCACCACAAATATGAAAATGTACACTACATCAATTTGATTTTTTACAAGGATTCATAAATTTATTTCTAATTTTACATTTGTACTTTCATGGATATTTATTAAGATCTTAATCCCTGAAAAGGCACTGTTATGTCAAAGGTGATTTGATTGTCCCAACGTTGCAGATTTGTTTATAATTAAATGTATACATTTTAATATCCACGATTATATTTAAGGAATGAAATTTTCTTGAACATATTGGTTGTTGGTTGTAATGAATATGTCAAATATAGAACTTAAAATTGAGCTATTTGGCAATCATTTAAATTGAAACAAGAAGGGAGTGATTCTATTCTGGTGTATTATATTATAAGTTAATGTTAGTAATTGACAATAATATACCAATGATGAGGGCATATTAGGGCCATATTTTAATTTTATCTTGCATATGAATTTATTCAAACAACCTTTGAAACCACTAAATTTATGTTAACATCATCAAAGTCAAACAGATTTTTATGTTGTGATGATGTCTCATGTTTTCTTTTCTACTAAATATTGGAACCCAACCTGGGCCTTGAGAATCAAATGCATAGCCTGGGCCATGCAATTAATACTGTTGAAGATTTTAAACAGTTTACAAATATATTTGAATGTATCAAGTATATCAACGATATGGTTGTACACATCATGTAAATTTATAACATTTGCTTTTTATATTTATATGCTATGCTATCATCAAATTTAGATATTTTTTATGATTAGAGTTTTTTTTTAAAAAGTGCATTTTGTAATCAGTTTAGATGGTAGTTCGCAGTACATATTTGGACATGGCATGTTTCCTAAACTTTGAAAATTTGGTTAAACCTCCTGGCTCATCATACACTGCAGGCCTATCAGTCATCACAAGTTTTCTGTCAAAATTTCAGTTATTTTATTTCTTGAGGGTTTACAGCACAATATAATTCCCTTTTCTGATATTGATTTTCATCTCGCTGCCGTTCAAGTTGGAAGTTCAATAAAAATATGGCCATGAAATTGATCCTTTCTAATATAATCATCATTGGTTATTGTGTGAATCAAGATAGAGGATGCAAATTGAGATTAATGAAATCAAACATTCCATGAATTAAGGTTAATTTTGTGTTTTGTTTATAGTTCAGGTTTGATTTCTCATATTTGATATAAGTACATGAACACTTTGAGTACACAATGTGTAACGTATATGTTATAATTTATATCCAGTAACAAATATATGATGAATACTTTCATTGTAAAATGCCATCATTTCTTTTAAAAATTTAAATGTTATCAATTTGATATTGATATTATTTCAAATTGAATAAGTGTGATAATGTATCGTTGTTTATGAAAATGAAATATATTAATTGTGATATATAAATATATAAATCAAGGAGTGCAATATTGTAACATGAAGTGAACCACATCTTAGTAGAAATATGTAAATGTTTTGTACAAAGTTTTGTGTGGAGAGGTTGTGAAACTGGTACAAGTTACAATGTAAACTTATTTTTTGACTTGGTGAAAAGTAGGTTTATTCAAAAACTGCCTTTTAAAGTTTTCCTAGTTGTAATGGTATGTGCAAGTTTTCCCTGAGTTAGTTTTGGGGTGCTACAGCAAGAGATAAGTATAGATATTTTATATAAAAGAAAACTGGTTGTAATTAAAAAAAAACAAAAAACAAACACAATCGAAAATAAGACACAGACATTTCAAATCAGTATATCTACTTAGGGAGAGCTTATAAAATATTTCAACACTTACCAATTCGTCTTTTGAACGTTTCAGTTCCAGCAATGCACTGCTTAGTGCTGCCCTCTAGTTTTATGAATGATTCCAGGTGACAGCACTTCATAATCTTTAGATACGTGATCACATTTCACTTTGAATTTTAAATTTATCAACCTTTGCAAAAAGATTGCCAACAACAATTATTTAAGTCCTTTCAACATCAGAAGTTAGCACTATATTGAATGATTTGAGTGATTTAGTTTCTTTGCAATATATTTTTTACAATGAAATATATGGCAAAGAAAAATTATGATAGAAAATGAAGTAGTTAACCTATCAAAGGCCTGTATCCATCATAAATTCATTAAAAAGAAGCCAGTCGAGGACAAATTGTTATGGTGTATGATCTTCTGTAAATCCTTTGATTGAGAAGCTTGCTTTACTGACAGGGTAAAGTCTGTGGGTGGGACAAATTAAAATAACTTAATTAGTATTGGGAAGTGTACAAAAATGGTCCAATTTTGAACATTTCCAGTCCCTGTGTGGATCGCACAGAAAAAGGTTCATAAGGGATGGAAACAATCAAATGTGATTTAAAAGGGACATGGACTTCCAGCCAGTACAGTGTAAACTCAACTTGAGAGCAATAATGAATTGTCCTCAGATTCATGCAACCATAGTTTTAAATGATATAGAAAAACATAATATTGCCAATGTTGACCTGATCAAAACCTCTCGTGGAGATGTTGAGTCAGTAAAAGGAACAAAGTAGCTGTACAAAATGTATATTTTATTGTATAGATTTTAAATATTGAAGTATTTACAAATGCAAATGTTTATATATGTGTGTAACCATATGGCATAGAGCAAATAAAATAGAAAAACTGTGAATATGTACATTTTCATTACATCTTACTCTTTATGCTTTATTATAAGTTCATTTCCAGCAATACATATAGGTAACCAAAGATCATATTTTTAGGACAGTTTTTTTTTTAGCTCTGCTGACTTCCATGAAGTCACAGAGCTTTAGGAGTGGGGAAAATGACCGTCCGTCTGTCTGTTGTCCGTCTGTCAACATTTCTTTAAAAATCTCCAAAGCTACCAGTAATATATGTTTCATATTTTATACAGAGGTAGATATAGAGGTGAAGATTCAGATTCCTTCAAATCTTAGTGATGTCACCATTGACCTTAGTGCAGTTACCTCGAGGTCACAAAAATTGTACGGAGCATATCTCAGCAACCACTTATAAGAGGAAATTAAAACTTGGTATAAAGAAATGTCTCAGGTCATAGCCATGCTGCATCATACTTTTTAGTCGTGTGACCTTTGACCTTGAGACATTGACCTTGAGTTGAAAAGTTGTGTACATGCAACATCTCAAACATTAAAAGTGAATAAAAAGTAGTTCATATCTAATATATCAACACTTTGTCGAGCACCATATACATTTTTAGAGATTTGACCTTAGATGCTGTGACCATGACCTTTGTATTATTGTGCAGGCCATATCTCATATCTGATAAATATATAACTTGGTTTCTGAAATTTTCGTAATTATGATGAAATGTTTTATGACATATATCAATATTTTATTTACCCTTTGGCAAATTTTGACTTGATGACTTGAGAACAAATAATGTTTGGTTCTTAACTCATGGATGCACCTTATCAATAGAATACCTCGAAGTGGTTGGTTTGCCAGTGACCTTGACATACAATTTTTGGTCATTTGGCCTGATATATGAAATCTTGTTTACAACAAATGTAAATGTCATAACCAAACTTAAACCATACAACCATCCTATAAATTTCTCAAAATCATGTGCTTGAACTACATTTTAAAGTCTTGTGGCCTGATCTTTGAAAATCTTGTGAACATTACAAATTGACATGTTGCCATTACCAAACTTAAACCGTGGATGCATCTTATCGATAATCTTATTGCATTTTTTAATGAAAATAAGTTAATTCTTTTCTTATCTATTATGATTTGATATTTTCTAATCTGATGTAATCTATTCTGTTCTTATATATTCTCATCTTATCTAACTAATCTATTGTAATATATTTTGATCTATTCTTATCTAGTCTATCATAATCTAATTTAAAGCTGTATGGGATATGTATTACCAGGAAAAATACAGTTGCAAAGAGTACAGTAAAAAAGATTAGAACAGAATAAAATAGATCAAAATGTATTAGAACAGATAAGATTAGAAAGGATTGGAGTATATTACATTAAAATAGATTAAGTTAGAAATGAAAATATTGAATTTGTTAAAGATTAGAATTGGTAGAGCTAACAACCATAGGATTCGCGCAACCATATGATTGGCTGATAATTATGAAATTGTATTGTATATATAAAACAAATTGAATAATGGACTTTTGGACATAGAAATGTTTATATGAATGGTAAAACTAAATTGTTATGAAAATTGCACCCATTGACCCCGATTGCGTCACAATGTGCACGTGCATGAGGACCAGCTTCTCACAAAACGATAAACATAGGCGCTATTCTGTCAATTCTTGACCGATATTCTTCATTGACAACTCAAAAATTAGCTTTTGAGCTCTTCTCTTCAAATATGTAAGTCTGATGTACGATATATTAATTTTCGTCTTTCAGTATTGAAGAGAGAAGAGTGCGCGAAGGCTATGGTTGTTCATGTTGTTTGCGCAAAGACGTGACTTTGACTTGTCAATCTTGTCAGGATAGAACATATGCACATCGCTTTATAAGTTAAAGTAATGACAAGTCTTACTGATGGATATACCCCACTATAGCACACATATTGATAACTATTCATGTCAGGTAAGTTTATTTATTTATTGACAAAGACCAAAATGCACGAAATGGGCGGTTGTTAGCCCTAATAGGTTAGAAATAGAAAGGATTAGAATAGAGATTAGAAGAGAAAAAATATATTATAAAGAATATATTAAACTGGAATATAATAGAATATATTAGTATAGATTAGTCATTAGATTAGAATGAATAATAGATTAGAATGGAATAAAACAGAATAGATTAGAATAAGAGATTAGATTTGATTAGAATAAAATATAATAGAATTAAATTTGAGTAGATTGGAATAGATAAGACTATAATTTGTTTCAAAGTTAATTTTGTACTGTTTAGCCATTAAAGCTGAGAGGAATTTACTCTTACGTTCTCAGATTACAGGAAGATTCCAGAAAAAATACAAAGGGACATTTACTTCTCAGGTGAAAGGTAGACCTAGCTGTACACAAATGGTAGGCCTGAATTGCAAATTTAAATTTAGGCCCATTTGTGTATTGCAAGATTTTATAATCTTGCATCATGCTCCGGGTTCTAACTGAGCACCAATACTAGGCTAGGTCAACATTGCAGGACCAGAACTTTCCAGGTGCTTCTTTTTTTTTCAAGGAAGCCAAATTGTTGTCATGTTATGATGCATTCTGGGCCAGTTTAAATGGTCACACGCCGGGTACCCGATCTTTTCATTCATCGTATACGTTTGGCAAAGAAGGTTGGCAACCTGTCAAACTTGGTTTGTACATGCCGACGCAAGTTTGTTGTCAAGATGTCATCGGCAGATGTTTTTGAGAAATTGCAAATAACGGAGGATGAGGCAGATCGTCTGAAGAAAGCATTTCAAAATGAAGAATTCCGTAAGTTATTCAAAGAATACGCAGAGGAAATTGCGGACCCAGAAAATCGCAAAAGATATGAACAAGAGATTCAAATGATGGAAAATGAAAGGGGCATGGACGTCAAGTTCGTGAACCCAGAACCTGGATACGTGATTAAAATTTGTGTCAATGGTGAAAAGAAAGCTTTTATAAATATTGCACAAAATAATCAAGTGGAAAAACCATCATCAAGCATGGCGTCTCGACCCGATGGTACTCGTGGCATGCAGTGGTCAATTCCCCACAGCTTTTCACCACCTCGAGAAGATCTCGATAAGAAAGGAACAAAATGCACCATTTATGATTTTGTGATCAACCCAGATACATTTCGCATGGCGCAAAGTAATCAAAGATTTAGGGAAATGATCCAAGACACAGCGTTTGATGGCATTGAAAGGCAGTTTGATGTGAAAATTGACAGGAAAAATTTGAAGTTTCCAAAAATGAAATATAAAGGAGTGCCTACCGCGACTGTCATTAGAACAAGAAACGAAGCCGGCGAAAAAGAAAAAGACCAAAATGATTTGTTGGAAAAATTCCCATATCCATATGACAATCAGACAAGTGAAGAAAAGGCAAAAAAGGCTGAAGAGGAAGCAGTTAAAAGGGAAGAAAAAAAGAAAGCTCAAGAAAATAAAACAAAGAAATTTGAAGAAAAAAATAAAAGAAATGATGTTAGTGAGCCTAAATATTCAATAACCCATCGCACAGAAATGGATATGCAAGAATTCACGAATTCTCCCAACTCCACAAAGTCTACCAGACCAAAGTTCCTTGTTATTGATGTTGATCTTCCTCTTCTAAAATCTGCAGGCTCTGTTGACCTCGACATATTTGAGAAAAAAATGATTCTTAAATCTGAAAAACCAGCAAAGTATTATTTAGAATTGAACTTGCCATTTCCAGTTGATGAAGATAATGGATCAGCAAAGTTTGATAAGACCAAGCACAAATTGGTTGTTACCTTGCCAGTGATGACACCCAGTAAAAACCTATTCATGAATGGAAACTCTGAGGTATCTGATGCCATGAATGACTCAGCAATTGCATCAATGGATGAGGATGGAGAAGAGAAAGAGAATTTAACTAATGGACTGAACCATGAGTGTACTCCCCCACTCATTGAAGTTATTGCCTCTGAAGAAAATACATCTGTTGTACCCAAAGATGAGAGAAAACCAGAGTTAAATGAAAAAGTAGAAGATGGTAAGAGTATCTGGAATGAACTGGAAGTGTCATCTGCTACACTTAATGCACCAAAAATCAGCTATCTCCTCCCAAGATATGACTATCATCAAAATGATAAATCAGTCAGCTTCATCTTTCATGCAAGAAATGTCAAGCAGGACACTGTCAGTAAAAGTTTCCCGGGACCAACAGAAAACTTGCAGGGAATCCTTGTGAAGTTTGCATCGATTGGTGCTGGAGGTTTTCCTATCCGCTTCAGCTTCTTGGTGCAGTTTCCTTTGGGATGCAGGATTGATCCCCAGAAGACTGTGGTAGATGTGTCCACAGAGAATGTGGTACTGGTTGTTTTCAAGGAGAAAGAATGCTGCAAGAGCTGGGACGTGTTCCATGCTGGGAAGGATGCAGCCTCGCTTGAGGTGAGGGAGCTATTTAATTCACCATACTAATGTTACAATGAACTTTGCCAGCAATACTCTTAATTTCATTATTTGGATATTGCAATGTTGGTATGAACAACACTCAATTCAGTATTGGTCTAATAGTTTTGTAATCATTCCTGTTTTAAAACTTCCAAGATCTTTGATAATTATATGAATTAATTGGTCATACATGTCAGGTCTCATAAAGAATTTATTTACTTTTTGAAAGTACAAGCTTCTTGACACTTATGCATGATTTGTATATATATTATCATAACCAATACAAATCAGTTTATCAATTTTAGCTATCTTAAAAAAACAATGTGATCAGCAGGGATAAGATTTTTTTTATTTTTAAAGAAATCTGAATATTTTGGTATAATTTCATCTTAAGGCCAGCAGAGTATACATCATTAAAAAACAGCTTATTTCTGTTATTTGAAGGTAAAAAAGAGACAAAGTATGCACCACTGTTTTATCATTGTTATCAATTTAAAGAACATATATAGGGCAAATGTGATAGGTTTGATGAGCATTATCAACATGATTGAAATATGTCATATGATCAAACTTGAATATTTAACATTTAAAACCATTATGGAGAACATTGCTCAGTATTATCAATAGCTCTTACAAAAAGTCATGCAACTCCACACAAATCTATCATATATTTCTTTATCTGCACAGTATATCAACACAATCAGCTTTGTTTGAACCCAACTCTTTACTGTGTCAAGTGTTGTCCTGGTGATATTTGAATGTTGGTAAAATGTTGTGGCTAGCATGTTTGTATCCTTTTTGCTGTTTGCATCAGTTGAGGCAAGTTCATACTAGTTTGTGTACATACAGGTTGGATTACTTTACAATTGTCACTTGACCATTTTGAATAATCAACATGTTTGAAACTGGCAGTTTTGTCAAGTGACAATATAATATAGTTTTTGTTGATTTCTGCAAATCATGCAGACTTGATCTGAACAATTTTGAACAAACTCATATTATTATTATATGTGAAAAGCTGAAAGTGGTGTCAGTTTGAACTTGTCTCATAAAACATACAGAAGAGGTTAAATCTAATTAGGACCATTTGACTTTTTGCATTAATTTCATTTATCATTTAGATTTAAATGCTGTACAAATTTTCCACATTAGATTAAAATGTTTCATTTGCCCATCCAGATTGATTAACAAGATATTGATGCACACTGCTTTATTTATTGATTTGTTCAGATCTCAGGGATTATTTTTTGGGGGGACAATGGCTCATTAAAATCCCAAATAATGTGTTATGAAAGCATTCAAATTTAGGATGTTTCAATAGAATAAATGTTAAGAAATCATGATAAGACTATCCTAATGTTTTGCTCAGGACTTTGCATTCATATGGTATCATAGACTCATAATGTATGGAGATTAAGATATGTAAAGTGTTGCATCTATTTGCTGTTTATACTATGCTGTGTTTACAAACTGCCGCCTCTTATCTCATCAGTTGTATTGAACTCTGGCTCAGGAAGTGGGTCAATATGCCGCCTCACCAACTCAGCCACAACACTGTTTTTCTAGCCTAGGGATGGCAAACTGGCAACTTTAAACAATGCCACAAAATATTGATAAATTCTATTGTGTTTGAATTTGTTAAACCATTTTGGTGATTTTGTTTTGACAAAAATGGTTCCCTGTTGTTATTTTTTTATCCTAATAACTTGCATTTTTATGTCCACTGAATGGCAGAACATTGTGTGTGCTGGAAGCTTTGCCTTTGTACCCTCCCCGAGTGGTGTCATGTGTTTTTGCCACATCCCTCATTTAAACATAACACGTGGTCTGCAGTCTGGGGGCCAGCACTCACCAGCACAGCCATCTAAACACCAACGGTAGACATCTTGTGGGTGGTAAAAACCAGCCTAAAAAACGTGCAAAGTAAGAGAGAAACACAACCCAGAGCTCTGGAAACTTGCCAAAGGTACTGCACAACAACACTGAGGCATCATCTGAAATATGAATAGATGTCAGTGCATATTTTTGATGATTTAGCTTATTTAGCTTAAGTAGATTTTTGATTCTGGAAATTTCCTGCCGGGTGGTAGGGGTCAATGTTTTGAATTGGGTACAGTGGACAGTTCTGAGCCGGTATTTACTGTGTAGCCAGGCCAAAGATATAAATATAGCGCCCTGGACTCAGCTGTCTTGTTGCCTTTGATAAGTAGAGGTTTAATTCAATTTTTGTTAAATTACAGGAATACTCTTCTTTTGACACAAATATGTTGAAACACCAATGTGCATTTCATCATCGTGAATGTACATTTATTTATTTTTTATTTCATGCATTATATGTTAAATTTAAAAATAAACTTTGAAGTCCAAATAAGTACAGTTTTGAAAAGGGGCATCAAAATCACATCACAGCATGGACAAAATCTATTTAGTCCATGATCACAGTAAGCAGAACTTTTACGAATTTCAGTTCATTATCCAGAATAGCAAGCAACAAGCAGGGTTTCCAAATTTGCTAATTGACAAAAAGTGTATAAAAAATGAGTTTTGTTTTTTTTTTTTGCACCAAGGAAACAAAAACAAAACAGCTTTTGCTAAATATGATTTCTTCTGCGAAACACACCTACAGAATGTCAAGAATGTTTCAATTTTTAGAATAAGTTCTTAGACTATTTTCATTGTAAGATTTCATAACCACATAACATATTTGTGAATCTGACATAAAAATATTAAATATCAAACATTAATTTTGAAGAAATATCCCTAAAACTGAAAAAAATAAGGTTATCGACAAAAAGAAATCATTATAAATCTCAAGAATCCAACCTCAAAACATGGAAACCCTAAAAAAACTTTGATGATTTGCATAAATACATGTATAACTCTGTTACTTTTTTCTTTCTAAAATAAAATGAAAACAACTGTGTCTGAAAATTTTCAATCTAGCCTACTGGGCACCAATTATACACCTGCTTTGATACTGAACTAAACTTGACAATTTATATTTCTCACATCTACTTTATTTTTGAGCACCAAATTGAGAATTGAATTACATTGCTGTTTTTAATGTAATTTTCAAACAAGAAAAGTTGGTTTTCCACCTGCAATATAAATGGCAAAAACAGTGTAGCTTATAAAAGAGAAAGTTAAGAAAGAAAATAAAGTAAAAGAATACAAAATAATAAAAACAATAAAAGCTTTCAAACAATTATTGCTAAAAGGTGAGATAGTTGAGATTATGCTCATTCATATTTGATATTCGTATATTAAAGAATTTTATGGCACAAATATATACAGAATTAGGTATATGAAGACAAATGTATCTATTATCTGTACCACTAATCATCGATTGAACTTCAACTTAGAATTGCTGACTATGAGTTGGGAAGCATCTTGAGGCAATGTGATCTGATAGAGTCATGCATTGAGAGGCAATAATGATGGCCATGTTGAACATTGAGTTTTGTAAGCAATGTTGTTATCACATACTACTCTTTCTTTGTTTTGGTGTTAGAATATATACAAGCACAACAGAGAGTGCAGCAATTGGCATAATATATGACCAAATCTTAGGCATTCCACAGTTACACATGCCAACTTAGACCACATTGACCACAAACAAATATTTATGATTTACCATCCACAGATAATAACTACACAATTGGCAGAATAACAAAACCTGAATGCAGTGAGAAAAAGGAAACATCCACAACATTTTACATGTTCAAGTTTGATTTACAGTGCACAAAATGTATTCTTTATTTTAAAAAGAAAACATAAATTTGAAGATGTAAGCATGGCATGCATATAACAAATGTGGGACTTGACCATGTACCATTGTAATAAACCATATTCCAAAACAAACCTCAAAAAGTTTGTCATAAACAATAATTATAGTCATAAACTGATCATAAACTTCATCTGGCACATTTTCAGATAAAAGTGATAAAAGAGCATTGATAAAAAGAGCAAGTTGTCAAGATTTCAGTTTAGAACCTGTTCATTTGATGGTCACCCTTATAGTATCATTATCTCATTAAGTTCGAAACAATGGAATATGAAACAAAATCTGGCATGGGTTGTAAATTCCTGGACCTGTGACAAATTTTCAACTTACTGATTAAGTTTTTCCCCCAGAGGAGATTTTTCTGATAAATTTGTGTATAATTTGGCATTTGGACCAACATTTTATTATTTAATGCATCCTTTCCTAGAGAGTGCTTTAAGAATGTATTCATTCCAGTTAAACTTAAAATGCATGTATACATCTGACAGAGCATGTCTAGAATAATATCTAAGTTACACTTATTAAAGGTGAAAACTGAGTGGAAGCTTTATGGCAACTTTTATGGCTTTATTGTATAATACCACTGTACTGGCCATAAAGCCAAAAATGTGGCATAATTTGGTGACATGCACAATATATATTATATATGGCCAGTTAAGCCTAAACTGATGTCTATAGATTGTGTAAGGGACTAGAAGTATGCTGCTTTGCAGTCCACCTGTCCCAGGAGTAATCACCAGAATTAAATCAAAACCAATGAGATTTGAGGATAATCAATAAAAGATTATGTACAGCAAAGGTATTGTATAGATCTTGTCCAGAACTTGAGTTTAGCCTGGTAGTTAGGTTAGGTCAATGGTTTATTTAAGTCTCAGTTTGAAATTTTGCAGACAAAAGGCTTTGGTCATCTTTGCTTTAAGCTCATTTGTATATCACTCTGGTTATGTGGCTCTTTTTGTTTGAACACAAGGAAACAGAAGAAAGCCAAGTTTAATTGCTTCTCCCTCTTCACATGTTATGGAACTATTTGATTCACAAATTACTTGACATTTAGTTCAATTTTCATCATTCTTCACAGACTCTTAATTTTTTTTTTTATAATGTTCTGATAAAATATTTTACCCAAGGAGTTAAACAGGACATAGTTTTATCGTTTGAGGAAGAAATTAAATGTGTATGAGAATATCTTGAAACTTAAATCAAACTTGGTGTAGCCTTTGGTTTCCCACATGTATATTGAAATACAGGATTAACATAAGTCTGTAAGTTTTGATTAGATGCATCCAATATAATCTCATCAATACTGAAATACCGGTGTGACATAAATTATTGATGTGGGAGAAATTAATCAACCCTAATCCAAAGTGTTGTACACAGGGGTGTAAGTGTACCCATTAATAGTTTCAAAAATCATGCCTAGATTATTTAGAAATTAGAGACAAAGAAATTTCAAACTGATAGATAATTTCAAATTATGGATCAGTATAGTTTGATTTCTGACAGTTTGTTTTGGAAGTAAATGGATTAAACTCAGGGGTTGTGGATTTTATCATATTTAATAGCCTACAAACCCCTGTGAAAATAATTCAATGCACACTGATATATAGATTTAAGTCAGTTACCCACATTGTACAGCACACAACTGTATGACTTAAATGATTTTTAAGTTCAGAGACCAGCTACGTCTTATTCAATCTTGATAGTAGAAAAGTTGCATAAAACAGGAACTGTCATTTATGGTTCGTCCAATTAGAGGCCAGAATTTATAACGGAGTTGTTTCACAGTTAGGATTATGAAAGTGCAAGGTAATTGCTTTATTATATTATAAGTTGAGATATCAGTTACGATTATAATTAAAACTTTCAAGGTAATTAAACAAAACATGTATAGTGTTATGACATTCTTGCAAATGGATATTTTATGCTCAGATATAAAGATTGACAGTTTTGGTTGGTACTTGTGTGTAGCAGGATAAAAATTGAGGGTCCATACAGGTAGTGAAACTCAGTGAAATGTAAAGACTAATTCAGATCATATATGAGAAAAGTGTGTAAATGCCCACTGTTTCTTATGATTCAAGGTTTATATGGGACAAGTTTTAATCAGGTGTGGATAGATGTGACATTATCTCCGAGATATTGATTATTGATGATTATTTACCACACATTCTTTATTACCAGCCAGAACATATTTGTATTTCTCAAGAGAATATTTTATGAATGAGGGATCACACAGGAATAGTTTACCAATCTTGAAAAAAAGGTTTTTTTTGCGTACATATCTTTCCCTTTGCCAGCAGTGAATAGAGTTTGTTGGTTAACAAATACATCAGATATTGGTTGTAATGTATATATTGACTGAGGTGAGTGTATGTAAAAGTGTTGATGATATGTAATAGGTAGTGGACAGGTGTGATGAAGCCCTCAAGCCACGTAGGCCACACAGTACCAGGCACCAGAGAATGATCATAAACAAACATACACAAATGCTGACGATGTGACACGTAGATGAACATGACAAGCCCACATATAACAATAATATTCTCTATTTTTCCCACTTGAACTAAGCTTCCTCTCACCTGAACTAATGATCTTTGCACCAAACCAACCATCTTTCCACCATCCCGTCAATTTTTTCACCAAAGAAACCATCTTTTTACCAAAGTAACCATCTTCCCATTAAACTAACCATCTTCCCATTAAACTAACGATCTTCCCACCTCTTTCCAACAAACTAATCACCTTCCCACCAAACCCACCATCTCCTCACCAAACTTACCAAACTAACTACTTCCTTCCATGTGTGAGCTTCCTGTCATCTGCCCTACTTGATTAGAAATATTGAAAAACAAAGAATTTGGCAGAATTTTGTTCATGTCATTAGGATTAGGTATAAATTTCACCATTATAGATTATGTACAGATCATAATCTTGTCTCTCAGAGCAGTGTAGTGAAATGGGATAAGATTAATCCTGGTTGGACCAGCCCAGCTTAAGCTTGATCATTGTCACATGATAAGGGATTGACCTCGTTGGCAAATATTAAACTGCACAACTGTGATCAAATTTACTATGATGTTTTCGCTGATTGTCAAAACATATTATGGCCTTGACATGATTAAAGACATTGGTCATTGTCTGGAAGGGTAGGCTGCTTTGTCAGATGCACTTGCATTTTTTGCAGCAATCTACTGGCCTAAAATAAGAAATAGTCACTTTTTTCTGCAAAGGCCGACCAAAAATTCAGATAATGTTAAATATGTTCTTAGCAGCTGACCAATACATATATTTGAGAATATATATGTACAATTTGGTCATTAGAAGACACCATATTCTTTTGGTTTACCTCTGTACATGCAGTTTCCTTGATCATTTGATTTAGGAAATGACACAATTCCTTAATAATATTAAATCTACAATTTTATAGAATGTAAATTCAGATCATATTATTTTATATAAACACTAGCTTATGTGAGGGCTGATCATGTAGGGAATAGGATAGTGACATGCTAAACTATTATGTGCACCCTCATCAGGATGATCACAACACGGAAATCAGTTTATTACACTTGTTTTTCATAAGCTGTACATGTATATATAAACTCCAGTTTACAATAGTGCAAGTGATAATGATTACAGGAGCTGGGACCAATTATATCAAAGTGTAGCTTTGTAAATTGTTATATATAGTACTGGGAAGTGTGGCATACTGGTTGACAAACAAAAAGGCATCATTTAGTACATTATTTATACAGTTATCATTTGCTGGACATTGTGGTTGTAGATATATGTACCAGTTAATCAATGGTAAGTCAATACCCATCAATTTTACAGGAATTCTAGACCATTTTGTACCTCACATGAAGTATTAATTCTGCAATTAGTGCACTTTATGTGAAATTATATATTTGAAGACAATATCTAATGAAGCACAGGTGTGACAATTTAGGTGACATGTTGCCAGGTGATTATTAGTTGTCATAGCAACAAGCAACATCCTAGCAGCAGCAGGCATCATCATGCCCTGGAGAAACGGGAGGCAGAGAGAAGGTATCCGTACACGTCAACATGAAATCGGAATCCATGTTGCCAGCCGTAGCAGAATGCAGATGGTCTCAGAATGCTTGGCATGGTTTGAATAGGAGAGCAATTCGTTCAGCTGTAAAAAGTGGAGCACATTAAGCCGAGCTGCGCAGGCACACATGAGAAGAGAGCGAGAGCTGCGTGGGGTGGCCAAGAAGCTTGCTGCTTAGACTTGCATGACTGCCAAGCCACTCGTAGAAACACACGCCAACAACACAGGCAGCACGCTGACAGTTAGAAATCGCAGCAAATAGGTGACAGTGCACACAAAATGGCCGTGTTTTGACGACCGTCCAACAGGAGACAGCAATGACTGTCGTAGTGGCAATTTCCAACATGCTGCATCTCACGATCGACCTCTTTCTTGTGTCATTGTGGAAATGGCTCGTGGCTCCACTGGTGAGTTTTACCTGTGATGATGATTTGTAAACATTCATGGCAGCCATACTTGTGAAGCATCCACATTTACAAACCCAGAGCGGTGAAGAAACAGATCCAATTTGTATCATTTATTCACACAAAACGTATCATTCTAAATAGGGAGTAAATTGTTGACATGAATAGGATTTGGATGACCATGGTTTGGGAGCTTGTCATGTGCTAGTTATTGATTTGGAGGGGGGATGTTATTGAAGGAGCTTATAGTTATCAGTTGTGCATTGCCTGGCAGGCCACATTCATGGATTTATCAATATACCAACTAGCAGGCAACTATTCCAGGCTTCTCTGTGGATCTATTTACACCTCAGTGGTGCTTCACACATCATCCAAATATATGCACCTCCCACTCAATGTCTCAAACTTGCATAGGGTTGCACATGGGGGTTTAGATTAGTTGTCGAGGGGGTAATTTTATGATAAAAAACAGTTATTTTATGTGGATATTGTGACATGACATGAAAGTTATTCACATGAATTATCAATAGGAATAAAGCAGGCTTGGTTTCAATTACCACTGGCATTACACATTCAGAGCATAAACTGTAAGAAAGAGTTGTCATACATTTTGAATATTCAGTGAATAGTTTTTGTGAATTGAAGACAACCAGCGTAGTACCTGTGGCTTTGGGGTCACCACACCTGAGCTGGTTCTGTGGGAATATGTAGGTCACAGAAACCATGACTGTCTGCTTGCCACAGTTTCTTGCTCCCAGACATGGTATAACCACTTCCTCGTTGTCAGTTCAGACAGATGTGAATGTTCCGGAAAATGAAACACACTTTCAAACCTGTTTTGCCAGTCTAATTAAGATATTAAAGTGTTAAGCATGGAACATGAAAATATTATTTTGAAAAGTTTAAAATATTATGGGAGACAAATAATACCAATATTAACCATGGTATGAAAAGGTGGGATTAACAAGTATGCAATGACATAATTACCATTACTTGGGTGGCAGGCCTACTACATACTGCAATCTAAAAAATAGTAATGTTTAATACAGAAAAAAAAAGAAAGAAAAATAATAGATAGTTGAGGAAAATATAAACTGTCAATTTATAATGGGCCAAATGACATGTATACATAAAATAGTGTTTAGCATCCATTGGCAACATAACATGTACATAGACCAAGTCTACAAGGAAGCTAAGCGCCAGACCGGCATTAACATTGATTAGTAACTAGTTCTAAGTATTACATGTTTAATTTATTTTGTATTGATTAACTGTGACTAATATGCATATATAGATGTACCACAATTTGTCTATCAGTTCTTGATTTTAATTTCCAATTGCTATTCAAGGAAGATATACAGATGTTATATTTTGTGTTTTTAAAGCAAATTATATATTTAATGCAAATATTCAGTTAAAGGATGCTTTTCTCATTTTGTCATTGCAGGAGAAACTGTTTCTTACAGACAGAAACTTGGCTACACAGCTAGAAGACTTAGAATCAGACACCATGCCATCTGCAGATGCTGACCTTGCTTCCCCTGACCTTGAGGTCACTGACATGAATGACAACAAACTCACAGTCAATGTCAAGGTATGATACTCAATTATTATAATTTTCCTGTGGATATTTTTCTATTTTATTCAATTTTCTTGTGTAATCAAATATGGAAACATTTATTGATTCTTAGATTTCCTCTATATTTTTTTTATTTTTTTATTTTTATTTTTTTTTTTATTGAAATGTCAGAGCTAATGATTGAATCAGACTGAACAGATTTCCTTATTGACTTGTTTTTTTCTCTCCACTACACATGAAACCTGTCAAACTTCAATCAGGGTGCAAACAAAGTTTTGTTGTTGTTCTTGGTCAGAAACATTTGATACAAATTTCGACAAATGACTGTTAACAATGTACTTATTCAGTAAAGGTATAATAGTGCAAATAAAAAAGGAAGGTCACTTTCTTTAGAAATAAAATATAATATGGAATTTTGATGATTTTGCAGTATAAAAGCAGTAGCAGCAATGAGAGTGGCAGTCCAAGGCAGAAGACAATGTCTGAGTCAGGAGATGACATAGAGGTTGTTCATGAGAAACAGATTCCAAAGCTACATAGCATCCTCAAGCAGCGAAGTCGGACCACATCCGAGTCGAGTGATGAGGTGTTCAATGGCTCAAGCTACAGTCGGGAGAACAGTGTCGGACACGACAGCCCTATATCTGAGTCAGATGAGACGCAAGAAAACGGAAGAGAGAGAAAAAAGTCGGTGTCTTTCAGTGAAGCGGTCGATAAGACATCGTATAAAACAGCTCAGAGCGTGAGCATGCTGCATACCACGTTGAAGAATAAGAGGAAGAGGGTACGCAAGAGGGAACAGAAGAAAGAGGGCCGTATTGAGCGTCGGAGAAGGAGAAGTAGTGGCTCAATGAGCAGTGATGCTGACGATAACAATGCAAGCGAAGCAGGCTTGAAATGTGATGTGGAAGGCTCTGCAGAAAGCACAGAAGATAGCAGTGCCAGTTCCCCTGAAGTTGTGCCAGAAAACGGAACAGCTCCACTGGCAGCAAAGAAAAGTGCAGAGAAAAGTAAAAAGAAAAACAAGAAAAATAAAGGTGGCAAGAAGGATGAATCGGCCACAGAAGCCCATGAGCCCTTAGAGACTAGTGAAAAGAAAAACGGGGAAAGTGAAAAGAGTGAAGCTAGTCCAGTTGTAAGTGGGGCCAAACAGGGTAATAAGGCAGCAGCAGACAACTCAGGGGAGATCAACAACAGTGCCAAGGGGGATGAAGCCAACATCAAAAAGCCATCTGTGAAACTTGTCAGTAATGAGGAGGACAGTGATGATGATGATAATGAGCAAGTCAATGAGAAGGTCACAGGTCAAGGTGATACCCGTGACCTTGATGGAAGGACTAAATCCAAGGATCCAGATGCCCCTGATACCATTCTCAGCTGGAAAGAGAAAGAGGAGGCTCTGGATCCTTTGGACCATAAGCCACAATGTGCCTTCTCCTTTGCCAATTCTCTCATGTATGATCTGGATGATGACTAAACAGACCTTTTGATGACTGACCCTTGCACACAAAAGGTCATGCAGTAAAATGACCTTTTGACTCGGGTCAGTCACATACAAGTCATCCTCTGTATTGTGAATTTTGTTAGTTTGATTGTTAGCGTGACATGTGATGAGTTTGGTTTCTTAGTTGCTTACTTTTTTGACACAATGACTTTAATTTTGGCTTGTGATGTTTTGAGGAATCCACAAACTGGAACATTAATTGCGTGATGTTCATTCTTTCCTTGCATCAAACCTAGTACCTAAGATATGGGATATTTTGTATTTTTGTTTAAAAATTTATTTTTTAATGAATTGATTTATACACATGAGCAACTTTATATGTTTATACCTTTCCATTGGCCGTGTAAAAAAATTGATGTTTTACAATGCACAAGTTAACAGATGGCATATTAGACTCAGACTTTGTGATATGATCTTGCTTGTAGCATACTTGCTTAATATATCTTGTGATGAGTAGTTTTTTATTTTTTTATTTCTTCGTGAAGGAATAGAACTGAAATAGAAATGTGATGGAGAATACGTGATATAATGTACAGCTACACCGATACAAGATATTTTTTTCAAAATTAAATCTGCCTTTGTATTAAATGTCAATCTAAATATTATCTGTTGGTCTATGAATCAATTTGCTCATGTTTCATGTGTATCACTGATTGCGCCATTAACAGGAATATTTTTTTACATTAAAGCTGAGGTAGATTATATATATATCATAGTGTCATATATCATTGCTTAGTAATGGAAAATAAATATCTTATTTTTTGTGCATCTAAACTAACTACCAGGACAGATAGATGACACTCCGATGATTATATGCAGTGAACAAATATAACATCTTAAGCTGTATGACATTGTCTGTGTGGATTTACTGAGAAATTAATGGCATTTCATGACAGATAATCTTTTTCAAGTGTTGAGGGGAGATAGGTGTAGTTTAGTATGAAAATTTGCTGCCATAGTTAGGTTGTGCCATTACATTTCAATGGCACTTAAAAAACATGGGGAAAATGCATGCAAAAAAAAAGAAAAAGCAGAAAATCTTGAAAAAAATTTATCCTTTTGCAATGTCAGAGTAGAATTGATATTTTCACACCTTATGCAGATCACAAGAAATTGATTGACATTTCACAATATTACAATGTGTTTCACTTCACACACATTTAAAAAATACATGTGCATGGTTTTGAGGAAAAGTGAAACTTTTATTGAATATTGCAATTGGATAATGGATATATAGAGTTGAGAATTTTTAAAAGAATTTTGACACTTGAATTAGAAAACCACAAAAAAAATTTGAATAGCTTTTCTTAGATTGTAACATATTCAACGCATCACATCTAGAAAAAGATGTCTTATTTACCTGCATTTTTCACTAGAAATAAGTGATATTTACACAGAGAATATTGTTGTATAGTGCATGGGTCTAATACTTGATGGTGGTTTGTAAGCATCACAACAGGTTCTGAGGTATCCATAAAAATGGCATATATAGAGTACACCACATTAAGTGTATTTAATCTGTAGATTCTTGTGATTAATGAAGGGTTGATGTATCTTAAACTTAGAGACGTCCCTTTTTTCTAATGCTTTGCTCAATTTGCTCAGAAATGTTGTTAACAATAGGGCAAAGACAGTTTAAAGTTGTTTGAAATCTAAATCATTTGATATATTTACCGACATTCTTGATAAATTATGAACACTTGAACAATATCAATGCAATTCCTAACCACTTTTCAAAATTAAGACAACAAAAAAATAAGAACTTCAAAATTTTATTTGATCCTTGTGTTGAATAATATGACATCTTATTTTTGTGAGAGTCTTGTGAAAGATTTGCAAGACTAGCAATAAAGTTATTTTGGTTTGACTTCTTTATGAAATGCAATATGGAAAGTTGAAGTGGACTTCAAACTCCCTCTTATTACTGACGAAGTGGTCTCTGATTCGTAATAGTGAAAATAGATTAATTATCAGTTAATGTTTTCAATCTTATCACTTTGCTCCTCAAACCTTTCATATTGCATCATTTGTAATTATCAACATATAAAATCTGTTACCCGAGAATGACTGTTACCCGAGAATTAATTAGGTTACTTGCATGTGTCCTCTCTGATTGATGTGTTGAATAAAATGATAAATTCAAAATTCAAAAATTATAAACTGTTACCAAGATTATCTATGAAATTTTAAAAGTTTCAAATTTTTGTGATTTTTATAAGATTGTAATTTTATAAAAGCACTTGAGGAGTTGACATATCAAAACGTCCCATGTGACAGATATTCATCTGACCATCCACACAGATCAAAATTTGATGACACCCGTCATTTAAGTAAATATTTGACATTTTTGATACACAATGCAGTTCTGATACTAACAATCTGTTTCACTGGCATATATTGTTGCAATTGATGTACTTGGCTACATCTTAGGCCATGTGTTGTAAATTGTTTTGAAAATAAATAAAACATTGTATAGTGTCATAGTGATTTCATTTAACATTCAAAACAATATTCTGCACATGGTCTTTTTTCATAAACATATTGGTGTATTGTTTCAGTTTGTAGAAAGTATATATTTCTTAAGAAAAAATGGTAGATGGTCAATAAAGGTTGTCAATTGAAAGTGAATGTAAAATAAAGTGAAAGAAACTTGAAAAAAGTGTAAGATGAAAAAGTTTGAAAGATGGAAAACAAAGCTATAATTTGCAATGCAATGAACAAGTCTGCAGGATATTTTTTGTGTGAAAGACAATTTGAGGAATAAAGTGAATATTCACTTGAACTCTGATTCTGTGTATGTTATTTTTATCTGATTATTCTTAAGTCAGGCTGATCAGATTCAACAAAACTGAATCCCATTTCATATTCATATCATGTTCCAGTCTGTATTGAATAGTTTCCTTTATAAAGTAAAGTTGGTCAAGGATAAACCTTTTTGGAGATGCTATGCGTAACTGGTTTTGGCAGCCCAATCATTTTGATTTGTATATGACAGCATAGTAATCCCTTATAAAAAGTCTTGTGTGTTGCAATCATAATTTTTTACACTGATGAACTACCATTTCAAACCATTGTAACAATAGACACTGCCTGTTATACAGCATATATGTCTGGCCACTGGCTGAATACATCTACAATTGCGATCATCCCACTCCCGCATAATACAGTCAAAAAGATCAATACCCATATTTTCTCTGTGACGCCATGAAGATATGGAAAGGTGAAAATCTGATATAGAGGACACCACCATTGCATCACAAATTAATTCTCAATAGGTGGCACCTCTGTGCAGTGTCAGGATAAAAGGAAGCTGACTCAAGAACAAGATGAGCAATTTTATGTGAAATGTCAAATAATCCATGCTTGCTTGATTTTAAAAAGGAAAAAACTGTTTTAGCTGTCATTTATTTATCGTTTTTGAAGCCATTGTACTCTCCTTTGCATCGGGCCCAATATAAACTGTATTGAAGAGGCCTAGTAAAGCTGGGTAAAGCCATTGAGGAGTATTGAAAATAAACGTGAGGTGGAGGATAACAGAGGAGGATGAAGAAGGCATTGAAGAAAGTGGAGGACAGAAGTCAGAAAGAGGACAGTCAGAAAAAGGTATAGTCTTATGTTGATTAATGGACACATATAGATTTTTCTTCAAGCATTATTTTCGACTTGATCGAAGTAAACTTCGAGAATAAATTATAACGCAGGCAGAAAAAGACATATCTTCTTGAACAAAATGTTTCTGTTTATTGAAGTTTATACAGTGCTACCAGGGGGTGGTACATGGCTCAGTGGATAAGATGTCTATCTCCTAGTTTTAGAGATACAGCATTTGGTCCTCCTTTTTTTCTGGCTGGGCTGACTGGTCGGAGCAATATATGCAGGTCAGAGTTCCATCACTATCCATCTCCCATGCTGCCCATGGTAAAGTTCTGAGCAGCCGGTTCAAGCTGCTGGCTGAGGATGAAAACTTCATATTTGGGTTCTATTTAAGCGATGGCTCAGGCACATTTGAAATGAAACTTATATTACAAGTAGGATTTTAAACTGCAAATAAGTTGGCCTTGAAGCCAACCTTGAGCATATATCAAAAGTGAAGTGGTGATCGCAGGGCATGATCTAGTTTAGGATGTTCATTTTTTTCAATTTCAGTTTTTTATTCTCTATAGCTACAGGATCATGTTTTACATACATCATCAGAGATTCTTTCAATCTACCAAAATGACTAGTTAGTATTCAACACATTTAACAAAATATGAATCATGGTCATCTGTTAAGAAATAGCTGAAAGCACTAATAAATATATTGCTCTCAGGAAATAGGCAGCTGAATCTATATTGGCCCCTATTAAATATAACAAAATGGTACCAGACAGTGACCCCTAGTGGTTGTAATTTGAATGGGAGTTGATGTCGACACTGTATTGACTTTGGTTGTCAAACGCTTCAGAGTAAAATGATTGGCATCTCGCTTCAGATCTAATCTTATCAATGAGCCTGTAAAAATATCAGTATTCAATTTGGAAATTTACAAGTGTAATACAAGCATGTAATGAATAAGCCCTGGGACTGAAGTCAACCTTGTTTGCTCATCTTTCCAGACTGGATTGTGGCATCACGTCTGCTTGACCACTCATCTTTCCAGACTGGATTGTGGCATCACGTCTGCTTGACCAATGTCCTCAGCAAACAGGTGCCCCCTGGAAACAAGTCAGTATGTAAACAATATTCATTTGTTCATTTTTCCCAAATATCCTAGTTCAACCAAAACTTTCCAAAACTCCAAAACTCCTAATTCAACCCCTTATAATAATTGCTCAATTAGTGAAAAAATCAGGAAGGTTCTAGGTACCCTATAGATGATTCCCTACAAAAGAAAACAACATTGAAACATCTTTCATATAAATTAATTTTTGTGCAAAAAATCATTAAAATTGTGAGACCGCCAAATTCAATCCGTTATAATAATTGCTCAATTAGTGAAAAATTCAGGAAGATACTAGGTACCCTTAGATGATTCTCGATAAAGGACAACAACATTGAAGCATCTCTCATATTGAAAAAAATCATGCTAAAAACAGTTAAAATTTGATAATTTTGTGATATGTCTATGTTTGACCTCCTAAATCGACCCCTTATGTTAGTTGCGCAATTAGTGAAAAATTCATGAAGGAATTACATACCCTATAAATGTTTTTCTATAAAGGTCAACACATATGAATATAATATCCCACCAAAAACACTTAAAATGGGATACTTTTTCAAATATTTCACGCTTACCTCTCAGTTCAACCCTTTATACTAATTGCTCAATTAATGGAAAATTTGGACAGATACTATATACCTTAGAGATGAATCCTATAAAGGAAAACTCCATTGAAACATTTCTCATATGAAAAAAATAATTTACAAAAAATAAATATGATTTACAGATTTTTAATTTCTTTCTTTTCTTTGACCTCTTAATTCCACCCTTCTGATAATTGTTCAATTAGTCAAAAATTCTGGAATATATATATATATATATATATATATATATATATATATATATATATATATATATATATATATATATATATATATATATATATATATATATATATATATATATATATATATATATATATATATATATATATATATATATATATATATACCCTGGTAGTAATCCCAGAAAATTTTAAGAGAATTGAAGCATTGCCTTATATGTCTTTAAATTAAAATGTAACGCAAAGTCAATTTTTCGAAATAAAATTCAAATAATGAAATGGTAACTAGTAACTAGTAACTAGTAACTTCCCACACATCTATTTTTGATATGTATTTTAGATATTTTCATTATTATCAGCCAATCTTATGATGGGACAAATCATGGGACAAATACCTGATAATAAGACATTACTCCAACAGCTTTGTTGACCGATGTTTGACCGCAGAATGATCTTGGTGCCATGCAAGGTGCAACCTGAGTGTACGTGACATATGTTACCTCATTTCATTAATATCATCTCATAAACACAGCGGACAAAAAGACGAAATTACATCATTTTTATAAGAATGACTTACTGACTGGTATGAGGTGGAAGAGTACTAAAAGGAATTTTGATTAACTAATTGGGCCTTAAACATACTTTATAGACATTTCTAGATTGTGTCTAAACCACTCAATTTGAGACGTGTGTGAAGTTTGTTACTTATTCACTATTCACAGTTCATTATTCAGATTGTGCTCAAAATTGATAGATCAGGTTTCCAATATGTCATATTTGCAATATTGTGGTCAAAATGTCACTGGGATGTATTTTATGGCACTTATATTAGAAAAATCCTGAAAAACAACATAATCAATACATTATACAAGATGAGTGGAAAAAAAACTATCAGAGGTCAATTCAAAGGTGACCAAATTTGGTATGAGTGTTGAAGGGGGTCCAAACATGTTAGCTGTGAAATATTTCCCAGGCACAATCGACGGTCACAAGATGGCGCTTCATACAATTTTTCAATTATTGAATTTAAAAAAACTTAAATTCTCATATTCAAAGCTAAAAATAAATAGTGCAGGTCAATTCAAAGGTGACCAAATTTTGTATGAGTGTTGAAGGGGGTCCAAACATACTAGCTGTGAAATAATTCCCCGGCACAATGGACGGTCACAAGATGGCGCTTCATACAATTTTTCAATTATTGAATTTTTAAAAAACTTAAATTCTCATATTCAAAGCTAAAAATAAATAGCGCAGGTCAATTCAAAGGTGACCAAATTTGGTATGAGTGTTGAAGGGGGTCCAAACATGTTAGCTGTGAAATATTTCCCAGGCACAATGGACGGTCACAAGATGGCGCTTCATACAACTTTTCAATTATTGTATTTAAAAAAACTTAAATTCTCATATTCAAAGCTAAAAATAAATAGCGCAGGTCAATTCAAAGGTGACCAAATTTTGTATGAGTGTTGAACGGGGTCCAAACATATTAGCTGTGAAATATTTCCCCGGCACAATGGACAGTCACAAGATGGCGCTTCATACAATTTTTCAATTATTGAATTTAAAAAAACTTAAATTCTCATATTCAAAGCTTAAAATAAATAGTGCAGGTCAATTCAAAGGTGACCAAATTTGGTATGAGTGTTGAAGGGGGTCCAAACATACTAGCTGTGAAATATTTCCCCGGCACAATGGACGGTCACAAGATGGCGCTTCATACAATTTTTCAATTATTGAATTTTTAAAAAACTTAAATTCTCATATTCAAAGCTAAAAATAAATAGCGCAGGTCAATTCAAAGGTGACCAAATTTGGTATGAGTGTTGAAGGGGGTCCAAACATGTTAGCTGTGAAATATTTCCCAGGCACAATCGACGGTCACAAGATGGCGCTTCATACAACTTTTCAATTATTGTATTTAAAAAAACTTAAATTCTCATATTCAAAGCTAAAAATAAATAGCGCAGGTCAATTCAAAGGTGACCAAATTTTGTATGAGTGTTGAACGGGGTCCAAACATATTAGCTGTGAAATATTTCCCTGGCACAATGGACAGTCACAAGATGGCGCTTCATACAATTTTTCAATTATTGAATTTAAAAAAACTTAAATTCTCATATTCAAAGCTTAAAATAAATAGTGCAGGTCAATTCAAAGGTGACCAAATTTTGTATGAGTGTTGAAGGGGGTCCAAACATACTAGCTGTGAAATATTTCCCCGGCACAATGGACGGTCACAAGATGGCGCTTCATACAATTTTTCAATTATTGAATTTAAAAAAAACTTAAATTCTCATATTCAAAGCTAAAAATAAATAGCGCAGGTCAATTCAAAGGTGACCAAATTTGGTATGAGTGTTGAACGGGGTCCAAACATGCTAGCTGTGAAATATTTTCCTGGCACAATGGACAGTCACAAGATGGCGCTTCATACAATTTTTCAATTATTGAATTTAAAAAAACTTAAATTCTCATATTCAAAGCTAAAAATAAATAGCGCAGGTCAATTCAAAGGTGACCAAATTTGGTATGAGTGTTGAAGGGGGTCCAAACATGCTAATTGTGAAATATTTCCCCGGCACAATGGACGGTCACAAGATGGCGCTTCATACAATTTTTCAATTATTGTATTTAAAAAAACTTAAATTCTCATATTCAAAGCTAAAAATAAATAGTGCAGGTCAATTCAAAGGTGACCAAATTTGGTATGACTATTGAAGTGGGTCCAAACATGCTAGCTGTGAAATAATTCCTCGGCACAATGGACGGTCACAAGATGGCGCTTCATATAACTTTTAAATTATTGTATTTAAAAAAACTTAAATTCTCATATTCAAAGCTAAAAATAAATAGTGCAGGTCAATTCAAAGGTGACCAAATTTGGTATGAATGTTGAAGGGGGTCCAAACATGCTAGCTGTGAAATATTTCCCCGGCACAATGGACGGTCACAAGATGGCGCTTCATACAACTTTTCAATTATTGTATTTAAAAAAACTTAAATTCTCATATTCAAAGCTAAAAATAAATAGTGCAGGTCAATTCAAAGGTGACCAAATTTGGTATGAGTGTTCAGTGGGGTCCAAACATGCTAGCTGTGAAATATTTCCCCGGCACAATGGACGGTCACAAGATGGCGCTTCATACAATTTTTCAATTATTGAATTTAAAAAAACTTAAATTCTCATATTCAAAGCTAAAAATAAATAGCGCAGGTCAATTCTAAGGTGACCAAATTTGGTATGAGTGTTGAAAAGGGTCCAAACATGCTAGCCATGAAATAAATTGCCGGCACAATGGACAGTTACAAGATGACGCTGTGTACAATTTTCATATTATCATTATTAAAAAAACTAAACTCATAAGTTAAATAAAACTATGGCAGGTCAATTCAAAGATAATAATTGAAGTTAAATAAAACTATCGCAGGTCAATTCAAAGGTCACCAAATTTTGTTTGAGGGTTGAGGGGTGTCCAAATATGCTAGCCATAAAATATATTCCCGGCACAATGGAAGGTTACAAGATGGCGCTGCGTACAATTTTCATATTATCATTATTAAAGAAACTAAACTCATAAGTTAAATAAAACTATGGCAGGTCAATTCAAAGATCACCAAATTTGGTAATAGTGTTGAAGGGGGTCCAAACATATTAGCCATGAAATGTATTCCCGGCACAATGGACGGTTTCAAGATGGCGCTACATACAACTTTTTAATTAATGTAGTTTAAAAAAAACTTAAATTCAAATATTTGAAGTTAAAAAAAACTATGGCAGGTCAATTCAAAGGTCACCAAATTTGGTAAGAGTGTTGAAGGGGGTCCAAACATGTTTGCCATGAAATATTTTCCCGGCACAATGGACAGTTACAACATAGCGCTTCATACAACTTTTAGATTACTTCTGAATCATTTAAAAATTCTTAAATTCTCATATTCAAAGCTAAAAAAACCTATCGCAGGTCAATTCAAAGGTCACCAAATTTTGTTTGAGGGTTGGGGGGTGTCCAAATATGCTAGCTATAAAATATATTCCCGGCACAATGGAAGGTTACAAGTTGGCGCTGCATAATATTTTCATATTATCAATATTAAAAAAAAGAAAACTCATAATATTCGAAGTTAAATAAAACAATCGCAGGTCAATTCAAAGGTCACCAAATTTTGTTTGAAGGTTAAGCGGTTTCTAAAAAAGTTACCCATAAAATATTTTCCCGGCACAATGTATCGCTACAAGATGGCGCTACATACAACTTTTTAATGAACATAGTTTAAAACAAATTAAATTCAAATATTTGAAGTTAAAAAAAGTTAAAAGGTTGATTGAAATGTCACCAAATTTGGTATGAGGGTTGAAAGGTGTCCAAATAATAATAATAATAATAATAATAATAATAATAATAATAATAATAGTAATAGTAATAGTAATAGTAATAATAATAATAATAATAATAATAATAATAATAATAATAATAATAATAATAATAATAATAAATTTCTATAGCGCCAGGACGTCATTCGCGAAATTAAATAAATTAAGGTATTTACCTAATATTATCACAAATTATGCTTGGCAGGTCGAGAATTTATCCATGAAGTAAAATGTAAATATCATGTAAGTGACGTCGGGGTAATTCACGTCCGCAACACAAGGAGAAGCCAGGGATCCATCATTGCGCAATATATTAATATTTCAATGCGTGTTGATAGACTCCAATTGTTTTCGCGCCAAAAATAAGAGCTTGTCCCCGTCACTCCCTCTTTTAACATGACGACCTCATATTGCATGCATCGTAATGCATGTTAAATGGATGAATGGATTTGATCTGCAATTGATACCAATTGTCAGCGTTCACAGTTTTGCATTTCGTCATTGTTTCCACTGCTTTGAGTCGTGTCTTCCATTGTTGACAGAAATGCTTTCACACGTGGATCGATTTTAATAGCGTTTTAAATGGATTGATGGTTTTGTTCTGTTCTCGAACAATTTGTGATAATATTGGGGAAAACCTTTATTTATCATTTAAAACGCAATTAAAATCAATCCACGTGTGAAGTCATTTCTGTCAAAAAGGGAAGACACAACTCAATGCAACACGTGGTCGCAATTTTGAAAGGCGGAAGTGACGGGAAGAGGCTCTTGTTTTTAGCGCGATAATGATTGTTATTAACTCGCATTGAAATATCAATATATTGCTCAATAATGGATGATTTTGTTCTGTTCTCGACCTGCAAAGTGTAATTTGTGATAATATTATGTATTAGAAATCCAAAATTCGTGAAAATAAAACGGCGCGAACCTGTCGAAAACGACGATGGCGCGAAAATAACTAGGCGCGAATTTTTCTCTGTATACAGTATTGATATAGTATTCTCTAAAGAGATAAGTCTTGAGATGCTTTTTAAAAGATTCAATGGAATTGCATTTTTTCACAGTGAGGGGTAGGGCATTCCAGACTTTCGGGGCGTATACCGCAAAAGCCCTATCACCATATGATTTAGAGTTGGATTTAGGGATTATGTATTCATTATTATCATTAGATCTAAGATTTCTTTCTACATGTTTAGGTGCCAGTAATTCAGATAGATAACCAGGGGCAAGGCCATTTTGGATCTTCCAAGTTAAAAAAGCTATTTTGAAGTCAATTCTAGCCTCAACTGCCAGCCAGTGAAGATCCATAAGTTTTGGGGTAATATGATCATTTTTCCTTAGTTTAACAACAACCCTAGTAGCCGCATTTTGTAATTTTTGCAGTTTCGCCAGTTCATACTTAGGTATACCAGCCAGTAGAGAATTACCATATTACCAGTGTAGAAGTAATAAAGGCATGGGCTAATGTATTAGTAGTCTTCTCGTCTAGGCAACTCCTTATCCTAGATAAATTTCTAACATGAAAGTATCCATTTTTACATATTTTTTTAATTTGCAGTTTCATTGATAATTCTTGATCTAGAATTACCCCCAGATCTCTGACGCTGGATGATCTGAGAATATCTGATTCTCAAACCGTTATTAATTCAGCAATATTTTTATTCTTCATAATTGAATTCTTTCCACAGATAAGCATCTCTGTCTTTCCGTCATTAATCTTCATTTTATTTTCCAGCAGGAAGCACTTGAGCTTGCTAATACACTCCTCCATTTCCATTTTAGATTTATTCATATCTTCTTTAGATTTAGGGTCTAGAGTGATGTAGAGCTGAGTGTCGTCAGCATAAACATGATGTTTCAGCCCATACTGACCGGTTAAATCAGTTAGTGGTTCCGTATATGTTGTAAAAAGAATTGGACCCAGTACAGATCCCTGTGGGACTCCATGCTTAATATTCATATTTTCAGAGTTTTTACCATCAATAGTGACGCATTGTTTCCTATTAGACAAGTAGGATTTGAACCATTTCAGTGCAGTACCCCCAATGCCACATCTTCTCTCAAGCCGACTCAGAAGTATATTGTGTTCAATGGTGTCAAAGGCTGCCAAGAGGTCTAGTAAAATTAGCATTACCACTTTATTATCGTCAATGTACATCAATAAGTCATTCTGAACCTTAAGCAATGCGGTTTCAGTGCTATGGAATTCCTTGTATGCTGATTGGAACATGCTTCTAATGTCATTTTTAATTAGATGAGCTGCAAATTGTTTAGCTACTGCTCTTTCAATCAGTTTTGATAGATATGCTTAATTCGAATCCGGTCTATAATTTTCTTAATCAATTGCATGCCCAATTTTTTAATCAAGGGCCTGATAATTGCATCTTTAAGATGATCTGGCATATATCAATATTACCTAATGTGATGGATTTATTCATAATTTCAGTTATTAATGGGAGTAGTTGATCCAAGCATTCTTGTAATTTGTTCTAGAAATTCCGTCGTCAATTCTTTTTTGTCCTTATTTTTGGGGAAAGGGGTCTCTTCATTTGTATGTAAGAGTTTATTTAATTTTTTAAAGAGTTTCTTTGGATCTGATTTATTCTCATCAATTTTTTCAGAAAAGAAATTGCATTTGGCTTTTCAAATCAGATTATTGTATTTGTTACGTTGTATTTGAAATTGTATTTTATCGCACTCGAGACCAGATTTATTATGCTAGCCATGAAATATTTTCTTCTATGGATTGTCCTGTTTGCCTCAATACTTGACTATTTAAAATAGTTTTTTACCTTTTAAGTAGTGAAAATAAATTATACATACATTAAAACGCAAAGAAGTAGATATTTGAGGATGTGTGCATCTGGGAAAAATAATTGATAGCCCAATAAACTGAGAAAGAAAGTAGGGAAGTATCTATTGGTTCAAAACAAAACTATTGAATATGGTCGATCGTGAGAAAAAATTCTGCAAAATATTGTCTGTCATCACGAATGAATAATGGTCAGCCCCTAGCCATGCATTGTGACTAAAAAATATTTTATGACAAGCAAATAGCATATATGGAAACCTCTCAACCATTTTTAGTGACTCAAGTTTACATGCAAAAGTTTTATCAACTCCAATAATATAATTAAAGATTTTAAATTGTTATAATAGAAAAGTAGTATGTAGGGCCATCTTGTGACCGTCCATTGTGCTGGGGAAATATTTCACAGCTAGCATGTTTGGACCCCGTTCAACACTCATACCAAATTTGGTCACCTTTGAATTGACCTGCGCTATTTATTTTTAGCTTTGAATATGAGAATTTAAGTTTTTTTAAATACAATAATTTAAAAGTTATATGAAGCGCCATCTTGTGACCGTCCATTGTGCCGGGGAAATATTTCACAGCTAACATGTTTGGACCCCCTTCAACATTCATACCAAATTTGGTCACCTTTGAATTGACCTGCGCTATTTATTTTTAGCTTTGAATAAGAGAATTTAAGTTTTTTTAAATACAATAATTTAAAAGTTGTATGAAGCGCCATCTTGTGACCGTCAATTGTGCCGGGGAAATATTTCACAGCTAGCATGTTTGGACCCCCTTCAACATTCATACCAAATTTGGTCACCTTTGAATTGACCTGCGCTATTTATTCTTAGCTTTGAATATGAGAATTTAAGTTTTTTTAAATACAATAATTTAAAAGTTATATGAAGCGCCATCTTGTGACCATCCATTGTGCTGGGGAAATATTTCACAGCTAGCATGTTTGGACCCCGTTCAACACTCATACCAAATTTGGTCACCTTTGAATTGACCTATGCTATTTATTTTTAGCTTTGAATATGAGAATTTAAGTTTTTTTAAATTCAATAATTGAAAAGTTGTATGAAGCGCCATCTTGTGACCGTCCATTGTGCTGGGGAAATATTTCACAGCTAGCATGTTTGGACCCCCTTCAACATTCATACCAAATTTGGTCACCTTTGAATTGACCTGCGCTATTTATTTTTAGCTTTGAATATGAGAATTTAAGTTTTTTTAAATTCAATAATTTAAAAGTTGTATGAAGCGCCATCTTGTGACCGTCAATTGTGCCGGGGAAATATTTCACAGCTAGCATGTTTGGACCCCCTTAAACATTCATACCAAATTTGGTCACCTTTGAATTGACCTGCGCTATTTATTTTTAGCTTTGAATATGAGAATTTAAGTTTTTTTAAATACAATAATTTAAAAGTTATATGAAGCGCCATCTTGTGACCGTCCATTGTGCTGGGGAAATATTTCACAGCTAACATGTTTGGACCCCCTTCAACACTCATACCAAATTTGGTCACCTTTGAATTGACCTGCGCTATTTATTTTTAGCTTTGAATATGAGAATTTAAGTTTTTTTAAATACAATAATTTAAAAGTTGTATGAAGCGCCATCTTGTGACCGTCCATCGTGCCGGGGAAATATTTCACAGCTAACATGTTTGGACCCCCTTCAACACTCATACCAAATTTGGTCACCTTTGAATTGACCTCTGATAGTTTTTTTTCCACTCGTCTTGTATAATGTATTGATTATGTTGTTTTTCAGGATTTTTCTAATATAAGTGCCATAAAATACATCCCAGTGACATTTTGACCACAATATTGCAAATATGACATATTGGAAACCTGATCTATCGATTTTAAGCACAATCTGAATAATGAACTGCGAATAGTGAATAAGTAGCAAACTTCACACACGTCAATTTGAGAGCATAAATCTGGGTTAGACGGAGTAGCCCTTTTCCCTGGTGAAGTCAATATATTCGACTCACTGACTGGTATGAGGTGGGAGAGTACTGGAGGTCCTTTAAGTACTCTCCCCCGTTCACACTTATTCATTTATTTGTTTGTATGTTTATTTCTTTATTTGTTTTTCTTTAGTATTTGTTTTCACACACTTCATGTTACATATGTTGTGTTCCAAATTGCCCGAATACAAGGGAGAAACGACAAAACATGTATAGTTGTCGATCAGTGTTATCTTTTTTTTTTTGGGGGGGGGGGGGGGGGGGCGGGGTGTCTACTTCTTTGGTATCTCTAATTAGCCCTTTCTGGTTTAGGTGAGAGCATGTTGATATTTAGGTAGGCATTAAGAAAGAGAGTGGATATGAACAAAGCAATAACTAAGTGCTTCATCTTCAATAATAAAACATGTTTATCACCCCAACATTTACGATAGAAATAGGAACTTTTTTGTAGCCAATGAGAAATAAGAATTAGCTACAGATGGACATGGCAGTCATTTGGGCATAGCACGCATCTGGGCATGGCAGACGTGGGAGTATTGAGAATGAGCTATTGAGTTCACCTCATGCATAAATGCTGCTTTGTGATCAAGGAGCCATCTGTGTTCAAAAGTGATTACGCCTCCTTCCCACCAAGTTGGCTATCAGTTAAGGTATTTTAGGGCTGAGGGACACACTGTCATTTTATAGATCTATTTCACATTCATAATGGTACTATATGAAGGATGTTATTGGTGTGAGTAATTTGGTTTTGGGTGCTCCATTAATAACACTGATCGACATTTGTAACCAATCAGACATTTGGTTTATATAACAGTGAAAGCATTGGCTTTGAAAAAAATCTCATAGGGCGATTGCCGATTTCCATCTTGTTTTTTCCCAATTGTAACGTACACACTTTAACTATACAACTTTATCAGAACCAGAACTGTACAACTCCACTATATTTAATCATTGGTCGGGAGAGATTGGCAGGGGGCCTATGCAATCAATTAGGCACTAAATGAATAATCACTATAATCATTCTATAGTTGGGTTACATACCTTTATCTTATGAGTTTTCTCAGTTTGGGAAACTACTTTGTTGAACGCCTCATGTCAAACTCGGAATCTGTATAAATGTTTCTATTGTGATAAAAACATTTTCATTCAAAAACAACTTTATTTTGTGCTGTATTTTCACATGGCACACATAAGAATGGATGAAAACGTTTACATATTTATGACATATTTATGATGAATATTTTTTTCTAGAGTTATCAAGTTTTAATTCAAGTCACATGATGTATACTTCCCTTAAGAAAAATCAAGGACATTCTTAACCAGCATTTAGCCATCTTGATTTCTGTTATGAGTGAACACATTGAGTACATATCAACACATTAACTCCCTATGAAACTAACATCCCTCCGGACTACTTTCCCTATGACTTCTCCTGAAAAACATGCACCACTCCAGTAACTGACTTTCTTTGGTTTATTACAAATTTCTGTTTTATGAGTTCAAGATAAATATATGAAATGTGTCTGGACATTATATGACACACCTTATATTCAATATGAATAATTACATGCTAACCTTATATACCTACATTCAGACAATCAACAAGAAAATGGTCAGATTTAAATGAGAGATGAGCTATAGATATGTTTTTTATCTATTTGTATTACTATTGATATCATCTTAGACAAACATATTTTTGGAAGATTTTATTCTATAAATTTAACTTAGGCTGCTCTGTGAAATTACTGAATATCCCTTGAAAATAACTTGATAAAGTGATAAAGATGTTGACTATTTGTGCGATTTACCAGTGAGAAGGTCAAATCATACTATTCAACATGGCTCAGTGGGTAAGACATCTGTCTCCCATGCTAAATGTCTGGGGTTCAATTCATGGTGGGGGGTAACTTTCTTAACTTTCTACTCCTGCTGCTGCTATAAGCGTAAGGGTATGTTGTCTCTAGGTATTTACAGCTTTTTCTTTTAAAATATAAAGGCCATTTTTCAGCATAAAATCTTCACTAGGTTTGCAATAACTGAAAGTTAATATTATTTAGTATTGTATTTGCAGCCCAGATCCTGATCATGAACATCCATCAGATTACAACAACATCTGTATATACGGACCGCTGTATATTATAAAACAATTAAAAATGTAAATGTTATATTTCAACCAGTTCAGAACTAGACATGATGTTAATAGAACAAAGAACTGTCAAGTTTTATGTTTTTATTTAAATCTTACAAATTTCATATTGTCACAGATTTTGAAACATATTATTTCAGATTACTTTATGATAGCCTGTCAACATTTTGTGAGCTATTGTAATTTTTGATGTTTGTGTTTGCATACATTACAAAAGGTCGACATTAACAGCAGAATATACAAATCTGTGTTTCTTCAATATCAAGTCACATGCCATCTCATTATGTTGAATATCAGGGGGTTATATTTGATTATATAGGGTTAGAAATGGCTTTTTACTTTGTGAAAAAGCTTGTAAATTAAATACCTAAACATTTAGAGATGGAAAATAGTGGTGTTATATATTATTATTTAACTCATAATATCAAGCTTGTCTTCTGGGAATCAATTTCCAAAAAAATAATATTACAAAAAGCAATGGTCAGCATAGCTCTTAGGCCATTGAAAAAGCTGGGCTGCATATGTTGTAAGGTAGATATATATCCTCTCCTAGTAATTAAAAAAATACATCACTATGATTCTTTGATCTCTTCGATTGGAGGAGGGGGAATGAGTGTTGTATAAAGTAAAGGCATGTAACCAGCAGCTCACACAGTGTTTTCCCCTCCATCGTTACTATTGACCTACATTTGAACCAGTGCTACAATTAACCTCTGACTTAGCTGCAACTGATATTGGGTGTTGTATAAAGTAAAGGCATTTAAGCAATATCTCACATAATGTGTTCCCTACATGGAAATTTAATGTACAATATAGCCAATAAAATTTCTGGGAAGAAATGACAATATGTGTGGTGTTACATAAGGCACACAGTAGATTATGTTGTCATCTGTATTAAGGCCACTGGCATGGGGATGGGACAGGGGTCCTGATATTTAACAGGGTCTATGAATTAGATGAGAGAGCAGAGTAAAAGTGCACTGAAAGGTATTAAGTGTATTGAAAGCCTATAAAGCATATGAGCATCATGACAAATTTAAGTTTTAATTATAGTAAGTTGCTATAAGACAAAGAATTTGTACTCCTAGTAGAGGTCTGTCTCAGCCATAAGCTGTATATGACGGGTAAACATGGGTAGCATGAACTTTGACCTCAAATGAGGGTAGCACTGTTTGACGTCATTCTGGCACTATTCAAAGGACAATATATATCATGATGTCATAAATATATTGCCATACTCTTGTGACGTCATTTTACCTTTCAGCGCCTCTATGATTACACTCCACATACAAATGACGCCAAGAAAGAAGTGTGCTTTCAAAAGTAGGCTATGCAATAGGGTCGTGTTGAAATAGATTTCACAGACACTAATGGAGTTGCATCAATCAAAAGGTTAATAGATGTGAACGACAAATGCATTTATCACCAATATTTGAATTTTAAATGTTTTTTTTTGCAAAATTGGTCGTTAATTACTCTAACACCCTAAGCCTGCAGCACAGAGGAAATACCTACATCATTAGGTCAGACATCAACCAGTGCAATGTATTTAATATTAAAGAATGTATACTATTACTTTTGACACCACAGATTATTACAGCACCGATTGTGACATTTGTCACAAGGTATCTAGTTATATTAATATGAAATGAAGAAAAATAACACATACTAGGGTTTACATTGAACTTTATGTGACAGACTGGCCTGACTGCATGTTCTAAATATGACTGCTATCTGTATCTCAGTTGTTGATCTGCCTCTCTCTTATGCCCATTTGGGTTATCCTTATATGTCATTTATAGCTGAATAGGCCATTAGACAGAGTTTGAAAAATATCTGCCAAAATGACATCTTTGATACTTTGAGAATAAGTACATTCATCTTATTTTGAAGGCAATCTATGTCCTAGCAAAGGATTTGTTCCTTCGTGGAATATTTGGCAACATCCAACGTTTTCACCAGTAAATGCTGGTGATTATAAATACTGGTGGTTGTATATATTGGTGAATATAGATGTTTGTGAATTTAAATACTGGCGGTTATAAATACTGGCGGTTATAAATACTGGTCGTTATAAATACTGGCGGTTATAAATACTGGTCGTTATAAATGCTGGTGGTTTTCAATACTGGTGGTTATAACTGCTGGTGGTTATAACTGCTGGTGGTTATAACTGCTGGTGGTTATAACTGCTGGTGGTTATAACTGCTGGTGGTTATAAATGCTGGTGGTTATAAATGATGGTGGTTATGAATGCTGGTGGTTATAAATGCTGGTGGTTATAAATGCTGGTGGTTATAAATGCTAATGGTTATAACTGCTGGTGGTTATAACTGCTGGTGGTTATAAATGCTGGTTTTCAATACTGGTGGTTATAACTGATGGTGGTTATAAATGCTGGTGGTTATAACTTCTGGTGGTTATAACTGCTGGTGGTTATAAATGCTGGTGGTTATAAATGCTGGTGGTTATAAATGCTGGTGGTTATAAATGCTGGTGTTTATAAAGTCTAGTGTTCATAAAGGCAAGTGATTGTAAGTACTAGGGATTGTACAAGTGATAATTAATGTGCAGTGGTGATTATAAATTTTTAGTGGTGATAATAAAAACTAGTGATTATAAATACTGGTTAATGTAAATGCTGAAGGTAACACCAAGATTAGCATATCAACGAGTTGCTCAATAAGATATTAAAATGAATAGACTCAGAAAGGACATTACCAAATTATATACTTATCAGGTCGATTTTAATGAATGATATCTATCCATAGCACACTAAATGAAGTTAAGGGAAATGATATATGACCATTGTCCAGTTTGGTTGCTAAATTGATGTTTTCAATATTGAAGGTCATCACCAAAAAAATGAAAGAAATAAAACAATGGTGTGTATTTGAGCACAATATTGGCAGACAATATGAGGTAGATTGGATATACACCTAATTTCTTTTTGGTAATTTGCTCAATTTTAAAGGTGTTTTCCTTTATCTACACAGTAAATTATCAATTTAGTAGAATAATCTCTCAAAATCATTTTCACTGGCCTATTTGAACAATTCAGACAGTTATTCGATTGTTTACCAGCTGTCAGTTTTGTAATTGATTTGAGTCGTCTGTATGACATTTGCCTCTGCAGCCATCGTGTAGAATAAAGTGTTGCTGTCCTGAAGAAGGTTGTTTGGACTGTCAAATTCACATATGTGTCCCTCGTCCAATACCATTATTCTGCTCGAGAATGAAACAGAAACATCACTTATAATGTCTTACATATATATATATATATATATATATATATATATATATATATATATATATATATATATATATATATATATATATATATATATCCAGTTCTATATCAATAAACCGTCTCAATATAATACGGTTGAATAGTGGTCAAAGTTCAATAGGTCAACCCCTCTAACACTCTACATTATCACACTGAAAAAAGATTCAAAATCTTATAAAATGACATTACTAACAACTGCAAACTTTCAGAATTACATATTTTGACCTAATGATATAAATAGTAATATAAATTGTAGTATATAACAGCATTTTAAAATTAAGACAGCGTGGAGATTTTTCTTTAATATGATGCCTTCAAGAATCCGTCACTTAGCAAAAGATAGAAAATCAAAGTCATCACTGTGCTAATAATTTCAACAATGAGATAGAATTCCTTGTTTATTGAGATTTTCCACATAGGAATGAATATATCACATTTTTTCAGAGATCAAGGTCATTTTTAGGTCAATGGTACAGGTTATTTTATGATAAATTGCTCAAAGATTAACAAGTAGTTCCATCACTATAACCTATAGGCATTGCTGTAGTAACTCAGATATTCCATACAAAGTACATTTGCAACAGTAGTATTTTTTTTTAAAGATTTGCCTTAAAAGATTTGCCTATGTGAGTTAAAATCCCAATTTCATGGTAAATTTTCAAAATAAAACAGTAATTTCCACATCATACCTAAAGGTTGGTTGAAATTTCCTAGTTGTTCCATGTACAAGCACATATGCAAGAAGAGTCTATTAAAAATGCATGAGATGTTTCTTCCATGAAGCAATATGTCTTAATTTTGGACCTCCGTTTTTGCCGTTTTGTTGAGATAAGCCAATTTATTCATTTGTAGAAATCAACAAAATGCAAATTCCTCTTGTGACAACTGGGTGTTAATTTTGTTTTCCAGACTGTTTTCACTGTGATTGAACCTTTGATTCTGAGGTTTCATTCACAGCATGACACATTCCATTATCTGTTATGATAACAATTGACCAGATTGAGCTGTATGGGTTCCTCTCTGAACAAATACAGGGTTAATTGTCATCTTATCTCTTATCTGAGCAAACTCCACCAGAGGGCAACATGGTGAACCTATCACATAATAGTTTGCGTGTGCCTCTGGTGGACAGTGTGTTATCTGAGATGTCTGGTTGCTTTTGATGGTACAACATCCGAGTTGGCCTGTACCTAACTCGGGTAGCTGGTTCATGCAAGTAATACTTCATGTTTTCTCTATGTCAAGCTCATTTCAAGGTCAATAAACAAGGTGATCATCCAAATTTCATGGATATTTGCAATAAAAACGAGTGGTGATTTGAACAGAATAACTCAAGTTCAGCTGCAACTTCTCGCATATCAGATATTCAATGTTTTGAATAAATGGATGTGTATTCAAGACATGTTTAACTCATGTCAAGATCATTTCAAGATCATTGGTCACAATCCCAATTTTATGGAAGCCCCAACCAACTTTTTAAAAGGGTTTGTGACCCCCCCCCCTAAAAAAATATGATTTGTGATTTCTTTATATAAGTTTTGGTGTAACGAAAAAAACACCTTTTTTGAACTCTGACTGCTTACCTGTCATAGTCAATGACTGTGTTTAGTCTATGGGCCACTGTTAGGATGGTGCAGTGATTGAAGTGGGTTCTGATGGTTGCTTGGATAAGAGCATCTGTTTCCATGTCAACTGCAGCTGTGGCTTCATCCAGAACTAATATTTTGGATTTTCTCAGCAATGCCCTAGCCATGCACAGTAATTGCCTTTGGCCTACACTAGAAATCAGGTAGGATACCATTAGAGTCAAGGTCCTAAATCACCATCTCTGTGCTGATTATGATTTTTATTACCCCTTATATTATAACAATATTTAAAAAATATAATTGTAATATAATTGTAATATATTATCGTTTTGCAGATATTCCCTATGTGCTAATCAAACTAATTCCATAATTGTGAACCTTTAAATTTAATTGGTCTTGTGTTCGTTCAATAATAGTTCGATAGAGATTAAGAATATAACCAGGTCCTTATCAGAACATATAGCATTTGATTTTCATAGTTTAACTTTGATAACTTTCATAGTTTAACTTGGTCTTTCCTCACAGAAAACTAACCAGATCATGGCAGGCTATCACCACAATGATAACATAGTTAATGACTAACAAGAAATGTATGTTACTTGGAATGTATAAACATTCTATATTAACATCTTGTTTTACACAAACATGACTAACCTCATAGATTCACCTCCTTCTCCACATTGGTACAGCAGTCCTTCTGGTGAGTTGGTCAGAAATGATTTAAGATTGACATGTTCCAGAGCCCGCCACACCTCCCCATCACTGTGAGAATCAGACGGGTCCACATTCTCCCTCAGTGTACCGGTAAATACTACTGGGTCCTGCAAATATTAAACGAACACAACATTATAGTCATGTTTAATGTACTTGTATAGTGTTGCATTAGAGAAATAGTGATGCATATGCACATATAAATATATATCGATAAAGTCACAAAGTAAAGATAATGGTGGCTGTATTTATATCTCGACCAGCCAGGATCACAATAATAAGGTAACACAGTTTATCACAATATTTAAATGATTTTTAGCTTTGACTTATCATTTTGCTGAGATTCGATCTTTGTGCACTAGAAGCTTTGATGTGATTAGCACATGAAAACGTCAGCCCTTTATTCAGATGGCACAGACCTGTGGGATTATGGATATTTTAGATCTCAGGTCATGTAATCCCATTGTTGCGATGTTTCTGTCATCTATGCTAATAAGACCACTGGTGCCCTCTATGATTCTGAATAAAGCCAACATCAGAGAGGACTTTCCTGCACCGGTCCGACCCACGACCCCAATCTAAAAAACATTCATGAAATAGTTTATTCAATCAATACTAAATATAATTTACAAACAGATCGGACATGTTGTGAGACAATTATAAGGTGAAGTGTGTAGTTGTCATCAATAAGGAAATTCACTGCTTTTAGATTGGACATACAATGGCCATCAAACTGTAAATGAGTCAAGGGGAAACCATTTGTAGAAAAAATAATAGTAAAAAAAAATTCTCAGATTTTAAGAGATTCTCAGAGATCAGAATATAAAACAGTTTTTCCTGTTCATGAATTAAATACGTACAAGACAAACATACAAAATATATAAAATATTTTTATTAACAAATCAAAAAACAAAAGAAAAAAAAACAAAAAAAGAAAACATCATATGCCTGCAATGCCAAGAAAATTAGTTAAAATGGCCTGTAGCAAAACTAAAATGGGTTTAAACCCCAACCCCAGTGATAAATAGCACAGGGGTTTTATATTGAGACATTTCGATTGAGAAAGATTGTAGTATAGGTCATTACTGCAACAGTCAATCACTGGAGGTCGAGTTGTCTTGCTGGAAACTTAAATTGGCTGGACAATACATGATTTTTCTGAAAATATTGGATATCAAGTCCATTCTACTGATATCTTTGGGATTAATGTCATCAGACATTCAGGTTGCACCACAGGTTGCCAGAGAGACATCTGTTACCAGCACCATCACTCATTCTATAAAGAGACATTGACCTGCCTTTTGACCTGCCTTTTGTTCTATAGGTACCGATATATACATGAGAATAATATTTGATATCATAGTGCATTGGTGACCAGAAAACATCCTATTGAAGGTGAACACTTTGCGGAAAATGGAATCATTCAGTTATTGTGCCTGATAAGCTAATAATGATGTAAAAATCTTCAAAGGTGCATGCCTCCTCCAAAACATGCAAAAGGCATACATTACATTAGAGTTATACTTCGCCCTCGCATTATTGGACAAGGAACCATGTATTGTTTCAAACTTGGGTCAAATGTAGGCCAGGCAAAGCTATGCTGATCATAAGTTTTTTGTAATGTTTGTGAACATTTTGTGGAAATGCCTGCAAATTGCTTTATAAATGATCATTTAAATTTGGCTTAAATTTGCCCCCCCCCCCACAACGTGTTATATCGATTTTTATTGGCTAATATTTGTCATGTTCAAAATGTCAGCCTCCTTAAAAATCTAGATAGAATTGGTCCCCTGAAAATATCACACCTTCCCAACAATAACTGGGAACTCCGACCAGTAGTTTCAGACAAGATCAAAGAATTACATTCAGCAGCAGGGAAAGCAATGTTGGGATGACCTTTAGATTGACTAGTTCTTGATCTTGGTAAAAACTGAAATTATAATTTAAACCGCAATTTGCAGCCATTTCCAAGAAAAGTTCACAAATATTAAAACCATTACTGTTTTAGTTGCTTAAATCTGTTCAACAAATTTTTGAGCACTGTTTAGGCTAGATCAGAGCAGTAAGAAGCCTCCCACCAGGAGTCAATGCCCTACTCTTTTCAAAGAAAGATTGGGGGTCCTTCTTTTGCATTTTCACACAGACATTAACACAAATATTAATGGTATTTCACATGTATAACCTTTTCGCCTGCTTTTATGTGACATGAGAGATTGTTGAGCACGTTGTTGAGGTTTGGTCTGTATCTGGTGGAGAAGGACTGGAATGTGATGGCTCCAGACTCCGGCCAATCTTCAGGTGGGGATTTGTCCTTAGGATCCCGCTCTGCCTGAAAACACCACTCTCTAATTATCATGGCTGAATGAAAAATGCCACATCACCACTTATTTACAAAAGCTGAATACAGAACAACACATATTTAGCAATATTCTGAGATTCAAAAGTGTCTATAGAATTTTAAGTATTAAAATGTCAAATACCGATGAGTTGTGTTAAACATTTTGTATTTTTTTTATATTTGACAAACACTGAAAGTGAGGAATTTTATTCATTATATACATGCAAGATAAAAAGAAAACATATATATTGTCACCTCTTGAGGAACTTGGCAGTAGTCATGTACTCTTTCAACTGATACCATGTAAGATTCCAACTCAAATCCAAAGATGACCATACCATGCATGACGGTCGTCACCTGAAGCAACCAAAAAGCTGGGTTATGATATAAGATTGACCATATGAATGCCAATTGATCCATTCAGGTTTAAATATTAACGGTTTTATCGCATCTTTGAGTTCAGCATATCATGGCTAACATACGTGAGTTGGCAAATGAGTTGAGTGTTCGAACAAAAAGACACACAATTTTGATATTTTTACAGTGGAAAAAACTATTGGAAACCATGCTTGTTCTATGTACAAATCACGAAGCCAAATAAATTGGGCTCATGATAAAATACCACCCATGTGCCTCATTACTCTTTGCAGATCAAAAATGTTAAAAATATCTCATTTTCCAAAATCACCAGTTATTTTTTGTGATTGATTTTAAAACAAAAAAATCCTAGGCCAATGACCTTAGAGCTTTTGTGTAATTTGTGAACATTTTCAGGAATTTGCTCCATAAATAATCATTTAAATCCCTTCTCGGAGCATACTTGAGGAGATAGTAATTTTGACCAATCAAATTGCATGTTGCATAATGAGTTTGGCCCCAAATTGTTGTCTTGATTCTCATTAACTAATATTTATAACAATATTCAAAATGACAACCTCCTCGATAGCTCAGTGATAGCTATTAGATTTTTGAAGAAATCATAACAAAATGGACAAATATCTGAGCCTTATGGATAATATATAAAATTAGTGCCCTGAAAATACATCTTTCCCAGTAATTGCTTAGAACTTTGACGGACAGAATGACAGAAAATGTCCCTCAAAAACCTGATTGCCATCAAAAACCTGATTACCAAACACTCCTTTTATTTCTAAATTTAATAAAATCACCAGGAGTCACAATGATATTTCTTGTGACAAAAACGGTAGCAACATGAATTTCAACAAGCCAGTAAAACTCTTTACCTTGTTCTCATTTCTCACCAAACCTTTTTAAAGGGATACATAGACAAAATAGTATTTTGCAACAGACAGATTTGCTATCAGAACTATTTATTAAAATAGAGCAGTGGGGATGTGTATTGACTTAATTTATTAACACATTGATTTACACCAGGATATTACTATTGTGTTATATTGTAAATGTACAACTTCTCAGTAGGTCCCCATTGTGATGATTTGTGACATCTGCCACCAGAGGGTTCCCAACAGAAAAAACAATAAATCTCTTTAAATGTTTTACTACAGTGGTGACATTGTGAAAAGCTAAAAATATGTGACAGCCTTGTATTCTAATAATTATATATATTAGGTAAGATATAAGACATAATTCCCTTTCCTCTCATTTGAGGTACCCCGGTCGGTTCCTCAGAACATACCACCCATACGACTGAAGAACAAAACCAAATATTCTTTAAATAAAGCACCTCTAAACATATTCCAAGCATGCTAATTATATAATACCTTACCTGAAGTGTGTAAGATACCGATAGGCCAACCAAACTTGGATCAATTGAGTCCCTATAAAGTACCGCAAATAGAGCTGCAAAGAATACCATTAATCCTGCCACATTCTGGACAAGCACTGCTCCACATCTACAATGATATTGATGCAATCTGTTATTTATGCATGTTTTAAGTGAGGCATTGGATATGCTTATGTTTATGTTTTCTGCCAAGGCTTTGCCACCTGCAATACTTACTAACCACATATTAATTTCAGACAAGGAAATAATTAATGTTTCGATGCTACTATTGAGTGGTGCACAGACAAAATAAACATTTTGGGACTAGGCCAAAAAAATACTGGACCAGGTTTAAATGATTTGTTATTGTGAGCATGAATGTATTGTAATTTAACTTAAACGTATTTTTTGGTCTAATCCAATAGAGTTTCATTGATATGTTATTTTTTAGGGAGGAAATAGAATGCTACCTGGTGGAACATAACATCATGAAATAAGAGCGTTGGCTTTCATCAATTAATCTGTCACATTTCAGGATGAATTCCTCTTCTCTTTTATAAGCTCTTATGGAGGTGACTCCCACAATACTTTCATTAAAATGGCTGAAGATTGGAGACCGCCTTACAGAGTCGATACGATGAACTTGCCCAACATAAGTTGAAAAGAATTTCTGTAAGTATATATGTATGATGTAATATATTTCAAAGCATAATATTTTTCTAAGATGGAGTCTTATGTTTCACTATTAATGGAATTGTTCAGGCTTTTCATGAAGATCATTGGTAGACCGGCCATTCTCTAAAAACATCTGAACCTTATTACTGAAGAATCATACAAAAGATCATTTAAATAAAGCACCTTAAAAATGTTACAAGCAAGTGCTAGAGATATGATTATGGGTATGATGGGTGATAAGGGCAAGTAACATGCCCAAATGCACTGAACATCACAGCAGTGAGGATTGCCAATCACAGAATTTGAAGGGTATAAATTGTCGAGGGGCTCAGCTGGTATATTCAATAAAATTGTCTAACTGTTCTAAATTCAAAGGATATTGAACCTTTCTGCCACATTTATTGAGAGTCTGTGCAATCTGACAGCCAGTTCATACACCAGTGTAGTTGAACCAAAAGAAACCAAATCAGTGGCAATCCAAACAGATATGACATAGCCAATTCAAGACAAAACATGTTTATTTGTAATGAATAATACTCCGGCTAAATCTACCACTACAGTCATGTCAGCTCAGACGCATATACCTTCAACTTTCTGCTATAAATACATCCAATACAATTAATAAAAGCCTGCCACCAAAGTCCTGTTTCCAAACTTGGAAGAATGACGAACCTGCATCTGTACCTAACCTTATCATATGTCAGTTTCACAGACCATTAGACTAAATTGAATGAGAATAAGAAAAGTAACCATCTCACATATTCATTATTACCACTATGTTTCCCGGCGATGCTGAGATTGAAATCATGATACAATTGCATATATGAGCTGAGGCCCGTGCCTAAAGGGTTAACCTATTGTCCTTGCATATATGAGCTGAGGCCCGTGCCTAAAGGGTTAACCTATTGTCCTTGTAAATCTGTGAATGGTGGGTTGTAATGTCATGGACTTGCGACATGACGATTGAATGAGGCAACACTATATCTGCTACAAGTAGGTCTCATCACGAAATGACTGAAATAATGATGAAAGTGATGTAAAACCCCAAACAACAAACAAACCACAATGTTTCCATTATAATAAATATGGCTATTGGTAGTGTGCTACAGTGAAACCGAAGAAGGTTTTAGGCTTATAAACCAGAATTGGAGCTGCTGGTCTAAATATAGGTTGCTTCTCTTATCTGTATTCTGGCAACGAAATGTAAATATAATTCCATGACAATTAAAGGACCCACACCATAAACTGGGTAAAATAGATGTCATGGATGGAACACATGGTGGAGTTGCAATGTTTGTCAAGAACTGGATCCAACAAAGTGAAATAATTTTAAATTCAAATGAACAGACTGTTCTGTGAAGGTAACTCTTCACACTACAATATTTGTTCATTATATTTACCTCCAAATAACCTTGTACATGGATCTGAAATTGATGAATGGTATCTTCAGTTACCTGAACCCTGTCTTGTTAGTGACTGCTCAAGTAATGTTTTAGAAGGGACAACATTCCTATTATCCTGCTACAGGATTTCTGACATCTATTGATGTCATCATGTGTTCTCCAAGTTTATCTTTAGATTTTCCATGGGCAGAGGAGTTAATAGAAGATTCACAACATTTTTCTTTTTGTTCTATTTGTCTATGTTTACCGCCTTGTCCTTCAGATTCTCAACAGGGATATCTTTCACTCTCCATTATATATAAAACACTTAAAAACAATTACAAGTAAATGTAATAAACTAATAATTTTGTATTTTTACAAACCTGAATGAAATAGTACAAAAGTAGTAATGGTATTATGACAGCTATCATTATTGGTGTTACAGAGCTCAGCACTACCACGGTTGAGACAATAGGTGCCATGCAAAACAACACAACCCTGGTGTAATGTGGTATGTTATTGTCAATAATATCCATATCCTTGGTAAAACGGTTAATAATTCTGCCAACTGGTGTGGTGTCATAAAAGGACATGGGTGCTCTGAGCATTTGCACGAGGAGGGATTTGTGAAGGTTCCTGCTCGCACTCACTGCTCCATATGATGCCACAATGAGGAAAACACTTAAACTGATTGCTACAACAGACATAACACATCAATATTGGTGAGAAATACTTTTAACAAATCTTTAAAAAAAAAAAAGAATTTGTATGCAATTTCTTTTTTGAAAATGATATTTATATTTCTCCATCCCACAAATATCAAATCGCCTGGCAGTAAATCTCGCCAAATGTTGTCTGCTGAAGATGCGTTTGATTATGAAAATCTAATCCAGAACCCTCAAAAGATTCGGAGCACTACTATCCCAAACTCGCTACGCAAGAGTACGAATCGCATGCATCACAGAATGACATGCACACAGAAATCTCTGACGTATATACACCAGCCTTTGTTGTTTCTGATCACTAAATATGCATTTATTATAAAATAGTCTATATTATTACATATATTTATTATTGCTCTAAGAGGAAATGAGGCTGCTTACCAAGCTGTCAAAGCAGCATTGGACAGCCCAATAAATATGTTTATTCCTTACACCGAGTTTAAGAAACAAATTATTAATGTTGTGTGTTCCAAGTGGCAATTGTGCTGGAACGAATCTGTTTTTGCATGAAATCAAGCCTGTTCTTGGTAAAAGTAAAGGTGCAAAAAGAAGGAACTGAAGGAAAGAGTCAGTTTTAAGTCGTATAAGAATTGTCGTTTGATTCACAGCTATCTTTTTAAAGGCGAAGATCAGCCTGAATGTATTGGCTGCCAAAGGGCTTTGACTATTAAACATATTTTGATTGAGTGTATCGACTTTGATAATATATGAACTCAATACTTTAATGTGCAAGATTTACATATGTTATTTGATAATGTAGATACATCTGATAGGACTAATCAGAATAGGGCTTTATAATCAGGCAGGGCAGAGCTTTTGTTTATTTAAGTCATTGGTTTATTTGTCAAGAACTGCAGAACATCACACTGTACAAAGTTTAAAAAAAATATACATATTTATTATATTTGTTTGATTTAATATATATATCATATTATTAAATTCCTGATGTCTACATATTGTATTAACATTTATATTTATGTCTCTAGTCAACAATATGTTTCTGTGTTTACTCTTTTTGGCAATGAATGGCCACATTGTGTTGATGTGCTGTAATTCATTCATTCATTCATTCATTCATTCATTCATTCAGAGTTGCATATAAAAAACGGGACTATAATTATGTTGAAGATAATTTTATGATTTATCAAATAACTTTGCAGAACACTTTTCAGACTTAAATTTTTGACATACCTTGGCCAATGCCAAACACCCCATAGATGGCAAGGCGGAAATTATTTTCTCCGATATTTGCAGTACCATTAATTGCATTGGCAGCATCGTTGGTCCATTGGCTTAGCCATATATTGGTGAGCACCTGCATTGCTATGTAGATGATGAAGAATATAGCAAACACCAGGAAAGCTGGAATGCCTCCTGATTTTATGTATTGCAGCACCGTCCTCCACTCCACCTGCATACATTAAGATGCCGCTATTGGTATCCCCTATGATGTCATATATTATTATAGGATATTGTAGTCCTGATAGAATAGGTACAAATATACTCCGAGAGAAATGCATTTGGTTATAAAAAGTCATGACATTAAGAGAGTAGTTTGCATCACTTTTGTTTAATATGCATTGTTATCCCACATCATATGTAAGTGATAACGCATCCAATCCTTTAAATTCCAACAAGACTAATTATTTTACCTGCTAGACACCAAGTAAAATGATATTTATTGGGTAAACAAGACGAGAATTTCTGGTTTTAATTTAGAATTGTGTAATATCAATAAGTTCTACTGCATATACCTTTCCTCCAGACGCAATCTCTTCATCTATTAGTTTGTTCTTTTCTTTGTCCATAATATATACATTCTGACTTGCTTCCATCTCACTACTTTGTTTAATCCTTCTGCTACAATTGAATAATCACCCTTTAGACATTCTTGCAATCATATACACTTTTAGACATTTTATATACTGATCACCCATGATTAATAATACTTTGAAACCATACTTATATTTACCATACATCATCAAGCACTTCCATTGATATATCCGACTCTATCTCAGACTTGAAAATGCTTCTGTCAATGTCTTGAATATCTATCGGGTAAATTAAACAATTATTGTGTAATACTCTTGAATATCTATCGACTATTTAATTGTGTTATGTATTCTTGAATACTTATCAAACTGATGGTGATTATTATATGGTTTATAGAAATAGAAAGTTTAAAAACAACATTACCACCATCTGTCATTTCTTCAGATTCCTGACAAAAGGTTCTGAGAAACTCGGAAAATGCACCATTCTTTTCCATCAAACGTTTAAAATTGCCTGCCTCAGAAATTTGGCCATCCTTTAAAACTATTATCATATCTACATCCGGTAGAAAGGTTACAGCATGCGTCACAAGGATCCTGGTCTGTGAAAGATCACGATGTATCATTGATAATCTGAAGATCATTATTTTATTTCTTTCAATAATTCCATGGTGATGAAAATGTTCAACTTACAATACAGAATAAAGTATTGACCTTATCTTTGAGAATTCCATCATTTCCAATAACCTTTTGGAATATGTGTTTGCCCACATGTGTATCCACAGCACTGAGGGGATCATCCAGGAGATATACATCTTCATCTTGATAGACAGCCCTGGCCAAAGATACCCTCTGCTTCTGGCCTCCAGACAGATTTATACCCTAAATATGTTGACACAGTTTTCATGCTATTATATCTTATGATTATATTGTATGTGTCAATGAAAACCGATCTAAATTTATCATATTTTGATGCAGATATTGATGACTGAGCTTCCTCTCTGAACAAACCCTCACAGCATATAAAGGCTCATATGGGATGGTAACAGTCACATTTCCCAAGTGGATTATTCAGAGATTAAATGTTTTCAAATTAATCAGAGATTAATATAGTTTTTAAAATATAAGTGACCATTTGTATGACAACAAAAGGAAACATACACCCAAATGCAAACAAGTTTAAACGTGAAATTTAAAGTATGAACTATTCACCTTTTCTCCGATTTCAGTGGAGTCTCCGCCGGGGAGTACACTCAGATCTTGAGTCAAAGCACATGCATTGATTATCTTCTTGTATTCTGCATTTCTGTAGGTTTTACCAAATGTGATATTGTCCCTCAAGGTGGCGTTCTGAATCCAGGCCTGCTGTGGCACATAAGCTAATGATCCCTACAAAACCTACTTTCATCTTTATCATAGTCATGCTTTGATAAGATACAAGTGGCAATGTGAGTGGGATGAAGCTGTGAATAAAACTTAAACTCACACTGGATATACTTAGTACATGCATACATTATGCCAAATGAAGTGAAATAGAGTCGGTCTGCTTGAGGGTGTCTAACTCTAACTACGAGCAACTCGATTCTGAGGTACATGGCTCATCCAATACATATACTCAACTCAGACACATCATATAAAGTTCACTTGCTAAATCCCCAACTCTCTTTTGCAGCACACACACAACCTGCTGATCACCACTGTGTGTCTGGGGACAGTTTATTAGTGTGTATATATTATGTCCTGTATCATTAATTATTCATGAGGCAGTGTAATGCCTCTACATTATGACTATACTATGGAAGGTTTGATTTTCCAAATGTTTGTTTGCACATTATCCATGTTTAAATTAATAAAATAGAAATTAACATGAATTTATATGCTAACTATTGCTCAGAATCGAAAAGTTTCTCAAGAAATATATCAAAATGAAATCTAAGAATTTCAGATAATATTTTCTTGAAATGTAAATATTAAAAATATATCAAAGCTTACAAAACCTAATGTAGCATTAACAATGTTGTAATTCTTACGTTTCTTATGATCCTTCCACTCTTCATCACTGTCTCCCCGAGGAGGGTAGACAGCAAGGTGGACTTGCCACTGCCCACCTGACCCACTATTGCCACCAGCTGGCCAGGCATTACCTTCAGATTGACACTGCCAAAAACAAGTAGCATATTTCACGACATCACACAAGGTTATGATACTCTAAGATTACGACAGTTGCTCATGGTTGCAGTAGCCTGCACCAGGCGGTCAGTACGTATGCTACACACAGATTGGAGATTGCATACTAGATCTCTTCTCTAGCTGTAGAGCCAAACTACGTAGGCTCTGAGTGCCCACGAGACATTAGTGGAACGACCAAATTCTCAAATAAAATAAAATAAAATGAAACCAAATTTATTCACCGTGATAGAACTATCATATTGTTTAATTCAACAAGAAAACTTAACTTAAGATAGTAAAAAGACTATTGGATCGAAAAAAAATGTTCTCTTTTATATATATCTTAAAAACTTACTTTCTGAGAACCGGATTGAGTGCTTCTCCCCAGCTAAAAGTTGCATTTTCTAGCACTATGTTTTCTGTAAATACAATGGAGGTCATGATTGAGTTTGTAATATAATTTGATAAAGCATTCATGAAATGAGGTTTTCAAGTATTTTTTCCTTGCATAACATAAATGTTTATAGCCCAAACTTTGCAGTCAAAAGTTACCCATGATATTTCCCCCAGATAAATTTCTGGGACATTTGAAAGTGGATTAGTCTTCTGCTAAAATCCAAATCACCCATTGGACACTCTATCAACAAACTTCGTTTAGCTGACCAGTGCTCTTGTGCAATCACCTGCTTAGTAAAGTCTTGCTAACAGTGAGGCACCTATTGATTGGGGCAATGAAGTGATTTGGCTTGCAGAGCCCTGTTTCTCCATTAATGTTTGTCCAATGGTACAGGCCTAATACCTTGACAGACCACAATAAAGGTCACATGATTGTATACATGTGACCACCTGGTGGTAATAATTGTAATATCCTTTGGCATGTTTGATGTGAATGTATCGAAATTAAATCTTGAATATTTTTCATGTTTTGATGTCAACATCCTAATGATATATGAGCTCAAATAATCCAATAAAATTATGATCCAGGATTCCTGTGTTCAAGGTTATCAATTAAAAGTATGGAAAGACATAGCGCTTGTGAGATGTTGGATTTTAAACTCTTCCCTTAAAGAATGATGCTTATTGTCTGTTTATATGTAACTTGTATTTTGTTCAGTTTTCTATTGCAATGTCATTGTTTATTGTAAAATAGAGTACTCATTCAATATTTGTCGTGTCAATATTTCTGTTTATGGTGAAGCGCTGTAATTTAAAAATGAATCTTGTTGAAATATCAGAATGACAAAGGTCAATAAAACTGAAAGGAATGTGATGTAATATGCCATATAATTTTCAAATCGTTATTTACAAATTATCAAATAGGGTTCGCACACTTACAGATCGATATAAAGCAACATTCTCAACATATATCATACTAAATATCTGTAAAAGAGTCATACAAAGTACCTATAAAAAGTTCATACTAAGTATCTGTAAAAGGCTCATAACAAGTATCTGATATATGCTCATACAAGTTACCAATTACCAATACTGAGATTCCAAAATTCTATTTTATTTGTGTAAGTAATTTTATTTTCGTAAATAATCTGTTCACTTGTGACTTAGATTGCAGTGTTACAGTACCTTCTCTTGTCTTATCTTGTTCAATGTGATCATAGGTTATTTCTTCCATCTTTAAAAAATTTTCAATTCTTTTTAAGGAAATATAACCCTACAAAATTAAAAACAAAACATCTTAACATTAGGCTCTGGAATTGTGTAACAGTTTGAAATGATTTAATTTTACAAAACCTGTGTTTGTTATTTTTTCTGTAAAGCTCAACATTTACCTGTACAAAACCTATGACACTCAGAGCAACGAAAGAACTGACAAAGTACATGGCGTTTGTGTATGTCATTGTGACAAAGGCTGTCTGTGGACTGAGAACATTGTTCGCTGATATCAGGACAAATATTGCAAACACACTCAAAGACATCTGAAATAATACAAGGATTCATCAAATAATTGTAACATTCTTATTCTGACTCGTATCCTTTCATCTTTCCTTGAATATTATACATAATCAATAGTATATGTGTATTGTGCAAATTACCATACTGTAACAATTAAATTTTCGATTTGAGGAAGTGAATGTAACATTTTTTGCATTTTTTTTAATTGTTTGTATCTTGGAGTGTAATGAATGGAGTTGTGACGCCACAAGATCAAAGGTGCAATGTGCGTTACCGACAATCCACTGTGTCTTATGACGCCATATGAGCCGAAAACTTGAAGAATCTGACGTTATTCAACTTTGTGACAATTTTGACCCATTATAGACAGTAATTAGACCAAAACATATCGCAAGTGAAATGTTCTACTTTCTCCACTGATATAGGAGATATAAATTTTAATTCTCTATTCCAAGTGTAGACAATTCTACAACGTTTTAGAAACGTCCATGTCAGGGATTTCCACACCTCCCGCCCAACCTGCAAAGAGCTCAATACAAATGCATTGATTTAAATGAAATATCACACAATTCAGTCAACTAGCACAACGTTCACATTTAGTTTATACCACCAACACATCCATTGGCAGGCCTATACAATTTATCATTTTTTAAATTAGGAAAACATCTTTCTTTTGATATTATTTTCAAATCTGCCAACATATACATCCATTCCATTCACATTGCATTTGCCCAGCAAGGTGATTTCACATTGATGCAACAGTTTTACCCCAAAAAATCTGTTTTCACAAAAAAGCTTGTGGTTTTTGAAAAAAACAATTCTTTTTTTACAAAAATTTTATTTGGTTTAAAAAAATACTACTGATAAACAATTATGGCATTTTTTTTATAAACATACTTTTCAAATTGTAAAAATTCCATTCTATATCGGTTCTAGGACATTCCCCACTCGAACATACAGTAACCGGCAGCCAAATCCGGACATTTTCATGTTTTTCACTCCCGATTTTCACAAAACCCTTCAAAACCTTGTAAAATCTGCTCATCGATAGAAGATAGAAGATTGTCTACTTTAAAGGCATGTGAAGTAAAAATAATATCCTTTCAATATTTACAGAATTATCAGGAAATTCACGCATTCAGAAAACCTGCAGATTGTCCGAGTTTACATTGAGTTATACGGTGATCTTGGTCACGTCACCACTTCTGACGTCATTTGACAGTGACACACTCACTCATGCCGTGAAAACAAATAAACACTTTTAATGTTTTGAAAAGCAGTGGGAATACAAGAAAACATGTGAGAGACAATATTCAACTTAATTGCTATTACTACAGATCAGTTTTACTCGATATTTGACCGAGTTAAAAATGTCTGAGTTTAATCTGCCGGTTTCGGACAGTTGCCGGTCACTGTAGATATTTTTTCCATAGGCTTTGTAGTTCTTGAAAAATGTCTATGTACATATGAACTTTAAGGGCTTGTCGGGAATAGCCTATTCAGTTAAAAATGTCCAATATTTCACTATTAGATTCCCCAAAACCTATTCATTATGAAATGATGATTCTTTCTTTCAAATTCAAAAACTCAAAAATAGCTCAAAAATTGGCGGTAGCGCACATTGCTTCAAAGAGAAACTATCCCATTGTTTGTAACAATGTATCCCATTGTTTTTAACAATGGGTTGCTATGACGTCATACACACAAGCTACAACGTCACAACACCTTTTTAGCACAGCGTAGGTCAGATAGAAGCTTGTCACCAGGACTCAATTATTTACTCTTTTCAAAGAGTGACTGGGGATCTTTCTCTTGTATCATCAAATAGACAAAATAACACAAACCATGGGCTTTAATAACCAGTCAGTGAGCATGTACTGTCACTGTCAAATTTCATGCATTTGATTTGATTTGTTTGTAGGTCTATAAACGACCTTGTCATCAAGTCATATTGAAGCCTGTCCTCAGGACTCAATTCCCCACTCTGAACAGTGACTGGTGATCTTTCTTTTGCATTATCGCAAAGACATAATAACACAAACCATGGGTTTTGATAACTGTGCATGCAGCACTGGCTGGAATGGAAAACAACTGAAATGCAGATATCCACCTTTCCCGACCATGCAGCATGATCGAAGTACTTGTTCCAACCGGGATTCAAACCCCTCAGACCTATTGCATGTTAGACAAATGTCTTACCAACTGAGCCACGTTATCCCCTATCATTTCATGCAATCGTATCAATCTTGAATTGAGAGAAAATTACTTCAGGAATTAAGTCAAGCTACTTATCATAATACATCTGTTTCACATAATTCACATAATGTTATATACTTAACCAGATATGGAAGGAGAAAAAGTAATGTGGTGGACAGAGCTGAAAGAATATGACTAAATTGCAGGGACTGCAGTTCCCTTCTTCTCATGTTGGATATCTTGGTTTCAAAAAAGCATTCCCATGCATACAATTTTAGGACCTACAGTGAAAAAAATCGAAATATATTGTGTTGATTATTTTTGTAGAAAATCATAAAACAACAAAGAAGAAAATATCTTATTGTCTTACATATATGGTAGATGTTCATGTTTCTAAGACACCAAATATTCATTATGGTTATGTGTTATTTTGGTATTGATGCCTTATTTATTTCAAGACTGATAGCTACTTTGTTGTTAACAGTATAGATATAAAATTTCTCTTTATTCTTCTTATTGTCCAAAACTGATTACCTTTATCCCATATAACATTTCATTAATTGTTTTAACCCGGTCATCTTTGATTAACATTTGCTCCCTCTGAAATTATTTGAAATGTATGTAATTTTGCTAATGCTAAAGTAATATTTACAAAAAAAGCCAACATTTCACAGATAGCTTGATATCTCAGTGTTTAATATTGCAGCATATTATATACTTAAGACAAAGACTTAATATGTACAAAAAGGAGCATGTCACACGAGAGCTCTCAAGTTTGATTGAAATAAATACATTTTGAACTTCATTCAGAAATAAACAACATCAAAATGACAATTGTTTTATTATTTAAGAATATGATGTAAGGTTATTTATTTACCTGTAATTTTCCAATCTTCGTGCCGAGTAAACCACCATTGAGTGGTATAACGATGATGAAGAGCGCCAAGCCTGCCATGGATGAAGGTCCTATGGTATCCCATAGGAAATACATAATCACCATGACAAACAAAGGAACATGAATGAAATTGGGGGTCCAAAAACACGCATCTTGGACCTTCTTTGCATCAACTGACATTAGATTGGCTATTTCTCCCAAAGATGTGTCCTTTCTCACTCCACTTGTTAGTTTTAATGCCTGGTATTGAATAGATTCAACGATTATGGTAAGGTGTGTATGGGCAAAGTGAAGTTTAGAACATGCATGTGTGTGGTACTTTGATTACAGTTATTCACAAGAACAATTTTATGATGTGGTTTACCTTTCTGTAGATGGCGCTATTGAGAGTGGTTCTGATGCGCATGCCTGTCATCAACATCGTATAAACATAGTTGTGAAGACATAAGGATTGAAAAATTGTTGTCAAATACAAAATACTGGCCAGGAATATCCCTTTCCATGCATAGTCTTCTTCCGCTACATAAGAGATTAATAGTCTAAAAAGTACAATTCAGGTTACATAACTGTAGATAAATATTTCAAGACACTATACATAATTCTGAAACCAGAAGGCTTCCTATGAGTCTTTGAATTTTGTTTGCATCATTAAATGACAGTTAAGATAACTATATTTTTCTCATTAGTTGGTTGGCATCAGTAATACACCAATGACAATATTTTTGAGACTAGAAAAAAAATGTCCACTTCTGGCCAACAATTATTTTATTAATACAGAATTACAACATTTAGGAAATATTTTTTTTATTTGTTTTATTAATATAGATTAGGATAATATTTTCTGATATTTTATAATATATTTAGAATATACCCTAATATCCTTGGTTGAATGACCATGAGTAATAACAACATGATCAGTATTGGTAGCCCTGCAAAGAGCTGCCATCCAGCAGTCTTAAGAAGGCCAACAGTGAGTGATGTGCTCAGCCTGAAACATTAAACATATAAAAAATGATCAAGACTTCAAAATAATTTTTGGTGTGACAATTAGGTTATTTACTTTCCTTCGTGATAGCTTTTATTTGATCCTAAATGTTAATATGCTGTTATTTACAATGGAACGTCCTAAAGTGGATATGAAATTGGATTGTTTGCCTTACGCCGGGTCATCAATAAAGGAACCGGGGCAATACTAACCTGTATGAATCGCATTGGGTGTTGTAGTAGGTGTAGAACTGTCCCATCAAGTACCGGCAAGTATCTATCGGCCTAATATCATATAGATGCTCAAACAACAAGGCCTTTGTGTTATAACGAATGACATCACTAAAATATTCAAAATGTCATATGTATTTTTGACAGAAATACTGCAAGGTGTAAGAACAAAATAACTTGAAGACAACATGTCACCACGAAGTCCATTCCAGCACCCTGAGAATTACAAAGCATATTATATATATATATATATATATTGCTCCATTACATTATTTATTCTGAGCAAGATTTAAGGCATGATGTATCAAGCATAATGTATTATGGTAGCATAAGGTAACTAGTACTTGCCCAAAAACCCATAGAAAGGAAATTTCAAGCCAGGCTGGAGTACTTAAAATGGGGTTTGCTTTCTGAAAACGGTTTTTATAGATAATTATCCATATCTTGTGTAATTCAATAAAATAGAAGTTTGTAACAGAGGATCTCTTAATTATATATAAATTAGGCGCTAACCATTAGCTTCATATTTGATTGATGAAGAGTAACTTTTCTAGGTTTACAGAGGCTAACGAGGCAACTGTTTTTCATACCGTAGGCTTTGATTTCAAAGTATTATCTTTTCTACTTGGACTCAGCAAAGGACTCAATTCGGTTGTTTCTGTGTAATCATCTGTGTCAGAGTAATCAGGGATGGCTTTGGTGTCTGGAAACCATGTGGTGATAAACTGAATGCATATAAAGCTAAAATACACAACGTACACCCGACCGGATTTTGTTGACATCTGAAATAAAAAGTGCAAAATTGTTTTTATCTGAAATATAATTAATCACATTTTAATGAACACATAATTTATTTGGGCCAAATATTTCTGAGAAAATCTTTTTTAAGAAAATATAAGATGTGCATGTTTTCGCTCCACTTAATTTTTTTTACTGTCTCCAACCCTTTGCTTTAATTAAATTTAAAGAGATAATCTCACATCCAGGTCTTGTTTGATGAAGGATCTTAGTGTGATGGCTTCTAGCAGCATCTGCAGCATCCAAAATCCCATCATCATAGTAGAGGTGTGAAGACCTCTGAGGAACTCCACTCTCATCACCACAGTAGCCAAGACCTTGAAAGCAAAGGAAACATAGCACCATGTTACATATCATTAGGAACTGAACGTTCCCCACTCTCATCACCACAGTAGCCAAGACCTTGAAAGCAAAGGAAACATAGCACCATGTTACATATCATTAGGAACTGAACATGAACATTCCCCACTCTCATCACTTATTAGTACCAGTTCCTCTGTGGTGATCACAAAGTTGTGGGTTCAATCCCTGGCCATGCCGAGATTGAAATCATTATCCAATTTACACATGAGCTGAGACCCGTGCCAAAAGGGTTGACCCGCTGTCCTTGTAAATCTGTGACTAGGTGGATTGTCATGTCAAGGACCTATGACATGGCAATTCAGTGAGGCAGCACTATATTTACTACAAGTAGGTTTCATCATGGAATGACTGAAATAATGTTGAAAGTGATGTAAAACCCCCAAAAAACAAACAAACAAACCCACTCTCATCACCACAGTAGCAAAGACCTTGAAAGCACAGGAAACACAACACCAACATATCACAAATCATTAGGAACTGAATATTCCCAACTCTCACCACCATTGTAGCCAAGGCCTTGAAAGCACAGGAAACATAGCACCATCAACATGTTGCAAATCATTAGGAACTGAATATTCCCCACTCTCATCACCATTGTAGCCAAGGCCTTGAAAGTACAGGAAACATAGCACCACCAACATGTTGCAAATCATTAGGAACTGAATATTCCCCACTCTCATCACCATTGTAGCCAAGGCCTTGAAAGTACAGGAAACATAGCACCACCAACATGTTGCAAATCATTAGGAACTGAACATTCCCCACTCTCATCACTATAGTAGCCAAGAATTGAATATTAATGCCATGACAGACATGAATGGTACACATATATTCACAGATATACATTTTACAATGTTCTTGGGTTTATGATTATCGAATTGGGAATAGTTAAGATTGAGGTGAAAATAAATGTAAATATCTCGATGCATTATGTTGACTGTAATAAAAACAGGCTTAAAGTTTAGTACTTGCTGAGACATGTTGATCTACTTACCATTGTGACCAGTCTGATCCAGGCAGCTGAGATTCTATCGGTAGAATGTACTTCATTACCAGACAACAAAATAACTTGAAGACAACATGTCACCACTAAGCCCATTCCAGCACCCTGAGAATAGCAATACAAAGCAATTATCATATTATCAATACACACACACACACACACACACACACACACACACACACACACACACAGACACAGACACACACACACACACACACACACACACACACACACACACACACACACACACACACACACACACACACACACATATATATATATGGTTCTAGGACATTCCCCACCCTGACATTCCCCACTCGGACATTCCCCACCCACTTAGTGTATTTCCCTAGATGCAATCACTAGGTATCTGTTCACCCTTACACCTCATAATTGTGAACATTTAGAACTACTGTACTTATATAGATTCCTTAGTGCTACTTGCGTTTTGATCAAGTCAAAACCTAATTTCTGCTTCACACATCTACTTGAAAATAACACACATAGGGTAAAAAGACCTGCTTAACATGATAGAATAGTCAATTTGGCAAAATGAAAAAAAATTCTGGGTGTAATAGCTTGAAGAAATTGATACCGAAAGTAAGACGATTAAAGAAGAAATTAACATTCAAATGCAATCACAGTTTGACAGGCGTATAGATACAAATATAGAAATCTTAACTACTTAGCTTAAGTTGAGCTATTTGTATCTTATAACTTATAATAAAATTGATATTTCATTTTGCAATTAAACTTGATTAAATTGAATAAAGGTATTTTCTTTATTCCCAATTTTGAAATAACTCTAGATTTGCTCAATGCATAAACAATTGTAATTTCCTATGATCTGCTCCAAAGTAATCATGTGATACTGAGAGCCAATCAAATATGTATATAAGATCTGCTCCAAAAAGATCATGTGATAATGCTGACCAATGAAAACTATATCCAAGATTAACTCATGGACAGAAGTCATATGACACTATAAACCAATCAGATACGTTACTGTGAACAACTCAAAATTGCTCACACATATGGTTGAGCAAATCAACAGCTTTTCACGCCTTAGGTATGTGTATGTAAATAAATTGTGTGTGTATATATATATATATATATATATATATATATATATATATATATATATATATATATATATATATATATATATATATATATATATATATATATATATATATATATATATATATATATATATATATATATATATATATATATATATATATATATATATATATATATATATATATAAATATATAAATATATATATATATATAAATATATATATATATATATATATATATATATATATATATATATATATATATATATATATATATATATATATATATATATATATATATATATATATATATATATATATATATATATACCCTGATTAAAATATTTAATGATTAAAATATTTAAAATATTTAATGATTAAAATATTTAATCAATAATAACATATTAAGAAAATATCTCACGCCTTGTATTTTAGAATAACCTTTTTGACACTTCATGTATGTATGTGTCTATGATTGTGAACAATACCATTTTTATCATTTGTATGCCACTGTATGGACACCAGGAAGAATGGTGTACTCTCTCCAGTGTTGTTAGGTAGAGGATGAAGAATAAAGATGAGAACCACAGCAAACCACACGTGCTCCACAAACCGGCTGTATTCAAGAGGCATCGGGACAGATCGGGATTGCTGGTGTTAAGTGTTAATTGATAACTCTGTAAAATAACATCCGGTACACAACTTTTTATTTTTTTGAACAAAAACAAAAACCTTTGGATTTGGCCACATTATGTTTGACAAAAACTGATCATGTCCCATATGAAACTATATATAGGTTTCAATGTAGCCAGGCTCAATTAAATACTTCACATTGGTCAAATCCTACTTATGCCTCAGTCACATTTGCACCGGGCGTCGGCCGGGAAGTAAGAATCGGCCGACTCACAGTCTGCCGGGCGCCGGGGAGTTTATCAGCAACAATCTGAGAGATGCCGTAGCTGTGGTCACATTATTTAAGGGCACCGCAAGGCTCGTGCAAGATGAAATGACACAGACGTCTGCAGGATGTCTTTACGACGTCTGTTCCATGATACAGACGTCTGCAGGATATTTTTAAGACGTATGGGTAGGCTTAAAAAATATTTAATCCTATTTTCACCACACGATGCCACTGGCAGCCCTAAGATAATCTGCCAATGTGCCTGCGGGACACTGCCGCACTTTAAGATGATATTTGCCGATAAGACATCGGGGAAACGCCGGCAACTTTTATGTTGCAGCTAAAAGTTCCCAATGACCCGTCCGACGTCTTAAAAATGCCCAATAGTGGCCGATGATCTCCCGGTGCCCGCACGGCAATCTGAACTGCTGGCCGATTTTGTAAAAAAATACACATCGGCCGGGCATCTTTACTGAAATCGGCGCAAATGTGACTGAGGCATCAGGGAAATGAGTTCCTTTCTTGAGAGGGATCATGCCTTTACAGTACGTCTGCCAGAGCAATGCCCTAGTGTGTGGCATTATTGCATCTCAATGAGTGAGTCGTATTATTTATAAATTTAATGTTTCCTACGTTCACTACAAGCTTGACATTACGACATAACTATCTGATGTTATAACATTATGATAAATTTTAACCAAGATATCGCACTTCTTGAATTTATTTGTAAAGTTAGATAATTCTTTTAAAAAAATGTTTGTAGAAGAAGTTGAACTAAACAGCAGCATGAAATGTTTAAAAAACAATCCCAACTCAATTTTCTCACTGGTAAAACCAAGAAATTTTACCAAGTGATTTCATGAGGCAAGTTATTAGAAGTATCGAGTGTCAGCAGAGTTAACTTTAAACAACACATGTAAATTTACATAGAATTATGATTAATAAGAAGGTATCAAAATTTAGGCAAAAAGATGATAGGAAGTCATGTAATATATTTATTCAGTATTTCACAATTCTGAAACACCATTTTCTTGTTGATTATCTTCATGGCAATATAATAGATTGAAGGGTAAAATAAATTATGTAATGTCCAGACATACAATGTATATATATATAACTTGAACAGGACGTGCACTGAAAAGCAGACAAAGAAAAAAAGAGGAATTCAGTGAAGCAAAAGATATCGCATACTTGGTGTGTAGGGTGTTCCATTTTTGGCAAAAGTTATCAGATCTTATGGGCCATCTGGATTGGGGTTACATATGCCTTAGATATGATGCTGATTTTTTTTGGGCTTGATCGGACCGATTTGAATTTGTCCCGTATGACGTTTTTTGCAAAAATAGGTAAAAATGGCTTTTTTCAGAGTTTTTTCAGGATTATCGTTCCTCAATATTAATTCATTTGCAGATTTTCTGTTATTTATTCCATGAATATCATTTCAATGATAAGTATTGACCAGATGGTAAAACAGGTATCACATTTTATGGTTATATATAGGAAAATTGGGGTTTGATTTGTAAAATATCACTCGCTTAATACATAGATACATGATACAATATATCATTGTCCAGTATTACAAGCTTTGGTTAATATGAATGGATTCCCAGCTTTTTTTGTTCTTTATATAGTAATATTGATGATAAAGAAGTGGGTATGTGTATTATTATGCAAATTAGAAAAGTACAAAAAGTAGGTCAAAGTTCATATCCTGTTGCTAGCAACACCGGGTCAAACATGGTGGGCAGAAGTGTCATCTGCACATCATACAAGAAAGTAATGTGATCAATTTTTCAACAAGAGGACATTTACAAAAAGGTATTTGTAGTATATTTTTCAGTTATTTTGTGAAATATTTAACAAAAGAAACAGTAATTTGTAGAATAGTGCTTGGATAGTGCTTGGAATTGTGCTGATATGCAATGCACGGTGCATGTGTATAGTGACTATTATGTCATTTATGACCAAACCCATGTATAAACAAGGTAATTATTATATCATTCTTGCACTTGCAGGTGTTCATAAATTCCAATGATTCAAAATGGAGTAGATGATTTAGTGCATGTGCATAGCCAGAATGATATAAACTTTCAGTGCTTTATATAGAAACTCTAGCTTTGTTGGTGGTGGAGTAGGAACAGTTTAACAATTATGCCTGGGAATAAGAATAGTGGACGTAAAAGGAAAGCAGTGCCTGACGTTGACCTACCAGAAATTAGAGCTCCTACTACACGGAGTCCAAGGTGGTTGATCCTTTGGCTTTACCAGGGCAAACAAGCCAGGGCACAAAACTTACTTATGCACCTTGTGAGCCAAGAAACTGAAGGAAAGAAAAGCACTACAAAAAGTCCCTGTGTCTCCTCCTTGGATTTTAAACATACCATTGGCTCCCCCCTTGATAGTTTCTCAAATAATCACCTTCCACAGAAGCGGCATATCTTGCAGAGATGGAGAGGGCTTCAGATTGTGAATGTGATCAAAGGTTACCACGCCTTTTCCAGAAATCCTGAACAGAGAATTCAAGAAGTTTATCAAGACCAGCTAAACAGTCTGTTTGACATCTCCCTAGGAGATGAAGCAGCTATAGAGTAAGCATTGCGGGAAGAGTGTAGTGATGACTGGATGGAGGACTTGATATTTTACAGAGGCCAGAAGCAGCATCCACAGCTCTACACCATGGGTGGTGTAGACCTCAAACTGGCTGCCAGAGAAAAATGTGCTGCATCAAGAAGAGATCAGGAGAAGAAGAGAGAAGTTATTAAATGTTGATCATTTGAGTTCTACATTATTGCTTTCTCTCTTGTAGGTTGTACATCCTCGTCGCCATGGTGCTCCATTTCAGACTGGCTTTAGGATGAGAAGACCAGGTGCTGTAAGTACAATCAGATTCATGCAGCAAGGTCTGTACCTCCTGAAGATTGCCATGCTTCGTGGACGAGCAAGAGACAGATTTCACCTTACTCCGAGGGAAGAGCAGTGTGTCCTAGCTATAGCCGAATATATCTGCCTGTTTTTGTACAGCACTACCTACAGGCTCGTCTGCTCCAAGATTAGACCTAGAGTTGTGGACAAAGCTGAAGAGGTATGAAACAGTACATGGAGCTGGAACAAAACAATGCACACTCACTGTAGCTGCTCTCCAAAGTGTGAAATGCCACCTCTGGTATCTTACACAGGAATGTGTCATTTTCTGCCTCTTTGATGAAGATCTGCCAGAGGTGGAACGGCAACAGGTAGCTGATCAACTGCTATAGAATCCACAGCCTGCCAACTTTCATACAGGAAAGCCATTTTTTCCAAACCAAAATCTGCTGAATGGTGGTAATCTGGCTGACTTTGTTGGACCACGCTCATGGTTGTTGTTTAATCTAACTAGACTAAACAACCAATGGCTTCAGAGCCCAGTGGCAGACTGGCATCTTGACCAGGATTATGTCACTATGTATGACATGGTCAAGAAGCTAGAAGTTGTAAATGATGGAGCAGAGAGGGCCATCAAGGATGTGACAGAATATGCCGATATCACACATGATGGGAATCTGCAGGATGACTACATTGTTATTGCCAACCGTCATGGAGAAATATTCCATAGTCTCAAACGTGATGCACTGAGGAACTTGAGAATATGAATGATAACCCTGAGAATTCTTGAGAATATGAAGTCAAGAATAATTCTAGTACCATGGAAATAACATAATGTTAATTACCTAGTATTATACATTTAGGAGTCATGTAAAATTTGCTCCAGACTGTGTTTACCAGGTTGTTGTCTCATTTGTTGCATTGACATCATTTGATAATATCATTGATATGTATGATGAATATATGATTAAAGTTGTCTATATTTAGCAAATTCTGCCTCTATCTGTGTTTAAAGTCATTTGTTTTTTACATTATTATTCACTTTCAACCAGAGAATCTGATATATCACTTACAAACGGGTCAACACCTTAAACTGAGTTGATTCTTGTAAGTGACATACAACATAATCTACAATTGAGATAATGTTCATGAAGAGAATTGTCAAAAAGTAACGAAAAAGGCCGAAAAATGCAATTTTTGCCTATTTTGCAAAAAACGTCATACGGGACAAATTCAAATCGGTCCGATCAAGCCCAAAAAAAATCAGCATCATATCTAAGGCATATGTAACCCCAATCCAGATGGCCCATAAGATCTGATAACTTTTGCCAAAAATGGAACACCCTATTGGTGTGTATATGTGAATATCATAATAAAACATACACGTACTTGAATATATATTATGATACAACAAATATCAATATAATGATACAAAATACTTATAAATATGATACAACATGTGAATATTATGATACAAAAAATGTGAATATCATAATATAACATACATGTATTTGAATATTATGATACAACAAATGTGAATATTATGATACAATATACCTGTATGTGAATAATGTAATACAGTTTATGCGATATAGACTTACCCAGAATGCATCATATATTGATTCATTTCCACACAGATTTGGCCACCATATGTCCCCGTCCATAATGACAGATCTGCATTTCCCGTGCTCTCTCACCACCTACTATCACTTAACATGGAACACTTCTTAATATGAAATGGTAGGCACTTCACTGTGGGGACTGTATCGTCAGGTAAATCCAAATAAACTTGATGGTATCTCATGTAATATATAACCTTAAAATTCAGAGAGAAGTCTTCTTATATTTTTATACAAACTTGATAGTTTCAAAAGAACTTTTGAATGACACTATTATCCTGGAACTGATTTAATACTTTGTCGGTATGTAATTGTGACCATGACCATAATCATGATTCTATTATGATATATTCGATCCAAGTTTCCAACTCATATAATAGACGATTTCATCCAAACGGTGTCATACTGTGACCTCAAGTTCAATTATTTGATTTTTTTTCAGGAAGGGCAATATATTTTTCACATCTCAGTGCGCCTGGTAATTTTCAATGTAATGTACAGACCACGAAGATAAGTATTGCTTAACTAAACACTTTATGGAAAAGAATAAATTAGACAACTATATGTTTGCTATAAACATTACAAAAGCATCGGAATGTAATGAACATCTAATTAGTAATAGTACCACAATAGTACCAAAAACATACCACCAATAAAATGTGTTTGGGGTTTAACACCACTTTCAACATTTTTTCAGTCATATCATGACGAGACCTACTTGTAGCAGATAGTGCTACCTCACTGAATCGGCATGTGTTTGATCATTGACGTGACAACCCGCTTGGTTACAAATTTACAAGGACAACGAAGTTCAAGCATCGGCCTCAGTTCATATGTGAAATCGTATTATGAATTTTAATCTCGGCATGGTCAGGAATCGAACCCATGACCTTTGGATAACCACAGATGAACTAATGCTCATAGGCTTGCGCTCTAGCCAACTGCACCACGGTACTGCTGTCAATAGTGCCAACCCATTAGAACAACAAAGGTCTAACGTTTCATGTTATTGTTCAATGTGTTAGATCCCATTATGTTGGACTAGCCCTTCTGGCACAGTTGGTAGGGTAACATACTGGTGCCTGGCACATTAACAGCGCAGATATTGAACACAATATATAACAATCCACACATAACATTATAAATATGTATAATTAAGTTCAAAAGAATTTTAATACAGTTCGGAGCAGCCTAGATCTTAATTGATAAGTCAATAGGTTTGATTATTAAACCTGCTTATAAAGTTCTAAGCGTTTATAAAATGATAATATCAACAAATATCTGCCTAATTAAAGACATAATTGTGGTTATCCAAAGGTTGTGGGTTCGATTCCTGGCCAATTGCAAATCTGGTATATCATAATATAAGGTCCAAATGTGATTATAAGCAATGCACTTAATTCAGATATGTTTTACTGTCAGTATTCTGATATCCAGCATGTTCAGAATTATATTTCCATTGTCTTGTATGATGGTCTGTGGAGGTACAAAATGGGATGAAATCAACAATGCTGTGTAATAAACAACCGATGTTAATTTCCCATATAGGAACCTCTTTAGGACAACTTTCAACTCGATAGTGTCTGCCCCTTTACAGAGCTTAGAAAGCACTATATACTGCATTTAATTGTGACAAATGGAATCATGTTACTGTTACCAAGACTCATGAAACGATGCCAATTTTAAGTACAACAAATACTAGTATGCGTTTTGACTTATTCACAGACAAGAATCAATTTCAAGTTGACTGATGCTTGTTTGATAGACGGTTTATTCTTGTATAGGAGATGGTATGGTCACATGATCATTATGCAGTATAATCATCTAATGAAATGAGACGATAATACAAATAATTAACGAGTGGCCATACCCTATCTGTTTTATAATATGGACTCACAAAGCACTGAAATTGATTTGAGTACATATTCTGAAGTTCAATATATTAATATCAGTGCATGAATGTATATTTCATGCTTATCACATGGTATAATCAATTCTTGCTATCTGCTCTCCTGGATTTTAGCTGGTCCGTGAAAATATGAAGGAATTGGCATAGTGTTCTCCAATCACCCATCAGCAAAGCCCAGATAGGTGATCTGGAGAGGTCTGGGAGTTTTGCTTTTCATGTATAATCTCGTTTAGATGTGATATTTTAAATACCCAACTGTTTTAGTGATAATTCATATTTTATGTATAATCATGTCTAAAATCTCATAAAAAAGCTTGATTATTCTTTGGATAACATTAAATAAGGAAAATATAAATACTTGATAATAATCGCCAGCGGCAAAAATTAAGTCAACCCCGTTTTAACGGCAGTTGAAACGGGTTCAATTTTGACATTTAAACGGGTTTACCACAGTTTTTGCAGCTGGCAACTTTTTACTTCACTAGAGCTCAACCAACTCCACCAAACTTTTCTTTGGTTGAAATAGAAGAGACCTTGGATGTTCCACAAACCCCTCCAGATCACCTATCTGGGCTTTGCCGATTGGTGATTGGAGAAACTAGAATTGGCACAAGAGAGCGATGCATGACGGGAAATATTTTGCATTGTTAACTCCACCTGCCGGTTTTCAAGATGGGAGGGAAATTTCAGATTCATATTGTTCATTAACAAGCAATGTCAGTGCTATTAAGTTTTTGTTGTATAATCTTTATATCAGTATATTGCAATCTACATAATATATGTCTCACCATTACAGAGGCAAAATTGAGAAAAACAACGATGTAAAGGCACAAGGCAGAGGCGACAATGTCCCGGATAGGCTTTATTAAACTCAGATAGTAGACTGTAATAATAATGTCAATCAATTCTGAATCAAAAAACAATTCTTATTTATAAACAAGTTTTTTTAAAACTAATATTTGATTAACTAGAAATATTTATAATTATACCCATTGCAACTAAAGTTGGACCCTACCAGTGCTTACGATATGACCACTTAGGCTTGCCCTGATATTATTATAAAATATTTTATTCATACACTTTTTTACACAAAAAAAAGGTATAGTTTTATTTACATGCTTTTCAGATTAAAAGATGACTAGATAAAACACTATAAAACCGCAATAAAATCACTGGGTACATACATATATAATGTCATTGGTGTACATATTGCCAACAATTAATGGAAAACAGGACTTCCCTCTGCTGTCAATGATGTCAAGAAAGTCTTTTTTTTTAAAGAATATGTATACAGTTTCCTTTTTGAAAATTATATTTATATTTTCTCATCATTTTTACATTGCTGTAAAAAACATTTAAATCCTATGTTTATTTATGAAGTTGAGGTGTCTGCCAGTCTGGTCTGTGACACTGACAGCCAAGTCCATGATCTGCAGGCCCCTCAGAAGTACATATCTCTCCAAAAGTCTGTTTTATTATACTCGTCACTAATTGCAATTGAGCTGAATGTTGTGTCTAACATGTCATCTTTTAATTCCACTGTCTTTCAAAATGTTAAAAGTGTTTATTTGTTTTCATGCCACAGGAGAAAGTCCCAACCACTCTCTGTCCATATACTAAGTTGGGGCGGCTCAAATGTGCTAAAGTAAGGGGCTCCAGTCTCATAAAGTAAGGGGCTCCAGTCTCATAAAGTAAGGGGCTCCAGTTCCCAAAAGCCCCCTAGACACAGGCCCCCAGGGGGCTTCAGCCCCAAAAGCCCCCTCCTGGATCCGCCACTGGCTACAAACGTCTCGTTCGTTTAGTATAACAGCCTGTGACAACAGAGCCTTCATTATAACATAGTTTCTTAAGACCCTGTATACAAAAATACAAAACACACCAACCAGGAATATAGTGATTTGTTGAAAGTGCCAAGTACTATGTGGTCACATATGTACAAGCTCGTAACCGCTGTTGGGGACCGCAAGGATGTTAGACCTGTACCAGATAACAAATACTAATGGACAAATACACCAAATCACTGCAGTGTCCCAATTCTGAAGGTGCCCCATTGTTAGCAAACCCTTACTAAACAGGTGTTTGCAAAAGAACACTGGTCAGCTGAGCAAAGAATATTGTTCAATGGAAAATAAATACTAATCTTTCAAAAATTGTCAATTAAAGACAAATGGGAGGTGGAATGATTTATTATTGTAATTGCCTACCTGCAAAGGATTTTCCGGAACCCTGGTGATCACTCCAGAACTCTGCTCTGTGAAAGAGGCTTTCTTCTTCTCTAAAAGTTCTCTGAACTCTGGTGACATCTGCACATTTAAGAAATATGTATGGTTGACAAACCGAGCGTAGGTGGTTGGTCAGGTCAAAAAGTGAATGACTTTCTATGTCACGTCACCACAATGGGGTCATTCAGTGCCTTAAACAGTACAATCATAAATACATCAATGTTGATCAAATGTGTAATACATTAAGTTAATACACAAACTCATTCTGCAGAAATTATCCTTAACATTGTATTTACAATACATAACCGAGATAGATCATAGACATATTTGTTTTAATACATGTAGCATTAATTAGTAACTAAAAGTATACCTACAAGTGTAGATGTTATCATGACATCTGATAGGACATTTCGGTTTAACCTCTTTTGGCACTGTACACGACATACATGACAGAGTACAGAAGGTTCCACTAAAGGTTGCGATCATCTTTCCTCTTCACTTAATGTCACCCCAAGAATCATCTTCTTTTTATGTTACTTCAAAAATAGTGTTGGTATTTTATTCAGATTTATTAACAGGCCCATGTCTATTTTATTTGGTAGTTTAGCAATTTTCACTTTTATTACTTGATGATGTACATAAAGTTTGTGAAGAAGTGTGTGAGTTTGAGCTACTAAAGGTGTAATGAGTAAAGATGTCTGAGTTGATATTGCTGTATGCTTTGATCTATTTGCAATAAATAGAATAACTCTTTTCATCAACTGGCCAGATCCATGATAGAAGTGATTTGAATCGCTGATTTTATTTCTAAAAAGAAAGACAATTACGTGAATAAACTGGGAATATTTTAAATATATCCATTTCACTCATTTGAAATTTACTTTTTACCTTTATGTGTTGGGCCCTTATATTTTGATGCCATATTTGACCTATAGGGTGTTTCATTTTCGGGACTTTTTTCCGATCAAGCTGCTCATTAAAAGAAATGTTCTCTGATATGTAGTAAACCCACAGAAAAAAATTAAGACCAATCAATCAATTTTTAGACCCCCCCCCCCTACCACCTTGTATGTATGACCTCGGAAATCAATGCTTGGTGGCCATTTTCTGGTTAAAATTCAAGTCTCATTGCCTCATAATTTAATTTTATTCAACTCAGATTGTGTCTGTGTCATGCAAATGTTATTTTAAAGGTTACTTAATATTTCATGATTATTCCCATTTATTTTGGGCCAAATTTATTGAAATTCAAGACATATCAACTTCAAATTGAGAATTATATTATTGTATGGAAGTTCATAGATTATTCTCTCCATCTCATTTTTGAGGAATTGTGGGATTAAGCCTGTGTGAAGAAGAGACCAGGACAATGAGACCTCGGTGAGCTCCCTTCCTAGCAGAGTTAGCATAATCCTGGATGTCCTTCACTCCCATTTCTGCAGCATCATTGACACTTTTACAACAGCTGTCATTTGTCTGTATTCCTCATCATCTTGCTGGTGCTCTGTTGGTAAATGGAGCCATCTTCCATCCATTTTAAGGTGACTGGTCTTGCTCATGAGCGCCTCTTGTGACAAATATTTTGTAACAGTTACTCAATTTGACAAAGACATAAAACCTCTTAAAAAAATAGAGGAAAACCTTTCAGCTAATCATTTCTGAATCAGTTAAAAGCCTCAATCATAATCCAGATGTATTTGTTTGTTTGTTTGGGGTTTTACATCACTTTCAACATTATTTCAGTCATTTCATGATGAGACCTACTTGCAATAGATATAGTGCTGTCTCACTGAATTGTCATGTCGAAGGTCCTTGATGTGACAACCTGCCCGGTCACAGATTTATAAGGACAATGGGTTAACCCTTTGGCAGGGGCTTCAGCTCATGTGTGAAATTGTATCATGAATTCAATCGAACCCACAACCTTTGGATCACCACAGAGGAACTGGTGCTAATAGGCTGGCACTCTAACCAACTGTGGTCTGTGACCCCTTCCAGATGTAATCAATGTATATGATAAGAGGATGATAAATGTAGATGATGCATGCTTTTATGCTTGAGTAAAAATTTTGATAGGTATTTGTCAAGTGTCCTTGTTATTTGAGCTGAGTAACAAATAACAACACAAAACAAACCACGTAATTGAATATGCTGGGGGTGAAACATACCCTAAACAATAGAAAAACTAAGATAACAGGGAGTCTTGGAAATACATGACCTGACAACTTCGGTGTGCAAGATATGTATCTATTCATAAAATGCTCACCTGATTAAGACTATTTCTCAAGTAAGCCAGCGCCACCTGGCTTGACCTTATCAGAGAGAGGGGTCGGTCTGTAATGCTGGTCAGCTGGCATTCACAACACACTTGTTGTGAAACGTATGAGTTATTAACTAAATGTTATTTTTTTGTGGGTATTGCACTGTTCATAGACAATAACAAGTGCATTTGTCCAACAGCCTTGAAGGGATGTAAAAACAAACAGTATTAGTCGGTGAAATAGATGAGAAGACTGCAATGCGCTGATGGAGTCGAATTGGCTCTCAGTGAAATAATAGATTTTAAGAGAGCCCTTTTAACATGGAAGGTACAAAACGGGTACATGTCTGCACTACTGAAACAAAAAGAAAGTTAAAGGGCACTGCGGTGTATTATCAAATAACAATGAATACATTGTATGGAAAACGATTATATGGGGCGCGGGCTTTTGAAGTATATGCCCCAAAAATATGGAATGCACTGCCCCTGAATATTAAAAATCATGACGTGTACTTCCCTTAAGAGAAATCAAGCACATTCTCTAGCAGCATTCGGCCATCTTGATTTCTGTTATGAGTGAACTCATTGACTACATATCAACACATTAACTCCCTATGAAACTGACATCCTACCAGACTACATTATATGACACACCTCATATTCAATATAAATAATTACATGCTAACCTTATATACCTACCTGCAGAGAATTAACTAGAAAATGGTTAGATTCAAATGAGAAATGAATTATAGATATCTGTTTCTTTTGATCTATTTGCATTACTATTGATATCATCTTAGACAAACATATTTTTGGAATATTTTCGTCTCTAAATTTAACTTAGGCTACTGTGTGAAATTACTTTATATGAATATCCCTTTATAAAATAACTTGTAAAAGTGACAAAGATGTTGGCTATTTGTGTGATGTACTGGTGAGAAGGTAAAATCATACTATTCAACATGGTTCAGTGGGTAAGACATCTGTCTTCAATGCTAAAGGTCTGGGATTCAATTCCCAGAGGAACATTTCTGAAATATTTCTGGTATAAAGAACACATTAAGATTGTGAGATTTTTAAAGATTATTTTAAATGTTTGACCTCCTAATTCAACCCATTATAATAATTGCTCAATTAGTGAAAAAATCAGAAAGGTACTAGGTCTGCTAAAGATGATTTCTATAAAGGACAATAACACTGAAACATCTCTCATATTGAAAAAAATACATGCTAAAAATAGTTAAAATTTGATTATTTGTTTGTCTGTTTGTTTGGGGTTTTACATCACTTTCAACATTATTTCAGTCATTTTGTGATGAGATATACTTGTAGCAGATATAGTGCTGCCTCACAGAATTGTCAAGTCGCTGGTCCTCGACATGATAACCCGCCCGGTCACAGATTTATAAGGACAATGGGTTAATCCTTTGGGATGGGTCTCAGCTAATATGTGAAATTGATACTATGTACCCTATAGATGAATCCCTATAAAGGAAAAAACACCATTGAAACATCTCTCATATGAAAAGATTAATGTACAAAAAAATTATAATTTGCTGATTTTTAATTTCTTTAGAATGTTTGACCTCTTAATTCAACCCCATCTGATAATTGCTCAATTAGTGAAAAATTCTGGTAGGTACTTTGGACCCTTTTTAAAAGTCCAATTTCAACAATTTTTTAAAGTTATTTTTTAAAGTCACCTGCAAAATCCAGATCCGGTAAATCCAATATTTCAAAAAAAAAAATAACAACCCGGCAAGTTATATAAATTTATTAACCCAGTAGAACCAAGAAAGTATCCACGGGACATTTTTCTGCACCTTTTATTGATGCTAACCAACTGGAAACTTCTTCAACAGACCAATGTTCTGCCATGCTTGCTCTCAGTCCAACTTATAATGCAGAACTGATGGCAGTGTATGATTTTACATCTAATGATCATGATTTTATGTCTTGATTTCAATTGACATGGGGACAGGATCACAGCAGAAGGATGTTTGCAGAAGAAAACCAACATGTTTAATGGGTTTCTTTGATACATTTTGGGTGTACTGTGATAATTGATGAAATCATAACCAAACCATTTAATGTCAGAATACTTTTAATTCTTAGAACAACACTGCCATCTTTCCAGACAGAAGCAAGTAATATGTCAACATAGTCCTTTAAACCCAGCTGTGTCCATCCCATGCATGGCCAGACTTAAGGTCTATAATCCACAATGAAACACTGGGACAGACTTATGTGTTTTTGGCTTAAATGTGTTCAAAGTCATGTTATTTGTTAATTTAGCACAGAAAAAGTAAACTTAACCAGCTAGTCTTAAACTTTTATTATTTAAATTGAACCCGTTTTAACTACCGTTAAAACGGGTTCCACTCAGTTATTGCAGCTGGACACCATGTGTGCTGTATGAGAAATACCCCCCACTGACGTCATAGCCTCACTCTCATCCTGGAATCCCCCAGAGCATGCAGAGCCGAAGGCAGTTACGTAAATATACGAGACCACACGAAGTTCTCTCCCGATGCTTCAAACTGATTGTGGATTATAGACCTTAAGTGCAACTTACTGTTTAAATAGCGCTATTGAACTCTTTCTTGGAGAGCTCTCTTCATCCTATGAAACTCATCTGAGGTAAACATATAACCCGGTAAATCCCTTTTGGGTCATAAATAATCACCCGATGTAGTATTAGTTATAGCCTTAAAAGGTCACCCAGCAGATCCAAATCTCCAGAAAAAACAACCCGTTCAGCCTCACATATGTAGCGATGTGCATATGGCAGTAAGCTGGCGCTCTAATGCCTCAGTCACATTTGCGCTGATTTCAGTAAAGATGCCCAGCCGATGGGTATTTTTTACAAAATCGGCAGGCAATTCAGATTGCTGTGCGGGCACCGGGAGATCATCGGCCACAATTGGGCATCTTTAAGATGTCGGCCGGGTCTTTGGGAACTTTTAGCTGCAACTTAAAAGTTGCTGTTGTCTCATCGATGTCTTATTAGCAAATATCATCTTAAAGTACACGGCAGGGTCCCAGCAGTGTCCCGCAGGGACATCGGCAGGTTATCTTAGGGCTGCCGGTGGCATCGTGCGGTGAAAATAGGATTATTCTTATTTCATGTGTTCACAGGCCATCGTCAGATGATCTGACGGGCTACCTACGATGTCACATAGACGTCTTTAGGCAGGGTCCCGGCAGTGTCCCGCAGGGACATCGGCAGATTATCTTAGGGCTGTCACATAGACGTCTTTAGGCAGGGTCCTGGCAGTGTCCCGCAGTGACATCGGCAGATTATCTTAGGGCTGCCGGTGGCATCGTGTGATGAAAATAGGATTATCTTTATTTCATGTGTTCACAGGCCATCGTCAGATGATTTGACGGGCTACCTACGATGTCACATAGACGTCTTTAGGACGTACTTCAGACGTCTGTCAAATGAGACAGATGTCTTTAGGATATCTCACAGACATCTGTCAATGAGACAGACGTCTTCAGGATATCCTGCAGACGTCTTTGACATCTCATCTGGCAAGTGTCGTGCGGCACCCGTGTATAATGTGACCACAGCTACGGCATATGCTGGCTTTCACTCGGCATATGCTGGCTTTCACTCTGATAATATTCTCAATTGCACAGACAAATTGTATGTACATTTGACTCTGTTGTTTAATGCAATGTTGACGCTCGGGCGGAGGCCTGGGTCTATTGCATCGTGTTGAGCTTCCCTTCGAAACCGATAGGTTTAACCAACCAGTGGTGACAACAATGGAACTCCTAGAAGCATCCCTTCTAATCAAGGGAAAGATGCTCACCTTTGTCACCATCTATAGACCTGAACCATCAGACAGGAATAGGTACACCTACTCTGAGTTCTATGATGAGTTCACTCAACTCGTAGCACACTATGGGTCATTCAGTCATGAAGTCATCTTCCTTGGTGACTACAACTTTCATGTCAATAAACCAAATAAACCTGATGTCATAAAGTTCAATGACATTCTATCTACCTTTGACATGAACCAATGGGTACAGGAACCGACCCATAAGTTAGGGAACACCCTTGATCTAATCATCACATTCAAAGGGAACAAGTTTCTTAAGAGCCACCTAGTGGATGAGTATATATCTGATCATAAGATGATTAAACTACACCTGGGTATTTCACCCCCCAAACCCCCCAAAAAATTGATCAGGTACAGGAACTATAAGGGACTGGATCTTCAATCCCTAAGGAATGACATCAAATCCCTAACAGTTGCAACTGAAACCTGGGAACACTTATCATTGAGTGATATGGTGGATTACTATGACAAGGAGCTCACATCACTCATGGATAAACATGCTCCTACCAAGTTTGCCAAGGTCACTCAGCGTAAACCTGTTCCCTGGATGAGTGACCAATTAAAGCTGGAAAGATCTCTCAAGAGGAGGCTTGAGAGAAAAATGAACAAGACTGGCTCTCACATTGACAAGGAGCTGTACAACTCTCAGAGAAACAAATACAACTCAATGCTGAAATCTGCTCAATCAACATATTTTTCCAACCTGGTTGAGGAAAACAAACATGACCCTAAAAAGCTCTTTAGAGTCATTGACACAGTCATGCACAAGAAAAAGGACACACCTATGCCCCAATCTGATTGTGAGATCACTCAAGCTGAGTAGTTTAACACATTCTTTCTTGAAAAAATAGAGGGAATCCGCCTAGACATTGATAAGGCTCCACCCTGCCAAACTCCGCCACCAGGTGACACTGCGAACAATAGTACTACATGTCTGGAAAGGTTCACACCCTTAACCATTGACGACGTACGAAAATTGGTCAAAAGGTCTGCAAAGAAGTCATGTGAGCTGGATCCAATTCCAACCTGGCTCTTACTTGACCTCTTAGATGACCTCCTACCAATAATCACTTCCATCATAAATAAGTCACTGATGGAATCAGCAGTATCGGAAAATATGAAAATAGCCATCATAACACCCCTGCTGAAGAAACTCGGTCTAGAACTGGTTGAGAAAAATTATAGGCCTGTTTCCAACCTAACATTCATCTCTAAATTAACTGAGAGGGCGATAGCAGACCAATTAGTTCCTCATCTAGTAAGGAATGGCCTTACTGACAAGTTTCAATCAGCCTACAAAGAATATCATAGCACTGAAACTGCTTTGTTAAAAGTGCAAAATGATATCTTGGGTGCTCTAGACAATAGAAAGTCAGTTATCTTGCTGTTGCTTGACCTTTCCGCTGCCTTTGACACTATTGACCATCAAATCCTTTTGGATAGACTGAGGGATAGATGCAACGTCAAAGGTCACGCTCTCTCCTGGATTCGGTCATACCTAATGAACAGGAAGCAATGTGTGAAGGTTGGGATCCATAGATCCTGTCTCAAGTCCATAAAATATGGGGTGCCCCAAGGCTCAGTCCTGGGTCCTATACTGTTCACCATTTACATGACACCCCTTTCTGATATCCTTGCCAAATATGGTCTGAGCTATCATATTTATGCAGATGATACTCAGATCTACATCCCTGTAGACCACACGTCCCCCCATCAAGTGGATATGAGCAGACACAAACTGGAGGAGTGTGTCTGCGAGGTCAGAAACTTCCTTATATCAAACAAGATGAAGATAAATGATGGAAAAACGGAGATGCTCATATGTACTGACAGGTACAGTACTACCACCCGTGGTAGTATCCCAACCACAATCAGAGTGGGTGGCTCTGATATTGCTCCTAGTGAGTCAGTGGTGGACCTTGGCATCACATTTGACTCCAACATGGACATGAAGGCCCAGATCAAGAAAATGTGTCAGAAGGGCTATTATCACATTAGGAACTTGGCGGCCATCAGACATTGTCTAGACGAGAAAACCGCGGTAACACTTACCCATGCTTTAGTTACATCTACCCTGGACTATGGGAATGGTCTTCTGGCTGGTCTTCCTAAGACTGACATCAGGAAACTACAATACCTCCAAAACTCTGCAGCACGGGTTGTAGGAAAAATCAGGAAATTCGATCACATTTCAGGAAAATTACAGGAACTGCACTGGCTCCCTGTTCACGCGAGAATTGATTTTAAAATTCTTCTCTAAACCTGGAAAGCCCTAAATGGTAAGGCTCCGCCTTACTTACGTGATCTACTCCTGATCAAAGAAGGGGAACGCTGTCTAAGATCCAATGATGGCACCCATTTACAAGTACCTAATACCAGGCTAAGGTCAGTAGGTGACAGGGCCTTCTCATCTGTAGGTCCACGACTATGGAATTTCTTGCCTACTAATATTAGGACAAGTACTTCAGTCTCCTCGTTTAAGAATAGACTGAAAACTCATCTCTTCAGGATGCACGTCCTGAGCGCAGCGCTATGAACAGACTTGTCTGGTATCAGCGCTATACAAATTTTATTATTATTATTATTAATGTTGATTCATGGTCATAGTCCTGATGAGCTGCTACTGGGTACAATGGTCCCTATACCCAAAGAAAAGCAAGGTGGACTCACAAACGTAGAAAAATATAGAGCTATTACCCTGGGCAACTCTATTGCAAAACTATTTGACTTGGTATGTATGCGATCTGAAAATGAGGTTTTTAATACTAATGATACACAATTCGGTTTTAAAGAATCAAGTTCTACTACACAATGTACATTTGTTGTAAAAGAAGCCATTTCTTACTACAATAGCAATGGTAGTGATGTTTTTATGTTATGCTTAGATGCCAGCAAGGCATTTGACAGGGTTGAATATTGTAAATTATTTGACAAACTTCTTGTGAAAGGCATTTGCCCTTTGAAAGCACGTCTACTGTTATATAGAGGTTTGGTGTTACAAATGGTGTTTAACATGGGGGTGTTATGTCTCCAGTACTGTTTGGTGTGTACATAGATGAGTTACTCACAAAACTTAGAGAAAGTGGATATGGATGCCATATTGGGCATATGTATGTGGGTGCCATAGGCTATGCAGATGACCTAATACTTTTGGTACCTACGATAAATGGCCTTAAGCAGATGGTGAACATATGTGAAGAATATGCTGATATTTTAAAAATTAAGTTTAATGGAACAAAGTGTATATTGTCTGTGTTTAGATGCAAGATATCCAATCATTCACAGCCTTGTTTTATTTAATATGTAAATGGTGATACAGTGACTGAATCTAACCAAGCAAAGCATGTTGGACACCTTCTTGACAGCACTGATGCTGACAGTGTCTTGAAAGGAGCAATGCTGAGTTTTAACAAACAGGTTAATCTGTTTCTGGTAAGATTTGGTCACTTAAACAGTTTGGTTAAAACAGAGCTTTTTAGTAAATATTGCATAAGCTTTTATGGTATGCCACTGTGGAGGCTGCAATCCCCTCAATTCAAAGATGTTTGTATTAGCTTTAGGAAAGCACTGAGGCGTATTTGGAAAGTTCCTAATAATACACACAGGGATATCCTACATTTGATTTCACACACATTTCCTTTGGAAGTGATTGCAGAGAGACGCATGCTTCAATTCTTTCAACAGGCTATGGAAAGCCATAATAAGGTTGTCAATCTTGTGGCAAGGAATACTATGCAGTGCAAGAACTCTGTCATGGGCAACAATATAAAATATTTGCTGGTCAAATATGACATGACATTGTTTGAGGTGAAGAGTAAAGGCAAATGTGAATTGCAATATATGAGGCCACGGGCCGTGGCGCAGTTGGTTAGAGCGCCAGCTTATTAGCACCAGTTCCTCTGTGGTGATCCAAAGGTCGTGGGTTCGAACCCCGGCCGTGCCGGGATTGAACTCATGATACAATTTCCCATATGAGCTGAGGCCCATGCCTAAAGGGTTAACCCATTGTCCTTGTAAATCTGTGACCAGGTGGGTTGTCATGTCAAGGACCTGCGACATGACAATTCAGTGAGGCAGCACTATATCTGCTACAAGTAGGTCTCATCACGAAATGGCTGAAATAATGTTGAAAGTGATGTAAAACCCCAAACAAACAAACAAACAAACAAGCAATATATGATTAACCAAAAATGGGCCTGTTCCATAAATGATGTATACATTGACTATTCTAGTGTGATACATGAATCAGTCATGATGAGGGATGGCTTAATTCCTTCTGTTTTAAACTGTGATGATTGCCTTTTAACAATTGAATATCTTACAATTGAATATCTGTACTATATGAATTGAATGTTTTTTAAATGGTGTGTATTGTTTTATCATTGTAATTGTATTTATATGTGTACCTTGAGTACGTAATAAAGGTAATAATATTAATATCTGAGATTGTTGCTGATAAACTCCCCGGCACCCGGCCGATTGTTACTTCCCGGCCGGCGACCGGTGCAAATGTGGCTGAGGCATAACCAACTGTGCCACGGTCCGTGGCCTGCCATGTACATAGTCAATATATGTATATATCAATTTGAAAATAAAAGAAAGGGGAATAAATGACTATCATTGCTACAGAATGTGACTGGGTTTCAGGATTTGAAAGTGTACATTCTTGTAGTTTTACCCCATTCCCACTAATATTATCCCAGGTAACACACAACGTAGAAACAACGTTGTGAGCACGTAGAAATAAGGTTTAGTTGTCTTTCTACGTTTTTTCAATGTGCTGAGCATGTAGAAGGATAACGTTGTGGTCTGACCTAATACCACTGTTGTTGTTCTACGTGCTGACAACGTTGTTAGCTGGGAAGTAACATGTCCCAGCATTCCCTTGACTTCGCAATTTTCATTTTCACGTTTTATTTGTAAATTATTTTAACATATAGTGAGACTACTGTGTGTTAAATTCCGAATGACTTTGTTACCATTTTGTGACTTTATTTTTTTTTCTTTAAACAAAGATTTTTGGCTTGCACTTGAAAGTGCTAATTTAACCGCAGTTACATCAGGATTGATGTTAGTGTAACGGACAGTCTAAAGTTTCCTTCATTCGCCCTGATCCTAATCGATTGGCTTGGGAGACTAGCGGTCGAGATTAGCGGTCAGGTTAGCACATTACGAACATGTGCATTTATCCGGACCCTAATATCTAACATTGATGGATGAAGGAAGTGCTGGCAAAATGATGACTTGCATCACCATCCTAACGAATAATCAATTTGAATGTTCTGTATCAAGCAATACATTTTCTCCGCTTCAATCCACAAGAACATCTGTTGACACTCCCTGCTAGATTTTGGTTGAACAAAATAAAAAGAGAGCGAATTTGATATTTATAGTTAAGATATTTTATTTTGTTTCCAATAACAACACCTCCTTTATTATATTTGTACTGAATGCATTTAATTTAAAATCAAATCTTAATCAAAGTTGACTTGCAATGAGATTTGCTTCCACCTTTTTCACTTTATATGGAGGCATCGAAGGATGATTGAAAACAGCAGCTTTACCAAGAGGAGAGGAGCAGATATTTTGGGCTGCTTTGATTTTCTTTGCAACCAATCGTTCTATCCCAGACATGTATAACTCGTCAAAATTAAATTTAACAAATAATACCCATACAAAGGATCGGCATATTTTGATAACTGATTTTATTTTGACATATACTCATGCGATTGCCAATGTTCAAACCATCAATATTTAACATCAGATACCCTTCTCAACTTGACTAGAATAAGTTTCAAACCAAAAGCAATTTATTTATCATTCTTCTAAATCATGACACATTGGTCACAAGAAAGGTTTCAGATGCAGGTTCTAAAGTTATTTATGAAGGTTGACTAAAGCTATATTATTAGATAAATACCCAGAATGTCGAAAGGAAATTAATAAGACCTGTTCAGCGGTCTGGTGATTGTAGCGTGCTCATCTTCCAATCAAGATGTCGTCTGCTCTACTCACTTATCAGGGATTACTTTTATCCAGTTGATGTCATCAATCATACTATAAGCTTTGGGGCGATATGAGTAATACATTTTCCAAGAATGTTATCAGAGTCCATCATTGCACATATATATGATTTGTAGAAGCGTTTGTTTGCGCAGTATATTTTAGCATCGTTTTTCACCAAACCATCTGAAGAAGAAAAAATGATTTGTCTGTGTTAACAACATTTTTAGTTACTGTAGTGTTTGTACTATACCATGTCAGATAGATGCCTATCACTGAGTGACTTCTACAAGTCATTCTTTTCAATTATCACAAAGACATGATATCATAAATCACGGCCTTTGATAAACATTCATGGAACAATGGCTGGAAACGGAGACAACTCAGCAGCAGAAGTCCACTCTTCTTGCACCCTTCTTGACCTTGCAGCATGATTGAAGTACTTGTCCAACCGGGATACCTTTCCCAGACCATGAGCATGGGAGACATACATCTTACCAGCTGAGCCACATCCCATCCCCATACATCAATATACTGGTGTGACATAATGCCCAGCCCGATATAACGTGCGGCTAAATAATATGATATACTAAATAGCGACCTTGGTGTTACAAGATAACATGTCGCAATAAATAATATGAAGTGGCAGCCGGTGAAAAGGTCAATCTCAAGTCTCCATTCCAGCTGTCAATTTAGACACCTGATCACATCCCCGTGGTGTTCTCGTGAAGATATAAAGCTTAAGGGTCTTATTTACTGAGCGGCATTTTTGTTGTTAATAGTGCTGTCCTTTATGACATCCCCACACCTTAATGGTGTTTGTTCTGCACAGTATCACCTTCCTCAATACTGAATGATCAATGGTACATCCCTTGATTATAAGAAACATATTTGTCACATATCATATATGCTCCGCGCTTCAGACTCGGTGACAGCAATTATCTTCATTATTATAACAATAATTTTAGTTGTGTTAATATATGTGTGAAATACGCAGGATATTAATACCAGCGTCAACCGCATCTGTAAACGTACATGTTTTATCACCAACCAAACATCCCATATCGTCAGATAAAATAGCTATATCACCAACCAAACATTCTTGGCGTTTTTAATTCTTGCAGGGCATGCATATCCATACTACATGTAGAATCAGTGAGTGAGTGAGTTATATTCCTGTCACACCAGAACTTCGTCAGAACTATGCCTGTTCAGGCAGTACATGGCACTTTCAACAAAACACAATAACCATGGCAGGTGTATTTTGGTTGATTTCGGTGAGATAACTTGTTTGTGTCACAGTTTTGTTTAAATATGTCCTAAACCTCTGTACAATTGCGGTGACCTCTGTGATTTCATGAAAGCTTTAAACCTTTCACTGACACGGCAAGGCATTTGCTTTGCGCTTGCTCTGCGCTTGCGCTACACTGACAGGGCCTCTCTGCACCAAATCTGAAGGAACTTACACAGCGCTAAGTGTTATGTGTGTTCAAAATGGATGCAGTCCTCTGTGTACCTTCGGCTACTTTGGTGTAACTCTGGAGTGCCTACTTAGTGATCTGTGCATGCTTAAAATCCTCACTGTGCGTGTCGGCGCTTCCAAAAAAGAAGAAGAAAAAAAAAGAAGAAAATGAGCGTATTGCCTACTCAGGACTTGGTGTTGGTGTGTCTGATTACTGAGGGAGTGAGTGAATGAGTAAATGATTGAGAGAGACCACTTCCTTTATTGGTAACTGTTTCTCAGGAACGGCATGATCCATCATCAAGAGAGCATGCGTGTATGGAGAAACATCAGAAACATACAAACTGTATCTCAAGTTTACATTTGGCATTGTTTCATTCTACAAAATGGAGGAGAAAAAATGGCGGAGCTAATTATAAATAAAATTTTGAATAAAAATATATTATAAGCTCTAACGCATAATCACAGCTGCTATTGATTTGGCATCATATTATACAAACATGGACCTGGGTGGAGTGCAATATGACTTTTTATGGACCTTCGGAAAGTTATATTGCACTCCACCCAGGTACATATTTGTTTTATTCTATGATCACTGTGTTAATTACTGCCATTGTGTTAATTACTAGACATTGTTGTGATTGCTGTCGTCTGCTTCCCAGTCTGCAGGTCACTCAGAGCAAGCTGGTGACGTCATTATAGGGCTTCCCCAACATTTCCCGCCATGGAATTCCCCATCAGTGCAGTGGAAAGTATATTGACGTGCAATATAATGCATCTGGTCAATAAAACAATTTAGAGAAGCTCATGTGACCAGGAATTGACCAATCACAGCACAGAATACACAGTGATCATAGAATAAACTCTTATATAGATTGCTGCTATTGTAATTAAGGGTATTTATGGGTGTTGGTAGTGAGTGTCCTCTGGTGGCAGATTTTCTGAGGGAACTACTTTCTTTTTACGCCAAAATGGAACGTTTTCAAAAAAGTACGGGAAAAATGCTCAACTGTCAAAAAGAGTTCCTTTTTCATTAAAACTTTCAAGTCATGAAATGACATTTTATGGTAATCATTTTTGTAATATTGATTTTGTAATATTGATTTTTTATTTGAAAATCACAATGGAATTTCTTTGATAATGTTGAAAGCTTCATATCTTTTTAACTAAAAAAAGTGGCGTAGTAATATGTCACTGCTCCAAAATTTCTTTTGTTATGTCAAAATGTTAAAGGGAAAAAGTTCTGCAGATTGTGGGACCATAATAAAGTGGATTTCCAAACAACTTTGTAAAAGTGATCTTAACAATATTTACTGTGATCCTAGTGAAACAGATTTTCTATTTTTCAAAAACATTAAGAGAAAAATAGAGGTCAAGTACACACTTGATCATTTCAAAAAAATGAATTTTTTCACCTCCCTTCACATATCTGATTGCCAAACTTCCTTTTTATTTCCAAATTATACAAATCAAAATGAGAAAATCTGTTTCACTAGGATCACAGTGAATTTTCTTCCCAATGAAATGAAATAAACACAGCTAAAACAAGCCTATTCCTGTTGTGTAATCTGCAGAACTTATTTGCTTGTCTTCTTCATTTCTCATCAAAACTATCATCAAGGAAAATTAGGACAAAATACTGTTTTGAAAGAAATATACTTGTAATCATACCTTATAATTCACATATTGTAGTGTTTAAATATTGATTCATGTCATGAATGCTTTTAATTTAATATGGAATGTATTTTTACACCGTAAATGTGCCAATTCCCATCAAGTACAGTATTCTGGTAATTTACTCCTCTGCCACTAGGGGGCACTCACTACCAACACCCATAAATACCCTTAAGAATCGTCAATGCTTTGGACAGTTGTTGCTGGCTATTTCGCAGCCTGCCGATATAATGCAAGCTGCCATGACCTACTGACCTACATCTGAATTATGAATACATCTGAATTGAAAACATCTGAATAAAATAGAAGGTCTGAATTATGAGTGCTTAAACAACTCTGAACTGAATACAATACAATGTCTGTTTGTTGCATAATTCCTGTCTTCATCTCAGTCCCAATGCTTGCCCGAAAAACCTATTTGCATCCCACCTTATCACTGCGTTATCCTTTTCACCATATCAACCCTGCATATAGTCGCAGGACATGTACAATCAAACAAGATTGAATATTGCTTGTAACTAACAATTTATATATAACCTGTAATAGATTTCTTAAAATCAATTCTCAAAACTGAATAAGAAATTAATGTTTTTTCAGAAAAAAGTATATGTATAATATTAATGATACATGTATTTTTATTAAATTGATATCAATCCACTGCTTCTATTTGGTACTTTCATTTTTGAAAATCGCTATTTGGTGAAATTGATGAATAGATTATCTGGATATGGGTGACGTTATAATTACAGCCACCCCAACAATAAATCATTTCTTTCTCTGTAATCGCAGGTGCATTCATAATTACAACTGTAATTAATACATGTGTGAATAACGGCTCAAGCCGAAGCCGTCACTTAAGATTAAATAGTACAGAGAAACTGGAGCAGAAATCAGGCCGCAGGCAGCTCCACATCTTATGAGACATTGCAGAATCAGTCCATGAGGTAGCGTAATTATTATTGATATCAAAACATGAGGGATTTCGCCATGCCACGCATCAAGCTTTGAAGTTACTTTAAGACGGTTTGACTGCATTTTCAACATGCTCTGAACGGAATATGTTGAACCAGATCATATTTATGATGGACCATATCATAGTTATAGTTATGACGGACGAGATCATATTCATGATGAACCATATATCAGTTCAAACAAATATAATTCACTTATTTCAGTTTGTCTAGTGTAGTCAACCACCCATTATATAATTTCAGAATGATAATTTGCTGGCACACAGGGCTCATTTATTGGTCTTTCTCCTCCAATCGGATTTACAATTTAGATCAAATTTTCAAACATCAGTGCTTAATAAAAGAAATGGTTCAACTATGAATTTTAATACGAAGGCCTGAGGACAGGACATTCACTGTCTACCATATTTACTGTTAAATGGGCAGAGATTAATTTTCGACAAGAATAAACTGTCCACCAATAATCCCACTGAATCATCACGTAGATCATTGACATAACAACCCACCTGGTCACAGACTTACAAGGACAGCGGGTCTCTCGGCTCATTTGAGATGTTGTAACATGAATTCAATCTTACCAAAGCTGGCAATCGGAGCCATGAATTTTCACAAACCAACTGTGCCATGGCCCGTGGCTTGTGAGGGATTGAGTTAGTGAGACCACATGGAATTTATAGTTCGCCTGACTATATTTAATTTTTTATTCACAAAGTACTTCTGGTAGCGAATTTAATTTGGGGTATTTCCCCTTTGACATTTTATTTTTCACTCAAAGACATAAAAATGAGGAAAATATATACACTTGACTATCATGCAAGCATTTTATACATTAGATATGAAGAATCAGATGATTAATTTAGTGGTATGATGACTCACAAGAGAGCTTAAGATTCGATTACCATGATGTAATCAGTTTAAATAGAATACATGTTAGATGTATGGCTATTACTTGATTTTTATAGGTACTACTTTATTTGGTATATTTCTAATTCTGGCTCATTTAGTTAAATAATGTGTATTTAGTAGTGGTATGCACCTCGACAGGGTTTATTTTTGTCAGCAGCATGGCATGTGAGTAATGTGTAGATTACTTGAAATGTGTTTCAGATTATTTGGCTAGTTTGTATCCATCAATAACCGTAAATGTTATCCACCAAATGGTTATCTAAAAGTATTTTTTTCATGTTATCACCCTATATAAATAGTTTGACCAGTTTCAAAATTTGAACTTGCAAACTGTATATTACTCTGCATGGCAAGGTAGAGTCGTACACTACCTTTGCACAATACATTGTTCTTTGTGTAGAGGTTTTCCGCACGTATAAGCATGCGATTACCATACAGTTGTGCAATTACTAGTTGGCCCACGTACTTGTTCATGCACAACCATATAACTGCACACATCTACATGTCCATTTCATATGTCGAAATATACTTGAGAATGGTTCATTTATACACTTTCGATGCTATTTCAATCATTTCTGAATTCTAGAAATTCTATATGAATAAAAGTTTGTAAGAGCATGCTTCAAGAGGCTTTAAAGTGAAATTATTGCCTCTTTGTGGCAGTGAATACTGTGCACTTTTTCACCCTTCTGACCACACTCGTCTTGTATACCATCCTACATCGGTCAGCGATGGTACCTTCGGTTGCCACAATGGCGTGAAATAGTTTTCAATAAATATCCACAGGTCAAAAATGTCCAAATTTGTGTTTACAAAATATGTTGGCTGCAGTTTGATGCCCATCTGTGCCCATTGTTCACTACCTTCTTCACTACCTACGCACATAATTGTTCCATATTCCCCGCGTGGGAAACGCGACGCAATCGGCCTCGAACCGCTTCACGTCTGAAGAAATTCGATCGTCCGGTACTCACAATGCTATCTCAACTACATTCGGCAACCACCAATTGACAACATTAATTATGCTTCGCGACTCACTACCTAACTCACTTCACACTCATTTAACATAGCTGTCATTTCGCAAACTCATTGATTGGGCTTTGCCATGTTAATTACACAGTCATAAAGTTGAAGTAGATACAGGGTTATCATATGCATGCTGAATGTAACTGGTTGTGTAACTTACAAGTGTGGTGTGAACTTATCTATTATTATTTTTATTATTATATAGCGTTAAGTCAGTGTGGTGTGATGTGTGTTGTATCACCGCTTTAAAGGCCACGGGCCGTGGCGCAGTTGGTTAGGGCGCCAGCTTATTAGCACTAGTTCCTCTGTGGTGATCCAAAGGTCGTGGGTTCGAACCCCGGCCGTGCCGGGATTGAACTCATGATATAATTTTCCACATGAGCTGAGGCCTGTGCCAAAGGGTTAACCCGTTGTCCTTGTAAATCTGTGACCGGGTGGGTTGTCATGTCAGGGACCTGCGACATGACAATTCAGTGAGGCAGCACTATATCTGCTACAAGTAGGTCTCATCACGAAATAACTGAAATAATGTTGAAAGTGATGTAAAAACCCCAAACAAACAAATCACCGCTTTATAAGCAATAAAGCTCCTCTCCATAAATAAAGCATGTGTAATGTTCTCCCTCTCATTTATTCTTAATTGAGTTATTTCCATACTTTTGAACTGAATGATTTTTGATACCAGTTTCAACACCACTGATCAGTAGCATTATCATTTGGTTGAATATAGACCATCTGCATTAAAATTGAGATAAACATCATATAATCTTAAATCTGTACATCTTATATATGCATTGCAGTAGTATATAAATATTCAATTTGGTATTGGCATTTCCAAGTCTATCGTTATCTTCCAGGTCAGGCTTGCGGGTCTAACTTTAATTTTCTAAAGAGCTACTCTGGTTTATTCCAATGAAATGTCAGACTGGCAAATCTTTATATGGATTAGGAGAGGCCCTTAACGAGAAAGTGGGAGATTTATTTTTACATTTTAATATGTATCAAGTTGTCAATATCATGTAATATTTTATATAACATTTCAAAATATCAATACAAAGATGAAGTATTCAATAGTTCAGGTTTACGAAAAAAAAAATGACATCACAAAATCTGTAAGAAATTCCCAACAGATCGAGAAAAATGCCTGCAGACCCAACTGGCTCGCACAGATTTATCCACTAAAGGGAGTTGGTTGGTTGGCTATCTGTGTGTGGGTATCCCAGTGTCCATTGAATGTTCTCATAGGTATTCATCCAAGCAGAGAAAATATTTTTTAAACCCCAGATATTAAAATATTAAAAAGAATTCTATAATAAAATGGCTTGAAAATGCCGGAACAAGTAATTTTCTATTGATTAGTTTATGAGTTTATAGTTATGTTAAACCCCAAAACAAACAAACAAACAAACAAACAAACAAACAAACAAACTGTCTCTGTCTGTCTCCGTCTCCGTCTCTCTCTCTGTCTCTCTCTCTGTCTCCATCTCTGTCTCTGCCTCTGTCTCTCTCTGTGTCTCTTTCTATGAATTTTAGATAAAAACTAAAATTCTACCAAATGATCATTTATAATTTGACATTTTAACATCTTTTTCACATTACGAAAATGGTTTTGACCATAACCTTAAGAGAAATAGGAAAGTCTTCGATAGTTCAGGCCTTCTCGGGTAGGAGTATTCTCAATGGTCAGAGGCACGTTTGTGAAAATCAACTGGGAGGCTGGCTGTATCCCTATCCTCACCATCACTACAGTCAGGATCCAAGTAACCTTAATGCGAAACCTGATATATCCTCAATCCACATGTGCTAATTGGGCCACCGGGAGTAGCACGCTTGTTATTGCATACGTTTCCAGCTAAAGATCTCAGCATCCTTAATTTGACCCACATAAAATGGTTGTTCAGCAAGTAACTTTGATCCACGATAATTCTGCACACTCAATTTATAAAAATGCGATATCCAACATCCGTGTGTTGTTGGATATAATTGCCCAATTTAAACATTCTAACATTTTAAGTTATAAGTCTAACATTTCAAGTTATATTTGAAATCATCTTAAAATTGACTTTATTTTCATTTTCTTTTCAGCATTAAAGTTTGTTTTATTATGCAATATAATATGCACTCATAAATTGACCAACAATAAGTTCTTATTATAGATATTGTTTCAAAATAGCTCAGCATATCAAAATTTCCTCTAATTTCCCTTCTTGCAGATTGGTCCAAAATTAAGAATTGCTCTGATATTGTTAAATTTGATGAATGATGAATAAAGATTCTATGAGCTCGTTTTTGAAAGATGCAGGTGACTGAATATTGAAATTTATGAAACAATCCACAGAAATAGGAGTTTCATTTTCAAAGTCATTTAAAGGGCACTTCAAAGTTCTGTTGACTTGAATGAAAACATATAACTGAGTTAAAGTGTAGTAATGCAATATTTCATGCACAAAATTTGTAACCTTAAGGTCACTGCATTAAGGTCAGTGGATGCAGGGGCAAAATGAAACTGATATTGCACAACTGCACTTTGTGGTTGTCAGGCATACCCAATATTTCGTATCTTAGTTAATCGTTCACAAAATCTTCTCCTTTAGGTATTAGTAGGCAAGATGTTTTATTTTCAGAAGTCTAATTCTATCTATTTTCCATAAGGCTCAGTTCTTTTTCCATTTTATGATTTTTTCAAAAATCTTATGGCTATCACTTAGTTGTCAAGGAGGCTGCCATTTTTGATAACATAGAAATGCACACAAATTTTTAATTCAGGGTCAATGTGTCAAGGTAAAAGGTCACATGACTAAAACAGTATGTCGAGGCACAGCTAAGACATTTCTGTATACCAAGTTTTAATTTCCTCTTACAAGTGGTTGCTGAGATATACAAGTGGTTGCTGAGGTGCGCATGCGTGAGATGCAAGATGGCAGTGTTTTGATCTAGCTCCGTATTTTGTTGGGTTTTCTGGCAATTTATGGTACTCTAACGCATCAAAAACACTCCAGAATACAAACTCACCTGTTCCAGCACACCTCTACCTAGAGTCTACGCATTTTTTAAGACTCTTGTAATCAATTGCAGTGTAAAATCTGATCTGTAACGAGGGCTGGTATTTGATTCGCTTTACACGAAGCGCAGCGCTCGTCACACAGATCTTATTATACTCGTGGCGAGTGTTTACAAACCCCTCTCTCTCTCTCAAACATAAGCTTGGAATCACCTCCTAGCTTAAAGGTTCCTAATCACCTAGGCAACCTTGTCTAATCACCTAGACAAAATATCTAAAATTGTCCAAGAACCTGGACAAAACACTATCTTTTTTCGCCTTATACAGATACGCCGAATCACCTCGGCATCACAGCTGAGCCCTCGCTCGCTCTTTTCTAAACATTCTGTATTTACTGAGGTAAAGAAATTAAGAAATTAATAGATTGTCATAGATTTCAATATTTTTTATTGGAATTGAAAGGCATTTGGTTAATTTCGAGCAGCCATTGACCGCTCGCTCACCCTAGCTATTTACGCAGTTATAAATAGTACATACACAGAATTTCCTACAACGGAAACAATTTTTCAAAATATTAAGCAAGCGACTCACCGGTTGGCAGGCCCTGACGTCTGACTAATCCGATTATCCAAGCGCTTAATATTATTTTTTCCCACCTTTACTGTACAGTCGACTGATATACTTTGCAGTGAAAGGTCCGATTTGTTATCATCCAAATATTCTACAATAATTCCAAGATGTCTTGTTTCACACGCAGTTCAACTCGTGATCTCAATATGTCTCTTGATGCTGAAAGCACTGCCTCTCCGAGGCCTACTCCTACTGCTCCGGCTGCCCTACTGTCTCCTGTCCACTCTGCCATTGATGAACTGGCGGAGTTGAGATCTACGTACGCTGACCTGGTCAAGATGAACGATGCGAACGTGGCAGCCAACATTCGCCTCACCGAGCGCGTGGCCTCTCTCCTCGCTGAGAAGGACGCACTTGTGGCGGAGAAAACAGCCATGGAAGCCGACAAGACACTTCTTGAAGCAGAGAATGACAATCTCACTTCCGAGCTGGCTTCCTCTCTTCGTGCCTTAAAAGAGAAAGAAGACGTTATAGACAGTTTCATCCCGCCTTCTTCGGAGGTCAGGGGCAGCAAGTCTTCTTCTCTCTCTTCTCTTCCCAGCCTTTTGGTCGTCCTCCCGAAGGACGGCAATCAGGCGAGAATTACCGACGGGATCAGCCGATCCGATTGCTCTTTCAAGTCGTCCGCTGAAACCTTGCACTTTCTTCGGACAGTTTCTGACAGAGCCAAACAAGCTGATCACCTCGTTATTCTGCCGGATATTACTTCGATTGTGGCCGGCGAGGATGGTACAACTGCCTTCAACAGTTTGATGAATGAGGTCGAAGGCATTCGTGCGATGGGCCCCACCGTCACCATCATCACCCCGCCGGCTCCAATTGACACTTTGCAGAGAAAACATTGGACATATTTCGTTAGTTTTCTCTCATCACACACAAAAGTGCTCCCTGGATACTCTTATAAGAAGATCCAATCATTTCATGGATCGACGGATCTTGCAACCAATAAAGATGGCAGTCTCACTTCTTCGGCCGTGGACATGATCGCCAAGGCCATCAACTCCGCCGTCTTCCCCGAGAAGATCCCGTTCGTCCCGGACGTCGAGAGTGCTCTCCTCTCTGACGAGGAGAAACCCAAGCGGAAGCGACCAGCTAACCCACGGAAGAGGAAAGCTGGTCCTCCTCCTTCCAGCTCTTTGCATGCCTTCTCCTCTTCCGCCTCTTCACCTTCTCTCTCAGTAGTGAAGGACATGCTGGCCATCCCAACAAAGATGGCGGGCAGGATTATCGGCAGAAAGGGCTCGAACATAAGGGCATGGAACCAGATACCTGGACTTGACGTAAAACTAATAAACATTGATGATGATTCCAGTCTCGTTCGATTTTCCGGTCCACGAGACGTTGTATCTAAAACCAAGGCAGAGGTGCAGAAGATCGTTGACTCTGCCTGATGTGCCGGGCCAGAGCCCTCATCTACAAATATGGACATGTTAAATATTAATTATCATATTTGTTCTATACCATGTTCATATATTAATTGTGTAAATGCAGAGAAAATCTTAGCATGTACATGTTTTTTAAGTGTGAAAAATAAAAGATATATACCTTCTTCTATTTCTAAAGCTGAATGTCTTATTCCCTCGCCGCCTACTTGGCGGCTGCAATCCAAGTCCATTCTCACTTGTGACAGACATCTTCAGCTCATACTTTTAAAAGACACGTTAAAAAACATATTCTTTACACAAATATCAAAACCTGATAATTCATCAGACTATTCTATCTCTGGTCGATTTCTTATTTTCAAAAATAAAATTTCTCTGAGAATAATTGATAATCTGAATGAATATTTCTCATCTAGCAGTCGGGGCCCATGTGCTCCCCTATATTGCTGGCTACCGCCACGAGATGGCTCTGGCGAGTCTCCACCGGATTTCAATATTATCGCTCCAAATTCCTTTTCAAATTCATTGCCAAATTCCAAGAAAGCACACGGGGTTAATCCACAACTGACCCCTGACCTGTTCTCACCATCTTTTCTTAGAAACTTACTGTATCCACTCAGTAATGCTACAAATGGCTCGGGGCCGGCATCCCCGAGCTGTTCACGGCATCCTCGTGGTAGCACACAACGAGGAGTTTCACGGAAATACCCGAACCATAGTTTCCGGTACCACGAAAACAGACGAGCGACCACCAATCGCTACCACTGTCTTTCAGATCCGGAAACACCCGAAGCACATCGGCTCGTGGAAACACGTGGTCCGAATGTAAACATAAACAATGTCAATACACAGTCGTCCACTGTTTTGACCAATCACGTCTCAGGGCCGGCTCCAGCTACACGTGCTCGCTCTGCTCCACGTGGTCAGCCACGGATTGTAAATAAACAACATCCTCGTATTAGAAATCCTAATAGAAACGGGAAGAAAACATTAAATATTGGATGTTGCAATGTACAGAGCATATCTAGCAAGATCCTGCCAGTAAAAGATTATTTTACTGAGCATGACCTTGATGCCCTGTTCATGACTGAAACTTGGATGCATGACACAAAATCTGACAAAGTCAAGAGTGAACTTAAAGAAGGGTCACTTGAATTTGAGTCTTTTCCTAGGATTGGTCGCACAGGGGGAGGATTAGGGATTTTATACAAATCTGAACTCCCTTTCACAACCAATAGGGCCAACCAACCAGTAGTCACCACTATAGAACTCATGGAGTCATCCATCACACTAAAGGGAAAAAAGATAACATTTGTGGTGATATACAGACCTGAACCATCTGATCGGAATAGATATACCTACTCTGAGTTCTATGATGAGTTCACCCAGTTGGTGGCACATTATGGTTTCTTTAGTCATGAGGTCATTTTCCTTGGTGACTATAACTTCCATGTCAACTTGCCCTTAAAGCCTGATGTCATTAAGTTTAATGACATCCTATCTACCTTTGATCTAAAACAATGGGTTCAGGAACCAACCCATAGGTTAGGGAACACCCTTGACTTAATCATTACCTTTAGGGGTAATAAGTTCCTGAAGAGTCACCTGGTAGATGAATACCTATCTGATCATAAAATGATTAAGATTTACCTTGATATTATACCTCCTAAACCCCCCAAAAAATCCATCAAATTTAGGAATTTCAAGGGACTAGATCTTGAATCCCTAAGAAGGGACATCAAATCCTAACTGATAGAGATACAACTTGGGAACATTTATCCTTGGAGGACATGGTAAACTATTATGATAGGGAACTCACACTACTCATGGATAAACATGCACCTATCAAAGTTGCCAAGGTCACCCAACGCAAACCTGTACCTTGGATGAGTGACCAATTAAAGCTGGAAAGATCCCTCAAGAGGAGGCTTGAGAGAAAAATGAGCAAGACCGGCTCTCAAATTGACAAGGAGCTGTATAACTCTCAGAGGAACAAATACAACTCAATGCTTAGATCTGCTCAATCAACATATTTTTCCAACCTGGTTGAGGAAAACAAACATGACCCTAAAAAGCTCTTTAGAGTCATTGACACAGTCATGCACAAGAAGAAGGACACACCTATGCCCCAATCTGACTGTGAGATCACTCAAGCTGAGAAGTTTAACACATTCTTTCTTGAAAAAATAGAGAGAATCCGACTGGACATTGATAATGCTCCATCCGGCCAAACTTCACCACCAGGTGACACTGCGAACAATAGTACTACAAGTCTGGATAGGTTCACACCCCTAACCATTGACGACGTACGGAAATTGGTCAAAAGGTCTGCAAAGAAGTCATGTGACCTGGACCCAATTCCAACCTGGCTCTTACTTGACCTCTTAGATGACCTCCTACCAATAATTACTTCCATCATAAATAAATCACTGATGGAATCAGCAGTATCGGAAAATATGAAAATAGCCATCATAACACCCCTGCTGAAGAAACTCGGTCTAGAACTGGTTGAAAAAAACTATAGGCCTGTTTCCAACCTAACATTTGTATCTAAACTAACTGAGAGGGCGGTTGCTGACCAACTAGTCCCCCATCTTGTAAGGAATGGTCTTACAGACAAGTTTCAATCAGCCTACAAAGAATATCACAGCACTGAAACCGCTCTGTTAAAAGTGCAAAATGATATCTTGGGTTGCCTAGACAATAGAAAGGCAGTTATCTTAATGTTGCTTGACCTTTCCGCTGCCTTTGACACTATTGACCATCAAATCCTACTGGACAGGCTTAGGGATAGATGCAACGTCAAAGGTCATGCACTCTCCTTGATTCGGTCATACCTAATGGACAGAAAGCAATGTGTCAAGGTGGGAATCCATAGATCCCGTTTCAAATCCTTAAAATATGGGGTTCCCCAAGGCTCAGTCCTAGGCCCTATACTGTTCACCATCTACATGATACCCCTATCTGATATACTTGCCAAATATGGTCTGAGCTATCACATTTATGCAGATGACACTCAGATCTACATCCCTGTTGACCATACTTCTCCCCATCATGTAGATATGAGCAGACACAAACTGGAGGAGTGTGTCAATGAAGTCAGAAACTTCCTCATATCAAACAAGATGAAGATAAATGATGGAAAAACTGAGATGCTCATATGTACTGACAGGTACAGTAGTACCACCCATAGCAGTATCCCAACCACAATCAGAGTAGGGGACTCTGATATAGCTCCAAGTCAGTCAGTGGTTGACCTTGGTATCACATTTGACTCCAACATGGACATGAAGGCCCAGATCAGGAAAATGTGTCAAAAAGGCTATTATCACATCAGGAACCTGGCGGCCATCAGACATTGTCTAGACGAGAAGACCGCGGTAACACTTACCCATGCTTTCGTTACATCCACCCTTGACTATGGTAATGGTCTTCTGGCGGGTCTTCCAAAAACTGACATCAGGAAACTGCAATACCTCCAAAACTCTGCAGCACGGGTTGTTGGAAAAATCAGGAAATTTGATCACATTTCAGGAAAACTAAGGGAACTACACTGGCTTCCTGTTCACGCGAGAATTGATTTTAAAATTCTTCTACTAACCTGGAAAGCCCTTAATGGTAAGGCTCCGCCTTACTTGCGGGACCTACTCCTAATTAAAGAAGGTGAACGCTGTCTAAGATCTAATGATGGCACCCACCTACAGGTACCTAATACTAGGCTAAGAACAATAGGTGACAGGGCCTTCTCATCTGTTGGTCCACGACTATGGAATTCCTTGCCTACTAATATTAGGACGAGTACTTCAGTCTCCTCGTTTAAGAGTAGGCTGAAAACTCATCTCTTCAGGATGCATGTCCTGAACTCAGCGCTATGAACAGACTTGTCTGGTATCAGCGCTATACAAATTTTATTATTATTATTATTATTACTCCTTACAAACTGCATTAAGGTCAATGGTGACATCACTTATATTTGAAGGAATCTGAATCTTCACCTGTATATCTACCTATATATAAAATATGAAACATATATTACTTGTAGTTTTGGAGAAGAAGATTTTTAAACATTGTGTTCATATATAACAAATATGAAGAACTTTATATTCACTTCTTTTGGTTGTGAAGTGGCATGTACACAAATTTTGAATTCAAGGTCAACGTGTCAAAGTCAAAGGTCACATGACTAAAAAGTATGATGAGACCTTAGAGTAATTATGAATGGCGGCGCAACGGCTGTAATTTGAGCTATGGCGTCATAGCAACACATTGTTTCACACAATGGATTCAAATTCCTTTGATCCTATCATAGTTGCCGACTTCAGAACAGTGAAAAATTGAAGATTCATATTTTTTTTAAATGATTTGGCCAAAGTTTTATTGAAGTACAATAACGCATTTTGGTTTATTTTTTTAAAGAAAAAAACAGAATAGTTGCTGTTTTGAAGCTCACAATACCATCCACCCAAAATTACTTCAAATAAATCTGTTCATTTCTGTTCTGATTTCTTCAATAATAGATATTATGAAAAAAAGAAAAATGCATATTCCAAACCTTTTATTTTTTATACATGTTATTAAAAAATGTGTCACTATTCACTATTCATATTACTTTTTAAAAACTTTTAAAACAAAATATTGTTAATGATATAGCATTTATAAAGTTCTTGTTGCATTTTGTTATTGTTATTTTTTGTTGATTTTAAATGATGACAAAATATTTCATAAGGCAAAGTATCTATGTCAGCGCATATATTGGCAGGAATATAAATTGCATATTCTGATAGTATTTTTTTTACTGTACAACATGGTATATTTTTCCAATCTGCCAATATATGCGCCAATAATTAAAAATAAACTTTAAAGACAAAAATAACAAAAAAGTACATGATTTCCTGATAATCTGAGAGGAAAACGGAAATTATATTCATTTTCATAAATATGATATGAATTTGAAAATCTCGTCATAAAATCGTCAAAACTTGGAGCAGAGAAATAAAATTCATATCCACATAATCTGCATAAATAAACAAACATTTCATTCGCGATATGTGTAGCTCTAAATTGTGGTTTTGATAACTTAAAATAGTTGTGAAAAAAAATTACGTCAAAACTTTCATATCTTGCACCTATATGGCGTCATCATAACAATGCCCATGACGGCATCTATGATGTCCCCTTTGATCTTACGCCGTTATGCCTCCATTCATAATTACTCCAAGATGAGACACAGTTATAACCTAAGACATTTCTGTATTCCAAGTTTTGATTTTCTCTTGTAAGTGGTTGCTGAGATATGCTCAGTGCAAAATTTGTGACCTCAAGGTCACTGCACTAAGGTCAATGGTGACATCACTAAAATTTGAAGGAATCTGAATCTTCACCTCTATATCTATCTCTATATAAAATATGAAACAAATATTACTGGTAGTTTTGGAGAAGAAGATTTTTAAAGAGATTTTGACAGACGGACGGACAGAGCTAAAAACGTTATATACTACATGTGTCATTTCTGCTGATGAGGAGCAGTCATTGGGTCTTAAAATGTGTATTAGTGTAGAGCCACGAGAGCATTATCGCGTATTTTCACGTAAGGGCCTAAACCGTAATGTATATATGTATATTCAGCATGATTCAATGCATGAAGTTCTGATCTTTGGTTGAGGTCTAATATTGCGATATTACCCTTGACCTGAATGTGCCAAAAAACAGAGTTTCTGGAACAAATGGGCACACGTTTCAATCACTGACGGGGTAAATACATCGGCTATGCTGCATGATCGAGGGAGTTAGATATCTGTTATTGAGTTGTTTCAAACTGCAGCCAGTGCTCTATGCACTGTTAGACCGTGATTTGGTTATCATGTTCATTATTTCAAAATGAAGATTCCCATATACTGCATTAATGTATTCCCATACATTAACAGAGTAGGGCATTGAGTCTAAAAAGGCCGTTTATACAAAGAGACAGACTATTTCAATTAGTACGCGCTTTATTTCCTGTTAGACACTCTGTTGTAAAGGACTCTCATATATAATGTTCCAATTCTACTGATATTTCAAATTAGATAACTTTTAAACAAATTATTTGAGAATGATTCAATAGATAGAAGTGTTGTGCTTCATGTCAAGGTAACACTTTTACATAGCACTGATTCCAGGCATTGTCTACCCATAACGCTTGACAGTAAATGGCTGGAATTCAAACCGGCACCGCAGAGGGTAAACACAAATGCTCTTCCAATTGAGCTATTGCATTCAGTATAAAATGATATATGAAAGATGGGAACATAAAATTGTATATTTGAAGCTGAAGTATCGTTTGATCAGCACAAGAAGTGGCGCAAAATAAGAAAGAGGTCAGCAAACACTGGTGAATGCAAAACCCGGGCTCGTTATGGGTAAATTACCTGAGATCATTATCCAAAGGAACAAAAATGCAAACTATACAAACATTAAATGACATACGTAGATATGTCAATAGATTTAATATATCTACCTTTAGTTCCGTAAGTTATGATATCTGTGATTCAGGATATCTGTGATTCAGGATATCTGTTAGTGATGATATCTGTGATTCATGATATCTGTGATTCATGATATCTGTGATTCATGATATCTGTGATTCATGATATCTGTGAGTTATGATATCTGTGAGTTATGATATCTGTGAGTCATGATATATGTGAATTTTAATATCAGTGACTTATGATATCTGTGTGTTGTGATATATGTGAGTTGTGATATATGTGAGTTGTGATATATGTGAGTTGTGATATATGTGAGTTGTGATATATGTGAGTTGTGATATATGTGAGTTGTGATATATGTGAGGGTTCCATATGTGAGTTATGATATATGTGAGTTGTGGTATATGTGAGTTGTGGTATATGTGAGTTGTGATATATGTGAGTTGTGGTATATGTGAGTTGTGATATATGTGAATTTTAATATCAGTGACTTATGATATATGTGAGTTGTGATATATGTGAGTTGTGGTATATGTGAGTTGAGATATATGGGAGTTGTGATATATGTGAGTTGTGATATATGTGAGTTGTGGTATATGTGAGTTGTGATATATGTGAGTTGTGGTACATGTGAATTTTAATATCAGTGACTTATGATATATGTGAGTTGTGATATATGTGAGTTGTGGTATATGTGAGTTGTGATATATGTGAGTTGTGGTATATGTGAGTTGTGGTATATGTGAGTTGTGGTATATGTGAGTTATGATATATGTGAGTTGTGGTATATGTGAGTTGTGGTATATGTGAGTTGTGGTATATGTGAGTTATGATATATGTGAGTTGTGGTATATGTGAGTTGTGGTATATGTGAGTTATGATATATGTGAGTTGTGATATATGTGAGTTGTGATATATATGAGTTGTGATATATATGAGTTGTGATATATGTGAGTTGTGATATATGTGAGTTGTGATATATGTGAGTTGTGATATATGTGAGTTGTGATATATGTGAGTTGTGATATATGTGAGTTGTGGTATATGTGAGTTGTGATATATGTGAGTTGTGATATATATGAGTTGTGATATATGTGAGTTGTGATATATATGAGTTGTGATATATGTGAGTTGTGATATATGTAAGTTGTGATATATGTGAGTTGTGATATATGTGAGGTATGATATATGTGAGTTGTGGTATATGTGAGTTGTGGTATATGTGAGTTATGATATATGTGAGTTGTGATATATGTGAGTTGTGATATATGTGAGTTGTGATATATGTGAGTTGTGATATATGTGAGTTGTGATATATGTGAGTTGTGATATATGTGAGTTATGATATATGTGAGTTGTGATATATGTGAGTTGTGATATATGTGAGTTGTGATATCTCTGAGTTATAATATATGTGAGTTGTTATTTATGTGAGTTGTGATATCTCTGAGTTATGATATGTGTGAGTATGGTTTATGTGAGTTATTATATAGGTGAGTAGTGATATGTGAGTTATCATATCTGTCCTGCTTCAATACAAGGAAATATATCATATTAATTCTTTAATTAATTTTATAGTATATCATTAGTGAACCAGCGAGGCTCTTGCCATACGCTAGCATAATTTCGTGCATATTTGTTCATGCCCATCTCGATGTAATTCCATGAACGTGAGAAGCTTGGAACATGTTAATTTTTTGTTTCTGAATGCAAACAAAGCTTCTAGTTTGGTTCATCGCGTAAATGGAAGGATCTCCCAAATTGCCTATTGCAATCTTACAAACAATTTTGATTACATGCTGTAACCATGGAAACATTGACAAAAGGAATTATTAAGAGAGAAATATAAAGGTAACAGGCGTGGTATTCATTCACCCTCTATATATACATATTCATGTAGTGGCTGACCATTGTCGCGGCAATTAGAAAGTGAGAAGGAGAGTATAGTCTAGTACTTGGAAAAGAATCACGCGGATGCCTGATTTGGCCATGACGGAAGTGACTCTCATTTTTAAAAAAGGGTCAAAGTAAAACCCATTTCATCGCAGTATCGCATATGAGATTTTTAAAAAGCATTATAAGGGACAAGACAATTGCATCCTAATTTGTAAATAACAATAATGTACTAAATGGTGTTTTTACAACCCTTTCGGCAAGAATGACCATCAAGCCATCAGAGTGTGAAAGTAGCAAAAGAAAATCTATGATAACATTGAATGAAAGACCGTGACACTATATATTGCAACAGAAGTCCTATGTCAACCACATGACTGCTTGATTACATAATTACTCCAACGTTATACCAACTGTGCAAGGTGGAATAAATTGATATTTATTTCATGTGTTTATTTTATCATGGTTGCGATTGTAAAGCGATCTAATTTACCCTCCACAGCAGGACTTCTCTGTCATATCAGTATTCAGAAAAATCTGGCTGTCAATTTATTGGTGAAAGAATATAAATAAATTTATTTTGTACTGGCACTTGTACTGATTGGTCAAATTCAGATTTGGCCAATTCAGATCTTCTATGGAATATGGATTTCTAATAGAGTGGTCAGGCAGAGCGCTCTCAGATTATACCCAAAATTAATCCCTCATCGGAACCAACTGCCAAATGCCTACTGACTGCCATCTTGGATTTAGAAACAACTTTGATTTTTGTTCTGTTCATATATAATATTTCAATTGATAATACAGAAATTCTAACAAAATATATCTTATGTTATGTTCCATTTTAAACTGAAGTTAATGCACATGGAAACACTTCCTCATATAATAATGAAAAAAAATTTTTTATTCAAGATATATAATCATGATTGCATCATTAAAGTACATCTCTGAGAAAGTTTAATTAAAATATCTTAATATTTGTAAGATTGTTTCAGTTTTTTTCTGCAGACATGTATAAAGATCTATCAAATAAATTATGGTATAGAAACACTAAGCAAAGAGAATAACTGCATAATTTACAATAGTTGCCAAATACCATAAGTATAAGACACAACTTTATAAAAATTCATTTATTGTCAACTCGATGTCACTCTGGAATAAATTAGATAATAATCTTAAAGAATCTCCACATGTTTTGGCTTTTAAAAAGAAATGAACTCAGCTTAAGACTCCTTTGTCCTTGCCTTTTAACCATGATACATTACGTTCAAATCAAGTTTATTAGCAAATTAGATTAGGATTTTCTAATCTAAATAACAATCTTTTTTCTAAAGGGTTGCTCTGATGTGAGAGAATGTACTTGTGGAACCGACAAGGAGGGTGCCAAGCACTATTTCTTTTTCTGTAAGAAGTATACAGAACAGCGCCAAGTCTTATTTGCTCACTTACAAAATGTACATATTAAGCCTAATTTAGCTCTTTTATTGTATGGTGTCAGAAAATGAGACTATATGAATATTTAAGTTTGTATATGACTGCATCCTAAACACAAAGAGATTTGCATAGCTCAACACATTTTACTCTATCACTCCATCATATTTTTCATGTTTACTTACTGGACATAATCATCTTAACCTTCTCACTCCAATTGCTATTGTCAACCGCCTCTATTTCCATGATATATCTTATGTATTAAAATGTGAACCACTTGTTAGCATGTATTGCTATTTGGCGAACAATAAATATGTTAAAAAACAAAATCTCTCAATTCAAGAAAAATTCTTAACTCAACATGCCAATTGTATCTACACATTTTATGTACTTGGGAATGTGGAAACTGTCTACCATGATCAACCTGATAGTTCTGATTTTACTACTTCACTTGGAGACGAGTCTTCCAATAAGAACACACCCACCATCTGGCATGAAAGGATCTACTCACTTGAAACTGGACTACTTGAAATGGGCACAAATAGACACAAAACACGCAAGATAAACGTCAGCCACAAACTAGCATATTGCTGATGCCATCTGGCAAGACACATTGCTGCAATGAAATCAATCTGCTTATAGCAAAGTAAGGTATGCATTTAGTAGGAGTATCTCAGAATCTCTTTGGAAGCACCTCCAATAAACAAACAAGCAAAAGTCTTACAGTTTTACTCAGTTCCTTTTCAACTGATCAGCTAAAACAATAGCGAAACCACAGTTGGTTTGACAAGTGATTGAAGATTGTTGAGACATGCCCATTATCTATCGTGAGTGAAACATGACGTGTACTTCCTTTAAGAGAGATCAAACACATTCAAAAACAGCATGTTTATATTTCTGCACTCATTGAGCATAAATCAATATATTAGCTTCCAATGAAACATACATCCTACCGGACTACTTTTTATCTGGCTTCTCCTGAAAAATATGCACCACTCCAGTCTGGACATTATATGACACACTTCATATTCAAAGTAGACTACATGCTTATCTTATATACTTACTGCAGAGAGTCAACTAGAAAATGGTGTCTTAACTGAGACGTGAGTTACATATATCTATTTCTTATTTTGATCTATTTGTATTACTTTTAATATCATCTTAAAAATATTCTATTTTTAGAATATTTTAATCAATAAATTTAACTAAGTCTACTATGTGAAATTACTGATATCTTCCTTCATAAAATTATTATAGTGATAAAGTGATAAAGATGTGTGATTTACCAGTGATAAGGTCAAATTACACTTGGCTCAGTGGGCTAGACCATAGGGAATCTAAAAAGCTAAGATAGTGTCGAAATTGTGTGATCAACGCAATGTCAATTCTCCCTTTACTCATATACAACTAAAGGGATGAAAGCTTAAATCACAACCATAGATGAGATCATTTTTATTCCCTGTATAAAGTTATCAATTTTACTTTTATGAACTTGAGGTGTGGATATTTCTGACCTGTGCCATCCAATTCTTAAATTTAGTGTTTCAAAAATAAACCCAGCCTTACCTTAATTAATATTACTGCCCAAATATGAGATCACTTGTACAAACATCCAAAAAGCCTGTGATCCAATTGAGGGAATGATGGAAATCAATAGTGTTCCATACAATACTATAATTCTGTGCTCAGTAGGGCGTGACAATGCCTTGTAGTTCTTTACAAATAATAAAAAAATAAAATAAAAAAGACTATACAGAAAACAAAGATGGAAACAACACATTTGGGTTTATTTTGAGCAATGACACATAACAAAAGAATTTGTAACTTAATTGAGCTAATTTCATTTTTATACAATGCTGTGACCCCAAAGAGCTGCCATGGGGTGATACGTGGCTCACTGGTTAATATGTCTGTCTTCTCTGCTAAAGGTTCAGGGAAAAGTACTAATATCATGCTGAATTTGAAAATACAGAGAGCAAATATGAAATATTCATATTGGGGTGATATTTGAGCTATATTCATGTCAAAAGGTGTAGAATTGAATATGTTTTATATGTTTTATATTCCGATTTTATTTGAGTTCAGACTCATTTACAAAGAAACTATAACATGGAGCAAATTTCAAGATTATATCATGGATTTTAAACTTTGAGTAAGTCATGGGGCCCCGGGCATGTATGAATATATCCAGAACACTGCAATAGTTCCAAATGTTTCAGTATTAGTATGTGTCCCACGTACAGGTCTGATGATATGCTTTGACCTTTTCTCATGGCTGTATTTCTCACTCAGGTATAACTGTCCAGCATCAGTACAGGGCTCTTCACTCAATGTATTTTAAAAAGGCAAAAACCTTTAAAAAATCACTTGGGGTCAAGCCGGAGTGCTTATCAGATCGGAGCTGTCCTGGCTGAAGGTTGTCAGTCAACACTGCTACACTTTCGAGCACGCATATGTTTACAATTATAGTGACAGCATGTGGTAATACAGACTGCTTTGTTTGTTTGTTCATTCTCCTACATTTCTACCGCTAGCAGACTACACTTGGTATGTAGCCTTCATCCCCCTGCTTAACTAATTACTCTTAAGTGGAATTTGTTTGTTTGTTCTGAGGTTTTCATCACTTTCAGCGTTATTTCAGTAATACATACTGCCTGGATCCACATTTCAATACAAACATGGACTGTCAGGGGTGTAAATCGTACTTTAATGCGTCAATTTGCTTACGGACGTCATTACGGACAACAATGCGCTTACATGGAAACACCTGCACTGTTCAGTATGGTACGCAAAAAAATGACGCTCTGCATGACCATGGAGTAATTTCATAATTACTTCAAGGCATAACGCACTGCGTAACGCACTGCATGACGCACTGCACATATGGAAACAGGGCTTTAAGATTAATTGGTAGGGAAAAATATCTATAATAATATTCGGTAGAAATGGTTTGGATATGGTACGTTTTCACAAATGGATGTCAATCTTCGTGGTTCCTTCATACTATAAGATTACTTTATCTGTGCATTTAGAGGTCATCAAGATACCCACCACGTTCCGGAAATCATGTTTTGCTAATTCCAGAATGGCACTGGGCAGATTATTCTGTCTGGTAGATTGAGATGTGATGTGCCTCTATACAATGATAAAGCCGTGGAGAAATAGTAGGGGGTAAGTCCCACATGTAGATCTAATCTTTCTCGATCTTATACCGGACTAATCACCAATCCCTGGCTAATATGGGAGAAAGATATCTAACTTTGAGCACAATACTGTTTAGTTGAAAAGCATGCTGGGAATACAGAGGAAACGTGTTGCTAAGTGTCTGCACTCGCGAGGTGCGGCCAACTGGGACTTAATTTGTTTCCAAGTTCACCAGCTCACTGATAATTAGCTAAGTTTTCTCTTCTGTCACTTTATAAGTCTGAAAATTCCTGGATGATCCTATTATATTCCACTTAATTAAAGCACTGCCTTGCCATATCATTGTGAGCATAGTGTGTAAATCAATGTTATTCAATCATCCACCATGTCAGAATATCGACCCCTGTCACATCATTTGAAGGTAAACTGTTTGGTAAGATTACATTCTTTCCATTATTACTCATTTATGTTTCTATTTACACTATCACATTTCCGCTAACCCATTATGGCTTCGACTAAAATATAAACTGGGTTAATTTGCCATTTGTTTTCTTGTGTTTTATACATTGTGAAAATCAATCTAATATCTAAAAAGAAATTGACATCTGGAAGGCCAATTAAAACAGCGAAATGACCTGCGCCAGTTATTTTTCACATGGAATATTAGGATTCATTTTATTTAGATATTAAAATCTTACAGTTGTGAGTGGTGCCAGGACAACACTTTATAAATAACATCATGGGACCCCCTTCAACCTGCATACCAAATTTGGTGACCTTTGCATTGACCTACGCCAGTTAGTTTTCACTTGGAATATTATAATTTGTTTAATTTTAAGTATAAAAATCTAAAGGTTGTGAGTATCGCCATCTTGCTACCGTCAGTTGCGCCGGGAAAATGCTTTATATATAACATTATTTTACCCACACCCAAAATTTGGTGCCCTTGTTTTTCCCCCCTGTTTAAATAATATTTTGGTTTTTATAATTATTATAATTTCCTTTCACCTAATATGGCACAAAATCCAGCACAGTTATATTTGGAACACAATTGTGGAAATCTGACATATTGACATCTACTATAAATTTAGAAAAAAAATGAATAATAAACTGTGAATAGTGAATAAGTAACAAATTCACACACCAATATTGCCATGCCCATGCAGCTGGAGGAGACATAGTGTTTGTGCTTATAGTTTCGGGCAACATAACACAGGGATACATCTTTAATATAAGAAGCCTCATCTTATATACAATTCCTGTTTGGATTTTCATATATTTCATTTATTTCAAATTCCGAATAGGCATTTCAATACATTTATGATCCATGATGCAAGAAAAAGGCCGTGTTTCTAATGTGCAGTCTGTAATGCAGTATGCAATGCAGTGTATCATGCAGAGCGTCGCAAAATCCTTGGCAAAATCCTTGGGAAAATCCTTGGCAAAATCCTTGGCAATATCCTTGGCAATATCCTTGGCAAAATCCTTGGCAAAATCCTTGGCAAAATCCTTGGCAAAATACAAGAAAATCTTCATACTCTACCGTGCTCTACCATGCACTCAAGAATCATTTCTCATACAAAAGCGCTATCTGACTGTGTAACCAAAAACTACGTGTTGATTTTTAAAAATCAAGCTCGCGTAAGTTTGCAAAATCTCAATGTAAAAAATCCAAGGAAAATTTTCTTACTCCACTCTGCACTCTCAAATCACTTCTGAAACAAAAGCGCAATCTGACGTTGTAAGCAGGAAAAACGTGCCAAAAACATGGCTGCCACGGACCGATAATCGGGGTGTGCTTCATAGACTTCCAGCTTAATCATGTCAAAACCTCTAACATTCAGCCTTAAAGTCAAAACAAACGCGAGTGAAAAACATGGCCGACATGGACCGATAATAGGTGTATGCTCCATAGACTTGCAGCTTAACATTCAGCCCTAAAGTCAAAACAAACGCAAGCGAAAAGGTTCATAACAACTGAATGTCTAAGATGGGTCATAATTTATTTAGATTGGTGCGATATTTCTTCCATTGGTAGAATTAGACAATCCTTGTCCAATCAAGATTAGAAATATCACTGAGCTCTCGTGGGCGAATAACGTCACTGATTTTTTGAAGATTGCTCAAATTGGTTCACATAAATTTAGAACAGGAAACCCCAAACAACTAGCGCTTACCAATCTTCAATTTGGCCAGATGGAACTTCAGTCCAGATGGAACTTCAGGGTCTATGTTCTCTTTTCGCTCACGTTTGTTTTATTGGGGCTGAATGTTCGAAGTTTTGACATGATTAAGCTCTAAGTCTATGGAGCATACACTGATTATCGGTCCATGGCGGCCATGTTTTTGGCACGTTATTTCTGCTTACACCGTCAGATAGCGCTTTTGTTTCAGAAGTGATTTGTGAGTGTGTAGTAGAGTAAATAGATTTTACTCAGATTTTGCATTCAGATTTTGCATTCGGATTTTGCAAACGTACGCAAGCTTGATTTTTTAAAATCAACATTTGTTTGTATACAGCTCTTAGAGCAGTAATGAATATATGTTATAATATAGACTATATTATAACATACTGTATACTTTATTGCTCAGAAACGACAATGGCTAATGTGTATACGTCAGTTATTTGTGTAGCTGCATTCGATTCGTTCTCTCCTGATCTTAGTTTCCGAGCAGGTTTGCAGCGTGTGTATATTGTTTAGTTGTAGCTTACTGTACGTGCTAGTCAATGATGTCTATGATTTACAGCAACTTCAAAATGATGAGAAAATATAAATATCATTTTCAAAAAGGAAACTGTATTAAAAAAAGACTTTCTTCTTGTTATGTAATAGTATATATATAATGTACATGAAGTATATATATATATAATGTATACGAATAAAGGCCTCTGGGCCCTTCCTCTGCAACCTTCATACCATCAAGATGTAGCGAGAATGTAGGATCCTAGCACCCGATGACCACTGCTTGACCCCAGGACACTAGACAGTTATGGAACATTTCTTTCGCTTCTTATGATTTGTGGTAACGATGACAATTATTAATCATAAGAATACCACCATTGAGAGCTTGTGTCTGAGTAAAGTATGCAGGATATGTAGACCTTATTGATGGGTAATTATGATGTTATTGGATGATGGCTTGTGTAACTTATTTACATAAGCATTTATATCAAAGGTTTTCTATATATAACTGATTTCGTGAGCATTTATATTAAATATCAACTATATATATATATATATCTGTATATATTGCCAAGGTATATTCTAGGAATATTTGATTGGTGGATGGCGGGAATGACATTTGATTTCAAATGCCGATGGCCATTTGTGTTTTTTGTGTCCATTCATATTAATTAGACCCATATATCCATGACCCTTATGAAATATCATCAGACATCGATGATTCGAAATTCTAAATGAAAGGTTGCAATTTACTATCAATTTAGAATATGACAAGGAATATTTTTATCTTGAAATTCTTTTATTGTGGAGAGAACTTCTCTTTGAGCCTAGGAATTATTGACGTCGAGAGGCGTGCATCCAAGCTAAATAATACGGAGGGGTCAGCTTAGAGGGCGGTAGTCAGTTAGGGGATGGATGTATATAGAGGCTCTCAGTGTGCATTAAGTCTAACATTGCAGCAAAGGCTTTTGATTCTATCCAGTTCCATTTGGTCACTGCAGTTACCGTTTGTCAAGGGATTTGATGTGAAAGGTGAAGTAATATGTTTGCCATACTTTGGCCTTTTGTGAGTGATGAATGTCGTATTGATTGAAGAGATCTCGTTTATTTTGTTTGTGACATTCAATATATTCAGATCAGGAATTGATTTAAGAACTGGCTACGTTGTCAGAGCTGATGTCTATTATGCAGGCAGTACACTCTGTCCATTATGGAGAAACCACCCGAATTGCCCCCGCATACAGAGAAAGCACACATCACGATGAAGGATACACCAAATTTATCATGATTTAGATAACGAAACATGCTATTGTAATTTAACTATCTAATTAATGTGACAGCAAAACAAAAAAAAAACACAAAAAAAAGAAAACAAGAACGAAAAAAAGAAGAACAGAAAAAATCATAAAAACATTAAAAAACCACAAGCAAAACAAATCAAAAACAAACAAAAAAACAACAAAAGCCAAATAAAGTCCACTTCAATTTACATTGATTCATTTATTTGATTATACACAGAAAATAAATTAAGCACACACAATTGATATTTATGTAATTAATAATGTAATGATATTGTGAACAATGTTCATGACAAGTGTTCTGTAATTTATTTTTTCATATTCCAGGAAAGCACAATATTCAAACTCAACAAACTGGTTGTGATAAACAATGTGATTTAACAGATTCCTTTTCAATTAATATTCAGCGAGCAAATCCAGAATAACTCAAATTTCATTTGTCATTTTCCAATGTGGAGTCTTAAATGCTATTATCTAAAGCTGTTAATTTGGGATTTCAGAAAAGAATTCAATACACACTGATACCTTTGGCAAAACAAAATGTCCCCTTTCTCATCCGAAATATTACAATATCATAAGTCACAGAACAATAAATAGATATAACGAAAATACGGGTTGGACACAATCAAGGTCTGAATGTACATTTGACAGTGTTACAATGCAATGAAATATTTTTTGACATCACCAAACATTCAAGATGCCACTTATGACAACAAGCTGAATGATACCTTTTAAATAAAAAAAGAAATCACGAATTGGTGCATTACTTCCAACACAGTGAATATTTTAACGTCCGAAATTTATGAAAAATCAACTGTTACGAATGTTCATTATGTGTTGTACCTTTCTGTCAAGGTAAATTTCACAATTAATTCAAAGGTTACATTGCAAAAATAAGTCATATTTTGACTAATTATTTCTCTAGTTTTTTTTAGATTGTCTGGTGTATGGTATCACCACAAATTGCATATTCCACGATACCACTGAAAAATATGTGTTTTGTTACGGAATTTCTGGTTTAAAACCCCAATAATAAAACACTGTCTACATTTCTAATATTAATAACACAAATGGATTAATAAATACCTTCATTTGACAGTATCATATGAAGGAATAAACAAATAAATATTTTAAGTTAGTCAAATCATTGTTATGTGAATATTATGTCATATCATGTTTTGAGGAGAATTTCAAGAAAAATGCGTAGAGTACGTACCCCCATGTGAATTGGTAGTTCCAGAAAAGATAACTAATTCATATTATACAGTCATATTAAGCTACTGTTGAGTATTATTAGTGAGATAATTATTGGTTGAAAGCATGCTCCCAAAACCAGAAAATGAGATGTGAAGTCTGTATTGTAGTGTACGTACCCCCTTGTAGAGTACGTACCCCCTTGTTCACAGAGGTGTTAGTGTTGGACTTGATTGACTTTAAAATCATTTATATTGTTTGTAAAGTGATGAGATGTCAAGTGGACATCTCTGTTTAACAAAACAACAGTTTTAGAAATTGTTTGATAATTATGTGTTTGCTCTCTACACAAAATTTCTTACAATAATTTTGTTAATATTTGAATTTCTACCAAATTCATTAGCCAGACCAAGTGAAACTTTGAAGTTAATTTTGAATAAGTATATAAAAAGTAAATACAAATGGTTTGATAATTATTTAATTGTAAAATGAGTATCATAAAAGTCTGTATAGTCTACTCCATGAACTTACTAAAATGTAATTGCTTCTGGGGTACGTACACTACATCATTTGAGTAATATTTACCAAATACTGCTCACCCTTGGACTGGGTGGCTCATAACAATTTATGAACTAAACAGAGCAAGGAATCCATCAAGTACAAAAGTTTGTGGACTTCTTATTCAAAGAACATAGCCAAAATGAGTAAATTAAACAAGAATACAATTAAAAATATGGAGGCAACGTCATGTTTCATATCTTTAGACATTTTGTGTTAAAAGGCAAAACATAATTATCAAACCTGTTTTTTTAACAGAGTTGTCCACTTGATATCTCATCACTTTACAAACAACATAAATGATTTAAAATTCTATCAAGACCAACACTAACATCTCTTTGTACAACGGGGCACATATGCTATGATGGGGGTACGTACACTACAAACAGACAAGACATCTCATTTTCAACCAACAATTATTTCACTTACAATACTCAACATTGGTCAAATATATTTTTGTACCTATATTGTACGTGTATAAACAACTATAAAATATAATCAATCAATCATTATTAGAAATGTAGATTTTTTTATTACAGGGGTTAAAACCAGAAATTCCTTTAAAAAAAACAACACATTTTTTTCTGAGGTATTGTGAAATATCCAGGTTTGCCATGATGTCATACATCAGACAATCCTAAACAAACTAAATGGATAATAATTAGTCAAAATATACCTTGTTTGTGCAATGTACCCTTTATATTAGTTGTTAACTTTAACTTGACAAAAAGGTACAGCACACAATTGCACATTCATATCAGTTTATTTTTAATAAGTATAGGACATCGAAATATTTATTGTTTTGGAAATAGTACACTGATTCATGGTTTATTTTTTTATCTAAAAGGTATTATTCAGCTTGTTATCATAAGCAACATCTTAAATGTTTGGTGACATCAAAAAATATGTTATTGCATTGTAATACTGCCGAGTGTACATTCAGACCTTGATGAAGCCCATCCCAATACTGTAACAGAATTATTTGATGCTCAAGAAGATATCTAAGTTTTAAAAGTGTATGGAATGTCAATTGCAAGTCAATTCAAAATAAAAATCAGTTTTGTAAATATTTCAATTTCATTTTCGTTGTGAAAATCAGTGTTGTTTCTGTGTTAGTTTATGTGTAGAGTACGTACCCCAGGTAGTGTATCAATTTTTTCAAAACAATAAGAAGTGAAATACTTAGGCAGTTGCATATTATATCTTTCACAAATATTCTTTCTTTATCTGCAGTTGATAAGCATTATGAGTCGAGATTCATTTGAAGTTAATTTGTTGTCATAATCTTTGCTTGGAGCAGTACTGAAAATATCAAAATGTTATTTCCCCGTCTCAACATTTTTTCTCTATATATTTAAAATTTTGGTTGTCCAAATTTAGTTTTAACTATGTTAGAACATTATATATACTATATTAAATTATTTGCTTTATATTTGTTTCATTAATATAACTAATTTGGATAAGATTTCTTAATTATCCAAAATCAGTGTATACAGTTTGTAGAGTACGTACCCCCTGCAACACACGTATGTTAAGCAGCCATAACATTTTAATGGTATGTCCTTGTGCAAAAAGATTTTGGATTTAGGACAAGGAGACCTTGCATTTTAATAAAACATAAGTTAGAAATGCAGGTCACAAGTTTGATTTTTCATGTTAAGTGACTGCCTCTAGTGACCTTGATTGTGTCCAACCCGATACCGTTATAGCAAAGTACATATCAAAGTGTATCTCTACCCCCATACACTTATTTAGTGTAATGATACAGATGAAAGGGTTCATTTTGAGGAAACATATTATCTCCATTATTACCATGTATCTATACTGAAATAAACCCCAAGCACACTTGGTCAGAATGACCGCAAAAGTTCAGAGAAATTTTACTTAATTTTCTCCGAGAAGTAGTATAATAATTACTCCAAACGGTTGAAACAAGTACATCCTGGACATGACAGGAGGGCTGCCTCTCAAAATTATTCTTTGTTTGGTGTGACACCTACAAACTTACTCCAGTCACGTGTTCACTTCCGGTGCGTCACGTGTGTGTTGTTGACAGCTGATTGTGGTATATTGGGTGATTTACGTATAATTTGATCAGAGAACATGAAAACAATTGTTTTCTCTTCATATGTATTGATTATGTTTGTCCTTGAAAGCTCCAAATCCCAAAGTCAGCTCCAGACTTTCCACAGTAACTTTTAATAATATTGAATGTTGCTTGATAGACATGCAGCTGTTTTCGCTTCAGTCCATGTCTGAAATATTACCAAGGAGGTCCTCTCATGCAGACTAGGGCTCCGGGATAATTCCTATCAAGTGTAGGCACATGTTGTGCCCTTTCACGCATAGAATAATCGCTATATAGAAATATGATAATCCTTCAGTTGTTTTAAATTAGCCGTTCTAGCGGATCAGATGTGTTCTTTATCATTTATTGAATCAGCAAATGCTGACTTTATGTTGCTCTGTATCCACCCTGTCTGCCGCTGCATGTTGTTTTCATACTAATTCATTTATGCCTAAAAATAAAGCCTGGATACAATAACATGATAATATGTTGGCTGGGAAACTTTTTGTGACCTTGGGTCAAGGTTAAGGTGAACACCAACACAGGGACAACTGTGCTTGTGAATAATCTATGTAACAAGGCCACAGTGACCTATTTAAAGGCCACATAGGTCACAACTGCCAATATTTGGGAAGTTGATCCTTTATCCATAAGAATAAATATCCATAGTAATTATTTTGGAGCACTTTTGTTTCCTTTAGTCAAGGTAAAGGTCATGCCTAGCACAGGAGCAAATTGCTTGTGAGTGCTCTATTTTCAGAAAAGATACTGGCATTATAAAAATATAAAGTACCTTTAGTCAAGGTAAAGGTCATACCTAGCACAGGAGCAAATCGCTTGTGAATGCTCTAAAAAATTGTTTTGATGAATATTTGTGGCTTTGGGTCAAGGTCAAGTTCAATTGCTATATTATTTTGTTACTTTGACTATGCTCATCTGCCTGTAAGCGTAGAGCAATATCCATGTGTGAAAGTATGCTGAACGTTATTTTATGTATTTGTAAAGTGCATACAAATATTATTTGCCTTTATATTTTATGTTAAGGTCAAAGCCATGACCTTTGTCATGACCACTTTGCTTGTGAATGCCCTCCTAACTTTTTAAATATATCAATATCAATGTAAATTGGAGTAAATGTGCCACTTTAGATAGGGGCTTACCTGGCTAAAATATTGAGTGACCTTGAACTATTTTCAACGTCAGAGGAATTTTTCTTCTTAAAAATCACCAGGAGTAGAATAATCTATGTAATTTGGTTACTTAGATCTTCTCAACCACACAAATTATGAGTGCATTAAATGCTATGTGGAGTTCAGTTTTGTGCAATATATTTAGTTTGAAACTGTCCTCCTGCCAGCAAACAAAACACCGTAGCAAAAGCTGGTGCTCCTTTGCATATCTCGCTATCTGGCCCTTATTAAGCAGACAGCCCATTTGTGTTGAAATGACACTGCTTATAAGATAGGCCACTCCGGTGATTGCTTGAATGGGAAAGCTCCAGCCCAGGAGTAGCTCAATGGGCTTTAATCACACCACGGTGGTGACATATCGGCAGGCGCTGGTTCCCGGAGATTGCGAGCGGTAGCGATAAATGCGTCCATTTTGAAGGCTTTCTCCCAAGTTGGGCTGACAAAACGAGGTCACGGTCACTTTGAATGTCCGCCGGAAATGCACATTGACAATGCAATAGAGAACAAAATTTGTGCTGAAATTCAATGTATTCAACACATTTGCGATGTCCAGAGCAAGCGTGAATCCATTTGTGAGGTTGCTACATTGTGTGGACACGACATGGATTATTTCTGAGGGGGACACACAAATGATGAAAAGCAAGACGATCATGATAAGTGTATGTGTTAGTGCTGGATCGTGACTCTGCAATCCTCGCCTCACGTTATGATTGCCATATTCTCTTCTGAGGCGAGCTGAGGCCTTCAGTGCCATTCCTAACTTGATATTACAGAACAGGAGCAGTATCACTGGAATGAAAAAACCAACTAACTTCCAAAGAATAGCAAAAGTTGTCTGAGTTTGGGTGCCAGCGTGCAGTGGGCCAATCTCAAACTGTTTTGCATGCGTCACCAGGGTAGAGTTAGCAGATATGATGATAACGTCTTCAATCTTCCACTGAAACAGGTCAGGAACGATAAGCACTGCCCATACAATATATACCATGGTGATAGTTACCTTGGTTACCTTGCGGCTGACAAACACCCGGGCCCTAATGGGGTGACAGACCACAGCATATCTTCCCAAAGACATGATCACCATCAGCCACGTTGAAACATAAGAAAACACGTTCCTCAAATAGGTATGGCAAAATTGATAATAAAGTCTTGGATCGGTAGGTGAATAGGGATCAAAGCTTATCTCTCCTGTAATAATGGATAGGCACATAAAAATGCAGTACATCATATCTGAAATAGCCAGCGCTATTAGTCCCAAGTATACAGAAGATTCTATGTAGGCCTCAGTAGTGGCTTGTGTACGTCGCCTCGTTATCACAATAATGTTGAGAATGTTTCCAGTAATCCCCAAAATGCACAATGGGAAATTGACAAAGTTATCTAGCATAACGTTCACGCCTTCGAATGGATCTTCCAAGGGGTATGCCATAATTGTCTCATTTAGGTATATCGTTTCCATCTCCATTTTTTAAAAAGGCAAAATCAAAGTTGATATTTCAATGGCGTATGGTTTTATAGATACGCACTCAAATACATCCAAGTCCGTTTCTTTTTAAGATGTAGGCTTTGTTATATCATACACATTAAATTGTAGACGTCAATAAAATGTTTAACGTTTTATCCCTGCATATCTTGGATGAGATATCTTATTGTCCAATCCATATTGACATGTTGCTAGTGCTATCCAACTCAACACGTAACTAGAAATACAGAAATATTCCACAAACCTGTGTTCTGCTCATAAACGAACATAGCAAATCTTTCCTTGGGGCTGAACTTGCTCTTGTATTATTCCACGTGACTGATTGGTTGGTTGTATTGCACACTATGGTACTTTCCCTTTGCAAACGAAGTATTTTCCTCCAAGTGCAATGTGTTATTTACAAATCAAAGTAAACACATTATTGGTGATTACTGATGGTTTGAAATAATTCAAGGCAAAGATACCATCCCATTGTTGTGGCTTGAAGGTGCAAGTCTGATTTTATCTGTGGAGAGGTGAAGAGACACTCTTATGTGCAGTGTGAGCCAACCGCTTCCCTCTCACGCACGCGCACACACCCACTCAAGTGCATGGACTCCAACATAAACGGAAATCGCCACATGTAACACACACTTGACGTTGTAAAGAAAGAAATATGGCAGTTCTTAGTAATGATGTTAGAAAACTGTCTAAAGTATGCGATATTCATATATCCTACATATGTGATCTTTTCTTGATTTTACATCTCAATATATTTAATTGTATCAAAGCAAACCACGATTCATAACTGATAATGGACCTTTGCAGGCTATTTTTATCAAATTTTGCCAGTGACCTTTAAATGACCTTGAAAATGAAACTCCTATTTCCGTGGATTTTGGTAGAAATTTTATCATTCAATCATCTACATTTTTCGAATACAAGCTCATAGAGTCCTTTTAATCAAAATTTGTTAACAAGTTTAGAATATTAAAGCAAATGTTATATTTTGGATAAAGTTTCAAAACTGACATGCTGAGCTATTTTTAAACAATATCAATGAAAACAACTATTTGGTGGTTAATTTATCACATTTAGTACACTTTACACTGCATAGGTCAAAACTTTAATACTGAACAAAAACTGAAAATAATGTCCGTTAATTTCGAGATTTATCAACAGGCTAAATTTGATTAAAAATAGCTTGAACATGGTTGTGTGTAAAAAAGTTGAAAATTGACAGACTTTAAATTGATCCAATGCAATCTTGTAGAGTTCCATAAGATATAAGTATAATTTCAGAAAATAGCTACCAGTAAGTTGTTCTAATTATCAAAGCACATAAAAACAATTGGCCAAAGTTGCAATAGAAAAAAATAAACAAATGATAACAAATGGATTATTTCATTTAATAGCTGATATCTTACCATTCATATCTTCCTTTTGCTTCTGCAATATGGAGAAGATGGTATTATTATTTCATGAATATGTGTATGAACTGGAGAATGTGTTCTCTTCTTGGTGCCATTTATGCTGGGTAAAAGTAACGCTATATGCCCATTACAAAAGGAAATCTTTTACTACCCATTTCATGTTCAATGTCTCCCATTTCTAGTAATGGACCGAGACTCTAACAATTGGAATCTGGATCAATAGTCATGATTTATTTTGTTACCAATCAGTTCACATCCAGATGCTTATGAAGAGTCATGACTTATTTTGTTACCAATCAGTTCACATCCAGATGCTTATGAAGAGTCATGACTTATTTTGTTACCAATCAGTTCACATCCAGATGCTTATGAAGAGTCATGACTTATTTTGTTACCAATCAGTTCACATCCAGATGCTTATGAAGAGTCATGACTTATTTTGCTACCAATCAGTTCACATCCAGATGCTTATGAAGAGTCATGATTTATTTTGTTACCAATCAGTTCACATCCAGATGCTTATGAAGAGTCATGATTTATTTTGTTACCAATCAGTTCACATCCAGATACTTATGAAGAGTCATGATTTATTTTGTTACCAATCAGTTCACATCCAGATGCTTATGAAGAGTCATGACTTATTTTGTTACCAATCAGTTCACATTCAGATGCTTATGAAGAGTCATGATTTATTTTGTTACCAATCAGTTCACATCCAGATGCTTATGAAGAGTCATGATTTATTTTGTTACCAATCAGTTCACATCCAGATGCTTATGAAGAGTCATGACTTATTTTGTTACCAATCAGTTCACATCCAGATGCTTATGAAGAGTCATGACTTATTTTGCTACCAATCAGTTCACATCCAGATGCTTATGAAGAGTCATGATTTATTTTGTTACCAATCAGTTCACATCCAGATGCTTATGAAGAGTCATGATTTATTTTGTTACCAATCAGTTCACATCCAGATACTTATGAAGAGTCATGATTTATTTTGTTACCAATCAGTTCACATCCAGATGCTTATGAAGAGTCATGACTTATTTTGTTACCAATCAGTTCACATTCAGATGCTTATGAAGAGTCATGATTTATTTTGTTACCAATCAGTTCACATCCAGATGCTTATGAAGAGTCATGATTTATTTTGTTACCAATCAGTTCACATCCAGATGCTTATGAAGAGTCATGACTTATTTTGTTACCAATCAGTTCACATCCAGATGTTTATGAAGAGTCATGACTTACGGCCGATCCTGTGCACACCATTTTATCATTGGCAGCAAGGGACTGATATACATGATAGAAAAGTCCTAGTTTTGTACATATCTCTTAAATAAGCTTCAAATGGCTAATTCAATTAATATCTGGAGTGTCAACCCCCTCCCTTTCAGGAGAAGCGTGATTTCCGTCAGCTAATTCATTTGGTGACATGGCCGACTCTGCAACATCCTGTGACGTGTGATTTGTGAGGCCACCATTAGCTTCATCTGTGCTGTATTGGTGACATGTATTGCATGTGACTTTTCCGCTGGTAGTCTCAATGGGCACTGATGTGATAAAGCTGCATCACTTACCAAAACTGACCGGTTTTTTATTCTTTGTTATATGGGCCACAGTCTCCTCATCAACTTCACATGATGGAATCGTGTTTGTAGGAATTCGTCAATCATTGCATCCTACACCATTATCTATTATCCCCTATTGAACACCATTAGAATTCGTGAAAACTGTGAGAGAAATCATGTCAGGCAAATAAATAAATAGTGTAACTTGCAATGGTAATTAAAATAAAGGCACTTTGTAATCATTTACGTGTGATGTGAATAAGTAACAAAGCTCACACATATCATTTACCGTTGATATCTGCTTTTCTTTGACAATATTATCAAACCTTTCAAGTGCGTACACCAAGTAGGGATTGCTACTCTTGATGTTTTTATTTGCCTTGGCTCTCCAGGACTCAACAAATCTGACTTATTGAAATACAGAATTTGTTGTGTTTCACTCTGCTGAAGATAAAAGGGCACATTTTGTTTGATAATTTTACAGAATATTAAGCCAAGTGCAGGACTTGTCTTCACTCTCATGTACTGAGTAGTCTTGCGTTCTTGAATAACGTAGATATTTCATGAAATTCAGGAATATCGACGTGCAGACTTTTCTATTTTGAACATCTATTAGGGAGAAGTTCTTAATCTGGACATTACCAAATAGGGAGCCATCATTATTTGAAATGTAATGCATTACATACGTAAGGTCTTGTATTCAGACTGACCGAAATATTTGGAAATTGTAAGTTTTAAAATATAAAATCTTACGAAAAGACGAAAGAGAAAAATATCAATCATACTTAAATAAAATAAAATGAAAATAAGATTTGACAGAAGATATGTAATAGCAAGGTAAACACAATGAAAAAAGTTAGGAATCTGAGAATCTTTTTTCATCATGCATATAACGTTTAAGTGGAGAGAAACGATTTGTATGCCAACCCAAACAAGAAATGGTATAAAAGTGAAAGAAAATATAAATAAGAACACAAAACCCTCGCTCAAGGATGTAAAAAGAGGTCATTTCCTGTCACATGTCAATCATCATCCTAACCAAACAATGTGAATCAAGGAATCAGGAAATAAGACTGAAATCAACTTTATTTTGTATTGAAAACTGATGTGAATGAAATCTACAGGGTGCCAATATCAACAAATGCTGTGATGAAAAAGTCTTATATAAAATACAGATTGGTATAAAATGTATAGAATGAACAAGGAGAGAAAAATGTTTTCCAAAGATCACATACTGTTAAAACACGTTTCTAAAGCTGTTTGGACACATCCTGGAATCTGCTGAACTTTTCTTATCTGGTTAATGCGAAACACAACGGCTTTTTTCATATATTGGAGAATGTGTTCATTTTTGGCACCATTTATGCTAAGTAATAGTGACGTCATGTACCCACTCCAAACATGTTCAATGCCTCCCATTTCCAGCGATGATGGACGTGCACATCGCTCAAATAAATCCCTTATGAGGATTGCATCAATGTTTTTTTAATAACATTTGCATAAAATGATTCTTTTCCAAATATTTTGACATGCACATTGCTCAAATAAAACCCCAAGATGAAGGTTTTTCCTTGGTTTTTCACATAAAATCACACACACGTTCACACACACACACACACACACACGTTCACACACACACACACACACACACACGTTCACACACACACAGACACACATTCAATTTAATGTGTTTTGACGTTTTGACTTAAATATAACCCCAAATATGACGATTTCATCTTCCATCTTCAGCATGAACATACTTGTCTGAAGTTGTCTCAACCTGGATTCGAACCCTGGACCGTAAGAACATTCGGAAAATATTCTCCTTCTTATACTGATGCAGATGCCAATATTGACTTGTGTGATCTTTCTGAACTCTGAAATAAGATCAAAGGTCATCATTAAGCATGTTTCGGATAATAATGTTGAAAACATACTCGAGGTATCTGGAAGCCATTAGGCTAATTGGCATGATTTTTTCGCTGACAAACAAAAGAGAAGAAAAAAACATTTATTCGACCCCTGTCCTTTGAGGTACTTACCCAATGTTTGACTCTGATGATGTTATAGGAAACCCTTTTACTCAATAGAACGGTCACTTAAATGGGTTGGAATGTGGAATGTGTGAATGACGTCACTAATTATTAAGGATTGCTATGATTGGTGCACCAAACTATAGAAATAGGAAACCCCAAATAACGACCAGAAAATAATGATGCATTTCCACTTAGTGCCTGGATATATGCTTGGAACTGTGACCAAACATCCGGGCATCTGCAAACTCATTTACTGTTCCATTATTGGGAGACTTATTAGTGTCTATTTCATATTATAAATGATAAAAGAAGGGAGGTGAGGTTTCATTCCTTGACAAATTGGAAAATGAAAAAAGAACTGCGGTCAGTCCCAATCAACTGTCACTTCCTCCATTAATGAGGGCAGCTCCTAGTGCTCTGCAAGAAAGCAAAATTTATTTATTATCGTGCTCTTAATATTCCATATTCACCATTTAATCCTAGATGTGTAATTAATGAAGTCAAGATATCACTCATCATTTTGGCATTTCAAACAGAAATACTCATTTGCACGACACTTGTTGGGGATTGAGTCAGCGACATGTTCATAATGAGTTTCATTGGTTAATTTCCTTCTCAAGCCTCTTGGGTCATGCTCTCACATGCCCTTATTTAAGAGTTTCTTATCAGTACCCTAATACCCCTTTTGAAAATAGACTATATATCACAGATATGTGACCTGGGGTAATGGGAATGGGGATGGGATGGTGGGGTTACTGTTTCAACCAAAGAAAAGATTGGTGGTCTTGATAGAGCTATCGTTTAAACAAGTTTGGCACCACATGTCATTCAAAGAATAATAAAACTTTTTGGGGGGAGACTTTAAATATAATTATACATGAAGATAAATTACCACCGAAATGCAAACAGAAGAAAAAGTAGAAAAAAAGTTGAAAAGTCAGACCACCTCAGATAGACAACAGCTGCACACGATTGGCACCGGCGGCAACCGTCGTTTCGCCGGCAGTGAGAGCAGCAGATCGCCGGATCCTCCATTTTGTCCTGCCGAATTCGCTGAGGGTTTTCAGAGGGTGGAGGTCGGCATCCGCCACCTTTCGCCATCGCCACCTGCCACCATCGCCACCTGCCGGGTCAATCATGGAGAAATTACATAATACCTTTTTGCGCCGATTTCAGTTATGATGCCCGGCCGATGGGTATTTTTTTTGCAAAATCGGCTGGCAGTTCCGATTGCCGTGCGGGCACTGGGAGATCATCGGCCACAATTGGGCATCTTTAAGACGTCGGACGGGTCATCGGGAACTTTTAGCTGCAACATAAGAGTTGCCGGTGTTTCCCCGATGTCTTATCAGCAAATATCATTTTAAAGTAGACGGCAGGGTCCTGGCAGTGTCCCGCAGGCACATCGGCAGATTATCTGAGGGCTGCCGGTGGCATCGTGCGGTGAAAATAGGAATTTTTTTTATTTCATGTGTTCACAGGCCATCGTCAGATGATCCAACGGGCTCCCTCCGATATCACATAGACGTCTTTAGGATATCCTCCAGACGTCTGTCAAATGAGACAGACGTCTTTAGGATATCCTCCAGACGTCTGTGACATCTCATCTAGCAAGTGCCGTGCGGCACCCGTGTATAATGTGACCACAGCTACGACATCTCTCAGATTGTTGCTGATAAACTCCCCGGTGCCCAGAACCCTGTGAATTCGGCCGATTGTTACTTCCTAGCCGGCGCCCAGTGTAAATGTGAATGATACATTACCCAGGCTAACATGCCGGACCCAATTCTCTTCACCTCCTGGAGAGAAGATAATATTTTATGACTGGGAAGCCATCTTTTTCTAGTGTTCTCCAATCACCCATCGGCAAAGCCCAGATAGGTGATCTGGAAAGGTCTGAGGTTTTTGCTTTTCATGTAAAATCTCGTTTAGATGTGATTTTTAAAATACCCAACTGTCTTAGTGATAATTCATATTTTATGTATGATTATGTCTAAAATATCATAAAAAAGCTTGATAATTCTTTGAATAATATTAAATAAGGAAAATATAAATACTAGATAATAATCGCCAGCTGCAAAAATTGAATCAAACCTGTTTTAACGGCAGTTGAAACGGGTTCAATTTTGACGTTTAAACGGGTTTACCACAGTTTTTGCAGCTGGCGACTTTTTACTTCACTAGAGCTCAATCAAACTTTTCTTTGGTTGGAGTTGGTAGAGACCATGGACGTTCGACAAACCCCTCCAGATCACGATCTGGGCTTTGGTGATTGGAGAACACTAATCTTTTTCTTAATTTTAAAGGATAGGGGACCAGTTGATGGATATTAACAGCTTTGTCTCCACACGTTTGGGTCCGGTGAGTTAGCCTGGGTTTCTCCATGATTGACCTGGCGGGTGCCACTGGCGAAAGATGGCAGATGCTGACCTCTGCCCTCTCAGTATATGATCAAGATAATCGCTTCTATATCATATGGGAACATATTCTCCATGCATACGTCCTATAGTGACGAGGCACTAAAGTGACGAGGGTCAAATGGGCAGGCACGTCCATATGAGACGTGCTGACGTAGGCCCCCATCGTAGTAGGCTATATATCATGTAATGTCTGGTCACGTTTTTTAATGAACTTTTTTACATATTACATGATATTACATGTATAGATGTATATTACATGTATAGATGTATAGTAGTGTACAACAGTTCTGAACTCCCTGATATAGGCTAATTGATGACGGTTTAATTTGTTCTGGTGTACTCGTCCACATGCGACGAATGTTGCCTCCCAGTACGTCAATTATTGACGTGATTAGGCAGTACATGCTCGTCACACTGTTGACGAATTGATGGGAGAATGCATTGTATATGGAGACATGGATTGATTTATTTCTTTGTTCAGGAAAGAATTTACGCTGCTCTCATTGATGACATGACAGGAACTGCATGCGATGCGAAGTACACTAATATGCTGACCAATTAGAGATAAATATAACAAATGTCTTGATCGGTGCGTGGTTGCACTTCTTTGGGGATGGGAATTTTGCCATCTGCCGGTCTACACTTGTGTGACGAGGTCCAGTGCAGCAGGGGATTGAGCTCTGACAATGAGAATCTGTCAGGAGAAACTCACATCAAATTGGTTGTGAGGAAGACATGCCAACAATCATAGCTACTAAAAAAAACAAATGTATCGTATGGAAAATAACGAAAATCAAATGTGGCCTAACAAAAACCGCGTCCTGTATTGTCAAATTGTTCAAAACACCAATTCATCAGTGTTTTGATAGTCCAGATTTAGACACAATGTACGTGGGAGTCATTTCAGTAATGAGATATACAAGCGCAAAATCTTTTGTAATTAATGGTTGCTTGTTTAAACATAGGCCAATGGCTATGCTGACCATTGCTTTTCTGTAGTGTTTTTCTGTAATGTTTGGGAACCATTTTAAGAAATTGCTTAATAAAGTTCAATCAAATCATTTTCTCAGAGCAAATTGAACAGATATTAATTTTTACCAATCGAAATTCGTGTTAGATACTAAATTTCACCTAAACTTGTTATCTCGATTCTCATTGGCTAACATTTTTAATGTTATTCAAAATGGCAGTCTAACTGATAACTCAGCGATAGCTATTAGATGTTTAAAAAAAAACATAACAAAATGTAAAAAAATCTTAGAACTCCACCAAGTAGTTTCAGAGATCAAAGTTGACAGACAGAATGACAGAAAATTCCCCCCTTCACTGCTGGAAACCTTTTTAATATGACAATGTTTCTTCGTAAAATAATATTTGAAGTCATAATGAACTTGCGCTTTACTTATAATGTTATATATTTTTATCTTGACAACCGCCATGGTTTTCCAAGTAATACTGATCAAAACTATTACCGTTAAATAAAGAAATCATCAAGAAGTTTACTCGACATAATAATATGTGCTATAACTGTAAATTGGACGACAAACTGCATTCGTAAAACGAAAAATATGAGATCAACTGTATCAATTCAGTCCTAATGAGCGTTGCTAATGGTCTATGTATTTTACCAAAGCGAACGGAAAGCACACATGGAACATGAAGGCAATATGACATAGGTAATATATCATCCAATTATATAGAAAACGTGGCTATCAATATGTAAGTGGCATGCTAACTTAGACAAATCGTAAGTTTTGATCGTAGTTCACATTGGGGTGGCAAGGCATATTTTCACATAAGAGAAACCGATCACACCAGGAGAGACTTCATCTCCAGTCCCATTATATTCTGCATGGCGAGGTTGTTGAGAATTTAGTATCAAAATAGTCAGACAAAAACATTTACCAGGGCAAAGCTAATATATTAGGTCTCATCAGGAACTGACTGAAATAATATTGAAAGTGACGCTATAACTCCAAACAAACTGATAAATATATTATATACTTCTCCAACCAGATGCTTCAAATATAACCCCCCCCCCCCAATATATATATATATATATATATATATATATATATATATATATATATATATATATATATATATATATATATATATATATATATATATATATATATATATATATATATATATATATATATATATATAAATGATCCATTCTAAATTACTATTGAACATATGAATTGGACATATGAATACGTGTAGAGTTGTATTGAAATACATGTGTGTAAGCTAACCAATTGCAGAGCTGTATTTTTCTGCCTCTTGTCTTGATGATTAATGGTCCATCCCAAAACTATATTCATCTGCCTATTTTAGTATCTTAACTCATTTTTGTTGTACTCATTTTTAATCATAATACCATTTTTTAATCATGACACCAATTGCCCATGATATAAAACTTGACAAAATATGTGAATCAATGGCTATTTGTTGTTAAATAACGCTTGTTTTGGTATAATACGTGATCATTAAACAGTCCTTCAACTCCCTTTACACGTAAAGCCTGGTATAAACCCATGATCTGCACAAGAGAGTTGGCTAATGCATCAATGAGATGATTTTCCAACCAGTTATTATCAATAACTTGTTAGGTAAAAAAACATATAAATGATTATTTCTAAGTTCTTATGAAATGTTCATGTACATGTTTTGGTATAATGCGTGACCATACATGTTAAAGATCAAACCAAGCGTACATCTGTGTGATAATTACATGCTAATGTGCGGAATAAATAGCCACAATTCCATGCCTTTATTGGCATAGGTAGCATGCAAACTTCCTCCATGCCGAAAAAAGATTTTAATGAATATTTATGACTACATACCTTTTTGGTCTTAATTTCAATAATCACTTTGTTTAATGTAACTGTCATAGTTATCCACAACGGATTATGGGTGGAAAGGTGTAATTTACTATATATCCAATATGTTGCCATAATGCTCTCTGCAGCACTGACGCACATCAGAGCAGTAATGTAGTCGACAGGCCATACCTAAAATAAAAATATTTAAATCCCATAATCCCTGTCTTGAGCTTCGTCTTCTACCTCGTTTTGTTCTTTGCTTAGCTGACCAATGATCTAGTGCAAACACCAGCATAGTAAAGGGTAGTTTACAATGGGGCACCTTTAGTTTGAAAAAAAAACTGGAGTAATTTGTACAGCACAATACATATACGTTAACAAGCCGAATAGTTTCCCTTGGAGTAATTTGTACAGCACAATACATATACGTTAACAAGTCGAATAGTTTCCGCTTGGAATAATTTGTACAGCACAATACATATACGTTAACAAGTCGAATAGTTTCCCCTGGAGTAATTTGTACAGCACAATACATATACGTTAACAAGTCGAATAGTTTCCCTTGGAGTAATTTGTACAGCACAATACATATACGTTAACAAGTCGAATAGTTTCCCCCTCGAATATTGTGAACTATTGAGAGAATTTTGGCAAAATAATTTCCTTAAATTTCCTTTCTGATATACTCATAACCATTGTCTGAATAATGGGCCTTGGGTCTGATTGAATACAGGGCCATCTTGCCTTAACACACGCTCCAAGTAATCAACAATAGCATTTTCAGCTTTGCCTAATAATTGTCTACCTGTCAAATATATGCTCCTTTACTCTCTTTAAGCAATTTCTTTTTCTAACTAAATATCTTTTGATTTGTGTTAAAGGTCATGAGAACTTTGCCTTTACAAAGAGCTTTACTCTCAACCCCCCTGTATGCACCCAAGATTATTGAAAGCCCCACAAGGGATTACAACAGTCAACATGAAACCTGTAAGTGAATGGTTGTACAAGAAATCGTACAAAGCCTTTTAAAATCATAATGCCTGTTGGTGTGAAGATGGATTTTTATTATTGCATGATGCATTTTATGGTAAATTCAATTCAATCCAACTAAAAGAAAATAGACAACCACAGGGTTTTATAATTCTTTATTTCTTTAATGGACATGTTATATTCAGCAATATCTCAAGATTTATTACAGAAATAGTGATGCTCATTTAATAAATATTGAACAATGGCTGCGAAGAAACACTTTTGCGAGTAACTGCATTTGTTATACCTGGTACTAATCAAGAGGGCATAACCCAAATAAAGGTTAGTGAAGCAATTTGTATCCTCTATAGCACTAATAAAGGGTTGTTAGTGTCTTTGTACCGTCCAATTCGGCTCTGAAACACAGTACAAAGTACTAGTGAGCGCAAAGTACCATGTCTAGCAAAATGTGCAAAGTAATAACCTTGTGATGATGTGTATTCTCAAGTGGGGTGGAACATGGCTCAGTAAAACATCTGTCTACCAAAGGTCCAGGGTTTGAATACCATTTGTGACAAATACCTACTACTACTACTGATCCCATTCCAGCCAGTGCTCGATGACTTCTTATAAAACGATGTGGTTTGTGCTATGTTTCTGTGATAATATTAAAGAAAGATCTTCAGACACTCTTTGAAAAGAGTAGCGCATTGAGTCCTAGTGACAGGCTTTTATCTACCTGATATTGTCGTTAATACAAACATATCAAATGATGTTTCAACGTCTATTTTTCCATAACAAAGAAATGATTTGTAAAAATATTATTGTAACCATAATATTAACAAAAAGGTCAAAGCATTATGGTGAGCTTTGATGATGAATTCTGGGAATAGCCATTCTAAAAAATGCAATAAATCTGGAGGTTTGCCTCAAACCAGGCCATAATATATCAAGCGGCATAAATAACATTTTTTCACAGCGCCCATCGTCAATACCCATGTAAGAGGAGCGACACTGTGAGAGTGTTGCCATATGTAATGAATTTATTACATGACATCTGATCTGGGTGCAAACAAATAAATATGTCCTGTTTTCCAAAACACAGATTGAGTTGTCCCAAATTATATGGCATCAAAAAACAATTATTTGTGAGACACATTAAGCCAAACAGACACATTAAATCACACAGACACATCGTCATACAGACCTAAAGTTACTTCATGATCCAGGTTCGGTGCTCTTAATCTGAAAATAACTACATCACTATTCACATTCCTATGAACTAATCAGATGGCACTTAAAATCAGCCAGGTCTATTTGTGTGATTGTGGGTTACCTTCACTTCTGGTGACATTGAATACTGATCATATAAAGATTACAAAGATATTAAGTCATAATCAAACAATAATTATGCCCTCTCACAGACCTTTGAAACAAACTGCTTCCAGGTAAAGGGAGAACAGAGCACCTGCTATTTTAGACAAGGTTTTGGATTTCAAATAATTAGCAATGGTAAACTTGGGAAAATATAGATCCACAAAGTCTGTGTTATGTTTATTGAGTCGCAGTGGTACATTATGCACCCCTTCAGGATTCATTGCCACCCTACTGTTCACAATCATGAGGCTCTAGATATATTGTCTAGAATAAAAATGGTCCCTATCCTGTTTTCTGGGCCTAAACCGAAACTGTTCAATCATGTAGAGTTCCCTTATTAAGGGTAGGGAAACGAGTATTTGCGAAATAAGTCACTTTCATTATTAAAACTGTTCATTTATCATTATTGCAAATGATCATGATGTTTTAAAGTCTTTCGAACCTTTTGTATTGAAGGTTTATTGTAATAAATAGATGTATTAATCATATCAAACAAAATCAGACATACTGTAGAATGTTCACGAAATTTGAGTAATCATTCTAGTTTGTCTAATTTCTCATTGTATGAATAATATGGTTTAACTTGTAACTTCAGTGTCTGTCAGTAAAATCAGGTGGCGGTGAATGCTGTGGGGAGTACATGGTGGCCCCTTAAGCTCACTGACGAGTTTGGAAGTCCAATTAACAGTTGATAATAGCTTCAGATAAGTGGTATCCATAAATAAGCTGAAAGATGCTGCAGACATTGTTTGATCCATGCCAATTCAATTGTTCAATATACAATAAAAGAAGAAAATCACAACCTGGAATAAGAAACGCTATAGTTTCGCAGTTTTTATTAAAATGTCTCAGGGCTTACCTATACAAATGAATATCATGAGACCTATTTTTCTGACAATTTGGTCAGCACATACCTCATGGTGGTATGATACCACAATGACATCTACAACAATGTAGATGGCGCCTCCACGTGGTAAAATTGTTTAAGTTTCAGAGAATTGTCATAAAATGTCCTTATAGTGGGCCCTCTTTGACCATCACTCTTTTGCCACATGTGGACCGTTAGGGACGCTTGATATGGGTGGATGAAGATTAAGAAATTATATTTTTCACTAAATATGATTGGAGATTATTAATGACCACATATTTTGTACGTGTTAAATTAACATATTACAACTTGAAATATCTTGCAAATTACAACTTGTTTTCATTTTTCTGCCCGGGTAAAACCATTTTGTAATTAGAAATTCCAATGAATGTTTTGTCTTTCACAAGCTCTGTTCTTACTATTCTTCCTTGAGTTAAAGGATGACTGGCGAGTTTTCTATTGCTCCGAGTCGTGCTGGCACTGTGATCCAATACAATATCCCCAGGAGTGACCACTCTTCCAGTGACACCAGGTGTCGCCTCTCTTACAAAATCAAAAGTGGTATTGGACACAGACTCAGAATATTCGCTATCGTCCATAGAATGTTCCCTGTGGCCATTTATTGCGGGAAGAATTATGTCCACAGTTAATGGCAACTGTGCACTGTCCTCTCCAATGTCATTGTTTTCGGTTGTTTTATCTTGATTATGGTCTAAAATGCCCTTTGTCCCACATTTTCTATTCGAAGGGATGGGGTCTATATTTTTCTTCATTACTTCTACTGTTTCATGAACATGATCAGTCTGGACCAAACATTGATTTTCCTCTTCATTTTTATGATAAGATTGACCATGAATTGATGGTTTTTGCAAGGCTATTTGCAGTGGTTGTGCCATAATCTTATCAATTGGTTGTTTAACACAAGAATGTCCAGAATAAATAGGTAAACTGGCATTACTTAATTCAGCATTAATATTTGGATTGTCTTTTCTATAGCTAAAAGTCAATTCATCATTGGATTTGTCCCCATTCTTAAATCCATTCAATGTTCTTGCAGACCCTACTCCTAATGGAATAGAGTGGAAAGGTATCCTCCTTGCAGATGACAAATCGTCCTGTAAATGTAATAAATGTAATTTAGGAATGTTTCCTCGTTTACCCGCTGACTCGTGCCCATTTGATGTTATGGCTAAATTCACAACTGCGACAGGACAGTCATTTCGATCTTCTATATCTTCACCTTTGGCTATTGCCTTTAGCTTTCTTGGTTTGTTTCTCCTTGAGGAATGGACAGTGTCTGATCTCGGGGTAGCACCTAGAGCTTTAAGTTTGTCCAAGTGTGGAATATCAGGAAAATCATAACTTGTCTTTGGGAGACTTTCTTCTAGTTGTGTCGATTTTTGAGAAACACTTGGTGCATGAATCAACTTAAAATATTTTGGGCCTTCGTCTGTTTCATAGGTTTGGGGGAAAATAAAGCTCTCAGATCTCATCAAAGGTGAAGCTGGGGTCGGGGGAGGAGGTGGGAATGTACTTGGGGTGGGGCTCTGCATTCTTCTCAGATACTCTGCAGTATTGATATGCATTGCATCTACAGATTGACTAGTTTCTGATCTCAGAAGAAATGCGGACTGATGGTGAAGAATGGGAGAATAATGCTGTTGACTGGTCAGACTTGTTTCTTTATCGCTTCTTAGCATGGGGCCGTGGTAATATGGCATAACCTGACCCCCAGGCCTTGGTGCAAGCATGCCCATTATCATCTGATCCCTACTCGTAGAATTAACAACCCATAAAGGTCTCTTGTTCATTGTCTTCTTCTTCCCCAACTTCACCTTCTTAGGACGACGGAGCAGCTCAGAATCTGTCACTACAGATTTTGCTGATGACACCACCACATACTCAGGAAACGGATAATCCACGTGATCCCTATACTGTGTCTCTACATTCTCCTTGAGTTCATTTTGTTTGTCTTCATTTCTATTCCTAGTGTGTCTCTTTCTGGCCTCCTCTAATGTTCTTTGCAATCTCTCTTCCCTGTTTTGTGATTCTGTTTTTTTCCTGGATGTATCCGACTCCTTGGACTTGTCTCTCATTATTTTTGAAGGTTCATTCAGTGATACAAGATTTATTTTGTGTTTTTGAAAAACATATTTTTTCTGATAACCATCATATGGGACTATCCTGCTGTGTTTCTGTTGTTGTAAAATATCGTTGTATTGATATTCTTTACTTGGGGAAGATGGCAAAGCAGGGAATCTCTGAGTGTGTTTAGGTAAACTGGCCTCAGTGTGCGGCGGGGAGGCGGCAGTCATGTTGAACGGTTTTATCTTGGAGAGTGTTTGCTTGAGGAGAAACATCCTCCACCAATAGTGTGAAGCCTTCTGAAAATACACAAACACGTTCATGAAAGACTATTCACAGAAACATATAATAAACATGGAGTGCATGTTAGTAGAATGCCCATTGACTTTGACGAGTTTATATATATATATATATATATATATATATATATATATATATATATATATATATATATAGATGAAAGGTTTTAATATAGATGAACAGTTTTTAGATGAACAGTTTTTAAGTCGGTAAGCCATCTGTTGCCCATGCTGAAATTCTGGAGATCGATTCCTGGTTGAGACAAGTGCTTGGTTAATTTTGCATAGTACGTGCTGCTACGTAGATGACAGAAAACAACGTGAGTTAGTTATTTCTCACTCCAACCAGTATCATATGACTGGTTATGAAAGGCCTTGGTACAGATAACAGTGGAAGCTTATTAGCACCAGCTCCTCTGTGAGAGTTGGGAGTTTTCAATTATTCCCAGAACTGCTGATATTGCTTTCGATGCTAAACTGAGGTCTTGGGTTCGAATCCCCGGTGTCTGCGTGATGATACAAAAGAAAGATTTTCAATCACTCTTCGAAAAAAGTGGGGCATTAAATCCTGGTGACAGGCTTTTATCGGACCTGATATAGTCTGAACAGTGCTGAAAATGCCATTAATACAAACAAAACAAAATATCTGATCCTCAAAACCCAGTGCTGCCACCTGGTATGTACGAATCTGTCATGCACCGGAGAACAAAAATGTTTTGACGTGTCATTTGATATCTATCAGTTTATCACACCCATAACTAGGTGAAACTTCATTTTTATGTGATCTAACCTCATGATTTCCTATTCCTCTTTTCCTTAAGATTGCATTGATTATCTTTACTCTCATCTATATAACTTATATACATCGGGCACCGATGCTCCTTTTTAAAGGCAAAGCTATCATATCTTACCCAGGGGTTGTTATCTAGATCAGATTAATGATATTTTTAATATTCACTAAATGGCAGTTATCATATTTTATTTCAATGACTCTTGAAATGACTAAATCTCTGTAAGATTTATAATGGTTGATAATCAGCTTTTGTATCAATCAAACTGTTATATAGGATCAGCTAATTTTTAATACTCGTTCCAAACATGCTCAGATCAGATAGATTTCTGCAGGAACATACATTATGGAACAAATAATTAAAATATGTTCTTTTCAATTATAGACACGGTTATGCTGTCAATAACTAAAGATAAGATAAAGTATAACCACTGAAACAAGCAATTTACTGATCCTGAATAGTGCCCTCCGTAGCTTTGATTATCACTCCATTCCAACTGTTTTGTATGTCGCTTTTCATCAAAAGGTAAGGAAGATAACGAACGATGGATATGAATTAGTGATTATTAAGTCATTTTTCGAAGGCAGCTGATATCGATCTCTGGCTAATTTGAGGACATTTATACATTTTGGGTCATTTTTGGGTCATTTATACATTTTGGGTCATTATTGGGGAATATTTTATTCAGATTGCTATTGCCTTCATTCACATCTCTATTGCCTTTTGTATGTAAAGTATAATATTTCCTCTATTTCGCTCTATGATTTTGTTATTGGTTTATCTAAAGAGCATAAACACATTCAGATGATTAAGATTATTTTGAGACAATGCAATTACTTTAATGACCCTAATCTCTTTTTAAATGAGATTTGAAGTCAATGTCAATCACTCACATTAAGACTGACCTTATTTAATGTTATCATTATAGCTGTCAGTATCATTAGTAATAAACACGTATTTTTATAACAAACAAACTTTAATTCCATAGAATCCTTAATCCACCTACTGATACCCGAATATTCATTTGATACTGTTCCATACATATTGATCTATTGAACATAATACTCCTTGTTTAGTAAATATGTGTTTGGTCATTAGGCCCTTTACTTCATGTATTCAAATAATATACAAAACATGCAATATTACGGCTTCGTTCAAATACCACAATTGACATTTTGACAGTTTCCAAAATGGCTAGGAGCAATTATGCAAATATGGTATCAATTCATGAATATGGTATCAATTCGTGACTTCTGTGCCATGAACTATTTGATATCCAAGGTCATTCTAACAACGGGATTGGGAAATGCAATACCAGAGACTACCATCATGATTTGTGGTAAAATCAATGTGATTCTTCCAGTAAAATCTATACTTCATTACAATATAAAAATCTAAATTGACAATAATATATATATATATATATATATATATATATATATATATATATATATATATATATATATATATATATATATATATATATATATAGAAATATTAATATGTTTTCCTAAAATATATTAATGTATTGGAAAAAACAACTGAAATGATGAAACACGCAGAATCTCAGAATCTATTTCCCCAAAAACTCACCTCCTGCTTGACCCCTCCAGTCAGTGCCATCTTCAATGCTAAACTATAAGCTGCACTTGGCAAGCTCGGTTTCGCTTCCTCTCCCATTTCTCTATGAAACAGATCAGTTATTCTTGCTGTTTATATAATGGACTCTTCCATATGGCAGACCTCTACATCAAACTATCGTCCTAACAAGTGTCAAAGCGTGAAGACTGTTGCACTAAATGTTCCGCCGGGTCACAGCCATCCAATTATATTTGCTCATGATATGATCAATGCAGCTTTGAGCTGTGCGAAACTATGGATTTCCTGTTCTTGTCTGGCACGTGTGGCTTTGTCATAGAACTTTCAAATATAGACACGACATTTTGCCTGTTTTGCGATTGGCAGAAACTGTTTGAGGCCTTTCATATGACTCCTCAAGAACATGGATAAACAATATTTGACTTGCCGCCATTAGGGAAAAGAAACATATGGGTATACAAATACTGCTTTATCTTCTTAAGGGTTATTGATCCAAGACTTGAAATGTTTAGCATGGATGGCCACAGCTATACGGTGCAGGTTACATCTGTACAGTGGCGCATAGGAACATGGGTCTATTGATACCATTGTTAAAGTTCAAAAGCGGTGGATTTTTTTCAGATAAATGAAAGAAAAGACAATGGAATAACTGTGAAATAAAGATACTAGGTATTGTGGATTTTAAACGACCATCAATTTGCAGATAATTTATATCTTTTTGCCAATTTTTCCCTTAGAGTATAAATATAGATTTTTTGGATATTATATCACCAGTCATGCCAACTTAATAGATACCTGAATGACAAAAATAGCCATAATTTAGACTTGACTTATGATGATTATTGAGAAATGTCAGTGTTGCAGAAACGTTCCGTTATGTGACTCTGAATATAAAACCGACGTTCAGCATTATTCTAAGTTCCACTGCACACCCCCTTTGTCATGAGAGTGATCAACTTTATATATCTTGATTGATGTCCTCAATAGGGTGCAATACCTTTGTGAACAACTTAAATCAATTACAAATTTCAAAACACGTATCATTATTGTGAAGAAAACGCTATGGAAAAAGGTTAACCTGACATTTATATACCACTGATTCCAGACAACGTCTGCTCATAGCGGTTGATAGTAACCGACTGGGATTCGAACCGGGAATCCTTGGAGCACAAGGTGTATACTTTACCAATTTAGCTATTTTGGCCAGTTAAGAAATTGTCCAGATAAAATGTCCATTTGTGTGTACGTGTTAATTTTTCAGCACGATAGTAAGGTTAAATAAGCACTATAAAGGCTCAGATAGAAGCCAACCAACTGGACGCAATGCTGTGCTCTTTTCGAAACGTGACTTGGGATCTTTCTTTTGTATCATCACAAAGACATGCTTTTACAAACCGCTGCCTTTGATAAGCAATCATGGACCACCATTCTTTCCCGTTCAGTATGACTGAACTATTTGTCCCGACTGCAAATCGAACCCCTGAATTTTAGCATTGGAGACAAACGTCTTAAAATTCAACCACGCCTCACTTGCTGTGAAGTGTCAGAATACTTCATGCCTATCATAATAATGTTCACCATCGATAAAAATATCCTGTGAGACTATATATTTTTACATATAATATTCCTACCTAGAGGATGAACATGTTCGATTAATGTCATATGCCATAAACTTACCAACAATAGTGTATTTTGATTGATTGCTCTAGGTTGAACAATTCTCGTTGAATATATATTGGAAACAATATTTGTTTGTGACGTATTCGTCAAATGAAACTAATAACACGCCTATCTAGTTCTCATTATATCCGCGGCAACCCGGCATGGGAAAGTGGGTAGATATGAAGATCGTATTACATTATTCATATTTGCGTTTATCTCAGTAAACACTAATTAAAGGTTGATATCTATGCACTATATGAAATTAAAAAAATCGAATACCTAACAAGAATCTTAATTAATATTATACATATCAATAATATCCTGTGGAAATCTTAATCTGAAGCCTCTATTTTTGAGGAGAATTATCTGAAAAAGGTTTCCGTTAATTCTGTTAGCTATAAAAGTTAAAAGTTAAAAGTTTAAAAAACAATTTAATCAGCATAAAAGAATAAATTACAATTAAAATTTTTAATTGAAAGATTTTTTTATATTTATTTTCAAGCATTTCATTTAACGGGTAAAACATATATTTGTATGCATGGTAATGATTGCATATAAGAAAGTAAGATAGAAAGTTTAAACTTGGCATAAAAGATTATTGAATAATTCCGGAAATCCAGGCTGTATTAAATCGTTAATTAAAGGCAAATGAAAATAATATTAATCTAAGTTGCTCTACATACCCATTTTGATTAATACTCCTCTATTTCAGTGTTTACACGGATATTAGCATAGTTTTACTGCTAGCATTGAACTGTAAATAAACTCTAATGATGTACTATGATCCCTAATACCTCTATAGCCTAATCTGGCCACTAGATCTATAGCCCCAGACTAAGGCTTATAAGGTATGAAAGTGGATTGTCTGCCAGAACGGGCGGGATAGCGAGGCGGGTTAGATCCATAACTTGGTATTTAGACCTTGGTATAAACCAACCTAGTTTAGCACGATGCTTCGAAGATTAACAGGGAGTTACCCTGTGACAATGAAGATTCATAACAATCGTAGGTTTAATGAAAAGAATATATAGGTTGCTTTGGAAATGGGAAATAATGAACTTCTTTTCTTACATTTATTTTGCAAATCCTTATAGACGAAAGTAGATGGATTTTTTGCGAACAATTTCCAATTCAAATTCACAGTTATATTTCTATAATTTATATATTTTTAAAGCTATCCTTCAAATCTTGATTTTTAATTTAGCAATATAAATTCACAGTTATTTAAATTTCTCTCATTTACCTTTTCTTTAAACCATTTTCCAATTTTTGGTTTTATTGGACCTGTCTGAACATTTTCACTAGAGTAAGAGATTGTTTGCACCAGAAAACACAGTGCTAATGTCACGTGGTATCACGTCAACATTAAGAGATTTTCAAGTGCCATCCCGCTGGTCATTTAACACTGTTTGGTCACCACTTGCGCGTGGCAACTAGTTGATTTAGGGGGCCTCATATTTCATATGGAAAATGCAGAAATACTACTTCAGGTTATAAATAGTTTGATTGATATGGCTTCATTAGATTGTCAAATGTCAATACTTTATTTACTATACGTGTCATGGTAGGGACTGTAAATGAGAACAAAGACCTGCTAATTAATGGGAAGATATTTCATGCATCATGTTAATGGCGCCAAAAGATCGCATTCAGGCTCGACACATCAACTTGCTCTGAACTCCTTCATAATAATATAAACACATTCTTTGGATATTAAATTAGAGAAATTTATAAAAAAAATCATTCAATCATTTAATTTTATGTGGCGTTGCGTAATAACTGGTGATGTCATCAATTTGTACGACACAGGATTCTGTAATTAACAAAACATTTTACCTCCGGATTTCGATTTATTCCTAACATAATAAGAAAAATGTGTCTATGATATTTAGCATGGAAGGTCCGCAATCGTGCCCTTGTTGCTGACCGATTCAATGTTCCTGCTATCTGTGTTAATATGACATAAGTTCACAATACATTGACATTCCCAGAGCAATGAGGTTAAATAATAGAGAATCATTCCAAAGCCTTTATTGTTCAGGTTCTCATATAGATTCGATTCGTTATAACAAACACAATTTTCACTGGGCTTATGTTACTCAGTTTAAATTTCACCTAATTACTATTTTTTCCAATCCCTAAATAACAAATTTGCTAGTTACTACCTTATCTGAGTAGAAAATAGCACATTATACACAAAATACTACAAAATCCTGATTGCCAATAACCATAGAGATCTGGTCCCCACATGCAAGTGCCAGGCTAGAAACGTCCATGATAAGCCTTCTTCAGATCAATACCTTAATGCGCATGCTATTGGAAGCTATAAATGTATATAATGGACTATTTCTTGAAACGAGTAATACAAAGTCAAGCCTATTATTGACACATTAAGCATTAACAGGGATTAACACATCTAATGGGTACTCCGCTGTTTGGAGCGAGGTGAGATTTTACTCTCTGTAAAGTTTGTAGAATCACGGTTGAAATCCACTTTGCATAACGCATGTGCTAATTACCTAAACTCAGATCTTTCTTGGAATTCAGATATTAGATGCAGTCAATACAAAATAGAGTCTTCAATAAATATATTGATGTAATTTGCACTTTGGTCAGGAATAAATAAGAAAATTGGGCATATGTTATATGCTTTGTCAAAAATGCTTGCCAAACGAAACTAAATGAGGTATTTAACAACCAACTTTTGGTTGAACAGCATCCGTCTATAACAATTGACTTGCCCCTCAACAAATACATGTGAATGCGGTCCCAACACAACACAAATGTTCATCCCTATAACGGTTGGTGAAACGCATGGTTTCTGTTTCAATGTTCTCCAATTACCAATCAGCAAGCCCAGATAGGTGATCTGGAGGGGTTTGTGGAACATGCAGGGTCACTTATATTTCATCCAAAGATCCAAAGTTTGGTGGAGTTGAAAGAGCTCTCGTTCAAACAGGTTCGACTCAGTCATTTTAAACGGCTCCGATTAATTGGCTCCGATTAAACGGGTTTGACTTTGTTTTTGCAATAGGCGACTGATGTCAAAGGTATATATTTTGTTTATTTCAGCTAATAATTATGCATTTTAGGAGACTTGAAATATAATCATACATTAAATAGGAATTACCACTGAAAGAATTGGGTATTTAATAAAGGCTCATGCAAACGGGCTTTGGCATGAAAGGTTGAAAAGTCAGGCCTCCCCAGAACACCTATCTAAGCTTGTCGAGTGGTGACTGGAGAACATGAGTTGCTGTTCAGAAAAGCATTTAAAACATTGCTGTTGACGTAAAATAAGGGAATTATTTGAAAACACATTATGTTGTACTGTAATCAATTTTGGAGGAGGGTACTGTCACTCAAATATTATTGGTACTGTGAGTACTGTAATTTAAAAGCTGTGGGTACTGTAATTTAAAAGCTGTGGGTACTGTAATCTGAATACTGTGGGTACTGTAATTTAAATACTGTGGGTACTGTAATCTGAATACTGTGGGTACTGTAATCTGAATACTGTGGGTACTGTAATTTAAATACTGTGGGTACTGTAATCTGAATACTGTGGGTACTGTAATCTGAATACTGTGGGTACTGTAATTTACAAAAACGGGAAAAGTAACACTAACATCAGACATTTCTGAAATAGATTATGTACACTTACTTATCTACATGTATCAAGGTCTATATATGATGAATTATGAAATAGCCTATGCATTGTTAATCTTTGTATATTTCATATACAAACCGCCTGCAGCAAGCAGAGGTCCAATGGACACTGTTAAAGGGGTTGTGTTGAAATCCTAAAATCCTAATGCATGATTTGACACCAGGTGACACTCTGATAAATAATGTACATCTATTAGTAACTGATAACTTTTTTTAGTATCTTAAAGTGAAGCTTCAGGCGAAATGTGTCAGCTTTGCTGTCAAAAATAAAAAGACTAATTATACAAGCTGGTATGTCATAAATCTGTTGAGTGAAAACCACCACTTACCATATTTATCTTATTTGCATACATCAGAGTTAACTTTGTCAGAGTCTGAAAACTGATTCCACCCCACTTGGGGAATTTAAAAGACTATTCATTTGATATTATAAACATATATAGTCATCAGCATTGACATGCTACAGGCCTTTTCGTAGCATTCTGATACTCTGTTGTATTGATGATATACAAAATATAATATCAAATCTCACCGCAAACACTTAAATTTTCCTGGCATCGGTCTGTCTTTGGACAAATTCCATTTGTTGATGATATCCTTGATTCACACAGTATGTTAAATATAACATGAGCGGCAAGCAACATCAGCATTGCCTATTAAATGTTGGGCAAGCATGAGGCAATGACGATACCCTCGGCTATCACGTGATCACATACATGGTTTGTATGGTTTCTAACATTTAATGCAATGTAAATGAAGTGGTAATCAATGTGTAATTCGCACACTAACATATTCATCCAATTGTACAACAAAAGGAAATTGCTCAAACAATCTGCTATTCTGTATCATCTATAACAGTAAAGATTGGTATGTTACATGAAAATGATTTGCTGGTTACAATTTTAGAGCATGAGAAAATGATGTCCTATAGATATTTTCCTGTGCTTCGATGTGCTAAGATTTATCTTGTCTTGTTGAGTAATCTAAAATGGCTTTGGTAAATAATGTTAGTTTTTTGGATGACTTGTTTTATTAATGCACAACTGAGAAAAAAAATCAGCATGGTGAAATGCAAAATATTAAGTATTCATAGTTAAATATGAAGTCTGAAAGATGTTTCGTTTTTTTTTCTCATAATGAACTAATGTCTATAACAATATATTTTGCCCCGATATTGTATTTTAACAATTATTTCAATATCATTTGAATATTATTTAAAATATATTTCATAATATGCTTGAAGATTACAAAAAAGAAGCTGTTCTGATTTTAGTTATGACATAATTTACAACGTATCTAAAATCATATATCACAACAGCCATTTGGTGAGTTTATCGTTCATATAAAAGTATCTATGAATCCGAAAGGTTGAGTATGACTATGCTAGTCCAAATATGGGACAGTTATTAGTGTCTAGGACCTACCTATTGGAACTAAAGGACAATGCCCAAGGCTGGGAGTCGATTTGCATGTGGGGAGACATCACCACAAGGTGACCTTGAACTTACACCATGCAAATGGCGTCTTTCAATTGCTCTGGGACAGAAGCAGATATTATATGTTGTTCAAAATTAAGATGGAAAACGAGAAGTAAAGTCAACCACTGAAAAACAGATAAAAGTTAAGTCAATTAACCAAAGAGAATAATCTAAACCTTTTCAAAAGGTTTTCACAGAAACCCCCCCCCCCAATCATTTATTAGATTAACTTAGTTAATGTTAGTTGGTTTATCTCAGGAGAATATGTGAAGAAATTAGATGTAGGATTGAAATTATCTCGCTGGAGAGACATATGTCAAGATTCCTTTCACCAGATTGTGTCCCATAAATTTTATATGGCCATTAGAGCAACCCTGAGGGTAAGAATATATGGTTGTCTTTTGAGGCAATTATTTTTAATTTCATGGAGGAGGACACGGAATATTGAAGTTTAAAAGAAATCTTTTACCCTCGTGATTCTACAATCTTGATAATAGCTTATACATGACCAAGCTTCTAGCCTCAATATGCAGTCAGTGAGGGGTATAAAAGCCGAGGCAAATCTGGTAATGTACAAATACTTAATTATTTTCTTCGTAGACTGATCAGGATATTTCATTTCAGAATATCCACCAGAGAAGATTACAAATTATGGAACACATAAATGAATTTGATTATTTCTAATTTGGTTTTGGATAGGAGAGACAGTAACTCGAAGACATTCAGAAGAATTGGTGTGCTAATGATTGCCTTTTTGCGCAGGTATGCCATAAATATAGTATACAGACTATTGCCCTAAAGTGAAACGGTTTCGGTCACGTCTTGTTTACATTTTTAAAAAGGAAATATGGTTGAAAAAATAAGAATGATATCACGTATGCAAATGGTAAAGTTAATTATTCATATGTTCCACAACTTTGTCTGTTTTAAATCAACAGGTCTTATGATTATTGTTATTATCATAATTACAGTTTCAAAATGATTGTTCTTGATCTGAAAGGAGTTGATTGATCCGATAAAAAATCACAACCTCATATTCCAGGTGTTATTGTCTATGAAGATATTCCAACAAAGCTATCTCTCACATACATGATGCAGAGTTCCCAATAATGAACTTGCAATTGGATCCAAACTCCTTTGAACCGATTGAATGTGCAAAAGATAGAAACTTTCGAATTGGTGAAAAACCTTTTCAAAATGATGCACTCAGATGGTCAAGAATGGAACAGGATTTAAGATATTTTGGAAACAAACAACTTGACAGACTGATAAAGTTAGACTTGAAATCAACATTTGAGATGCAGTTCAAGCTATATAAGAAAGCCAGAAATACATCACTCAGTGGCAGCCCTGGAAATTCATTCTGTTGTGTCAATGGGTGAATCGTTGCTGTTTGGTATGGAAATGAATGTATGTAAATGGTAAAGGTAATGAATGTAATTCGCATTTTAACTTCTATGTATGGAATTGAGGGAGCAGATGATGTATTATCTAAACATGTCAGATAAAATTAATTATTTGTCCAGTTTAATGTTTAAACCGGATAAGAAAAGCAAAGATTCGGCCATGCATTCTGATAATGATGAAATGCCTTAAATTGCTCGATGGTCTGACCTTGGAGTATAATTATTTGTGTTACTGTGTGTATATGGTAATGCAGGAAAAAGATGTTTAGTCACTCTTCAAAAAGGGTGGGACATTTAATCCCTTGCAATGCTTATTATTTGACCTGATTTTGCTTAAATGGTTCTAAAGAGGGAATAAAGAGGGAATAGTTAAATGAAATGCTATGATCAGGGCTAAATACATATGAATTGGTTCCCATGAGTGGGATCTGTATATAGTAATTGTTGCAACTGTTGGAGTAGGAATAGATGGCAATTTAACCACATTTGACCTCCTCTTGTCTATCCCTGAACATATATTTTTCTTCCATCTGTGGACTCATTAAACGCTTTAGAGGTATTTGACTTAAAGTGTAGTATTATTCTAGATGAAAATTATTTATTGCCGCTATTTTATTCCTCGTTTGCTTTATTTCCTTAAAATGTAAAAACAACCTTTGGGTGATTAATGCATTTTAAACACACAGAGTGTGATAATCTAGTCCTGTAAAAATATGTAAAAATGTATGATGTGTAATTTTACAGTGTGCAGTGTAATGTAATTTGATGATTGGTACTGAATGTTATCTCTATGATGTACTGATGATTAAATAAAATATTTGGGTTAAGATTCTATAAGTGAATTTACTCACTGTGAGGGCCAGACCTTCGTTGTGTATTTGTCAAAAAAAATCTTAGGCAACATGCTACCTTCACAAAACCTACTAATATCACCAAACATTTGATCACCACAATACTTCGACAGAGTTGCAGGATGTCCCAGCCAAATAAGACGATCTCTAATCTGATATCAGCATGAATATTCTGTGGATCTCCTAAATTGAGATCTCCCATTAGATATAAATCGATTTAGATTAACAAAAATAGACTGGATTAAACTGCAACCGGACATTTATAAATGCAGTATCGAAAGAAATATATTGTGTTTTAACTGTTTATTCATTTTGATTTTGTAATTCATAATTGCTGTACAATGTATGTGATTATGCTCACAAAATTACAAAACACATTACTTCTCCTTCAGTCATCTTTTAGAGATTAAATACTTAAAGAAATATGAGAACAGAAAAACACAAAGATCAGGGCCGACTTAAGACTATATACACGTGTAGAAATAATAAAATACAGGAATTTCAGCTTCTTTGAGAAAAAGGTTATGATACCTTAAACACAACAATTCTTCAGCAGATAGATTATACTGTAAAATGTACAATGTCTTGATTTCACGTGTTGTTATGGTGTGTTGTTGTCATCTTGCCGCATGAACTTCATGCGGCGAGGAAAACATTTCAATCTTCAGCCTGGCCAAAAGCTGAAAAATAATCTGATGTGAGAAATCGCATAGGTACAAGTTTACAGATGTAATTTCGGATATCTCCTATTTTGAGTGCTTTTTTGTATTTTCCATAGTTTTTTTTCTGTAGAACGTATAGAATGACAAATGTGTTCGAGGGAACAGGGCCCTATAGTTGTCACAGGCTTTTTATACGGCGACATGAATCATAACTGTTTCATAAAATAATCATGGTAAAATATTTAGAAAATATAATTAAATGAAAACAATAAGAAACAAAGTGTGAAATGCTTTTCCTGGGGCCTAATTTGAACTGTGGATTTCAAGATGAACATGCTGACCAGTAGAAATACTTTGGGACTGTGAAAAATATTATCATTCATATATATATTTGTCAGGAATATATTTGTTAGATACAAAAAAATGAACTTAACGTTTGAAGTAATTGATAGAACTAGTAATAATGATATTTTGGATATCACCATTCATGTTAGTTTTCAAGTGATTGTTTAATATGACACTTACTAATATACAATATAAAACACAAATTAAGATATGCAATATGAATACCTTCAGCAAAATTATAGTTATTTATCATGAAATATCTTAAAATTCTTATTCAATATTTTCTTATTAAGAATAACAACATAGAAATGTGCTGAGATAAAAAGGTTCGAAGGGTGATAGTAAATCACGATACAGATAACCGATAACAAAGAAGGGAGAGCAAAAAGTTCAAAATACAAGTGTTCATACTGCCTGAAGTGAGTGGTACCACTGACATAGTAAGTAGTCATCAAACACGAACTAGACAAGCATGATAATACTTGACACCAACATGATGTAAATTGTTATCAATATCATCACAAACATACACTCGGCAATTGCAAAGATAATGTTTCTATGGTGATTTCTTTGTACCATACAGGCATAAAGTGCATTTCTTTCTAAATGCAGGCAGATTTTTAAACAATAGTTATATTTCCGGTTTAAACTCTTTTGTTCCATAGTTCATGATATTAAACGGTCAGAATGGTTGCAAAATATAACTGATTATTCAAAGTATCCATGGTCCGTCTGTACGTGGTAATCATCACAGATTAATATATTAGGTATACCAGCCTTGGGATATATACAGAATTAAACAGATCAAAGCAGAAAATAATAGAATGTTGTATATATACGGTTTTATTAGGAGTGTGTCTGAGTTATCACAGATTAATATACTACATTACCACAAGAGATCAATCTCTTGACACGATTAAACACCAGCTTTAGTCTATTGTTTTCATGGTGAACACATTGTTATTAACCAGATGTTCAATAGGTTTTTTTTATCTACTGTTTACAATTTGTCAGGCACCGAGCCCCTCCTTGCGGCATAGGAAGCAGAGTAAGGACTTCCGGGGGCTGGGGACAACTTTCTGACAGGTGACCGATCTCCTATCCACGCGTCCAAATGATCATCTTTTGCCTCTAACGACATTCTCCTTCCTTTGTTATAGTTTACAGCCAATGTGTTATCCCTGTACACTGGGGCTGAAAACTTCCTCTGACTTTCTCTTTCCTTTTCCTCATAAGCTGAATGGCCCATAAAACTAGATAACTTCTTTCTGATGTCGTCCATGCATTCTAATTCCTTCCTCACAAGTTCACCTTTGTCTATCAAGCTAAGCTCTGGTGTTTCCGACCTATCTTGGCCAATGACTATTTCAGGAGACACGTGCAAGTTATCAAACTTAGGAACTTCAATGGAAGGTCTTTTTCTAACTCTTCCAGAAGATTTTGCTCTATGTTCCTCTTTCCCTTTTAAACTAGTGTCTACCTTTTTAACCTTGACCTTTGAGGTTTTTCCGTTACTGAGACTGGGAAAAGAATTGGAGTGTTTTATGTTCTCTCCACCAGTTTCCCTGGATGGTTTGGTGACTGATTTCTTTCCAGGCCCTACACTGTCCGAGACTCGTCGGGCCTTAGTGGATGTTTCTTCTTTCACAGTTTCTAGTTTTGGCCTTCCGATGCCATCTGACAATCTTCGATGGTTTTCGCTCAACCCCAGTAGCTCCATCCTCCTGTTCAGTTTCTCCATTTTGGTTGACATTTTTTTCTGGTCAGTTTCAAGAGAATGCTTTGCATATGATTTTCCGTCTTCTCTGAATTTCCCATCTACATCACTGCCTAGAATTTGATAATCGCTAGCATCCATGGTGGCTCACTGTCAAGAGCAACAAAATCATCATCAACAATAAACATATGATCTTGAATGAAATCGATAAGAGTCGTATGGTATGGCGCAGCATGGTTTATTTTACTTAATTCAGTGCTACTTTATCCACTTTCGCCAGAAATGTGAAGGATGTAGTAAAATGAACAAAAGTAGTGGAAAGCTAATGTATAGTACTTACATTTAATAACATCTGAAATATAAACCAGAATGCCGAAGTGTTGCTCGCCTTACCCAGGTCAGTATTTAAATATTTCTTCATGTGTATAGTCTTAAGTTGGCCCTGATCTTTGTGTTATCTATTGCATTGTCAATACAACACTTCATCATTTATAAGTGGCACAGTGGATTGTTGACACATGCAATAAACTTGTTAGTGACAAGATAGCATAGTGCTCTTTAAGATCTTGTTACTACTTGACTTTAAGGCTGAATTAGTACTTACATTCTAGCCTTTTCTTAAAAACACGAATATTCATTCATAAAGTATTCATGAATACAGCCCATTTGACTTATCAAATGTGTCAAATATCAAATGTGTCAAAATGATCAAACATGTTAAGCCCTTTAAGAGATGAGGCAATTTTCAACTTAACATTCAGCCATTTTAGTTTTAGGGGTTTCAAAGCTTGGCTACCGTGTGTACAGTTGTCTCTGCCCTCCAAACATAATGAAAGTGCTGTGAATTATTTCCAAACATACTACTCAACGTTTTTTCACCACAATAAGGATTTTTTTCATTTAATGCTTTATGTCATATTTGTATACTTACATTTGTACTACTTTATTGCATCATTTGACATACGTTGGGCCACAGGCCGTGGCGCAGTTGGTTAGAGTGCCAGCTTATTAGCACCAGTTCCTCTGTGGTGATCCAAAGGTCGTGGGTTCGAACCCGGGCCGTGTAAATCTGTAACTGGGTGGGTTGTCATGTCAAGGACCTGCGACATGACAATATCTATATCTGCTACAAGTAGGTCTCATCACGAAATGATTGAAATAATTTTGAAAGTGATGTAAAACCCTAAACAAACAAACAAAACAAAGTGACATACGTTATTAATGAATGATTAAATCAAGGATTTGACTTTTTTGATTACCACAAAAGATTAAAAAAACTAGATTAAAAGATTGAGAATTTCCCAATTATGGATCTATATTATCATGCCAATATATCAAATTTGACTTGAAGCACTGCATTGTGCACTACTTAATGCAACTGGCACGTGTATGTTGATTTGACTTTTACCACAAAAGATTAAAAAAAACTAGATTAAAAGATTGAGAATTTCCCTATTATGGATCTATAATATCATGTCAATATATCAAATTTGACTTGAAGCACTGCATTGTGCACTACTTAATGTAACTGGCACGTGTATGTTGATTTCAAACAAATCAGAATTAGATCAAGCAAAATAACGTTTGTACAGAAAACGAATTCTCTACGTATGAAATAGGTCATGGAAATTAATTTTACATTCTTTTCGATACACAGAAAGAAAAAATGGACATAGATGTATCCTGCGCCAATGTATTGGAAATTAACAAAACAATGTTAATATTTAGATTTGTAAATTTACATGATCCTGTTTTGCCAGACCAGCTGATTACCAGAATGAGACTTCTCCAAGTACGGTTGTCTCCGATATGTAAACAGGAAAGTCCTTTATAAAAAAAGGTATTGTATTTAATTTACATTTTGAAGAATGCATAATGACTGTATTGGCTGTGCGAAAAATACTAGTATACATGTATACATGTCACCAGCGGGAATCTAACCCCAGACGTGGCAGGTGGCAGACGGGTGCTATATTACTGAGGCATTACTCTATACATTGTTATTTCTTTTCATTTTTTACTTATTAATAAATTTAACAGCACAAATGATGAAATATATATAGAAAATGATGGCATTGACATGTAGTGAATTGTCCACACCGATGCAAGAAGAAACCAACATACAGTCTGAGATTCCTATTTATATCTAAGATTCAGCAGATACTTAGGACCTGGATACAAAATGTCATGATTCCAAGTTGTACGGGTGCAAGGAAAGGTCGCTACTGTATCTTGTATTGTTATACTTTTGTGACCATCCAAACTCTGTAAATGAATGTGAGGTCAGATGAAGCGATGCCTTTGGTTCAGGACTAAAGACAACAGTATCTGCCTGCTTCAGATTCTTTTATTGATGAGCTTTTCGTCTGTTTTGGGAGATTGTTAACCAGGACATTATGGAAATCCCTCCCTTATGAAATCCCTTCATTTTGTTAAACTATTATTGAAGTACTCGGATTAGCAAAAACCCAGTAGCAAAAGAATCATAATTTCATGTTATTGGAAAATGAGTGGCACAGGGATGCTATTGTCTGAAATGTAAAATTCTTGGGACACTTTCTTCATACCTAAGATTAGTCATTCGCTGCTGTAGAGATGTTAATCTAAATTATTGGTCATCAATCAATCATATTGATCGATGCTTTTATCGTTTACCAGCCCTTTGCTTATCAACTGAATACCTTGGCCATGGATTTTCATGTCATTGTTTGACCATATGTTCACAATACGAAGAATGCCATCTGGTGGTGCCAAGTTTATGTATTGAAAGTGAGAGTTCAAGCCACACTCTTGTACAGAAATTGTATTTGATTGCCTAGCTTTTCAGATGAGATTGTGTTGCTAATGCCATAATCCACTTTTAACTTTTGTTTCACTAAGCTCCTGGCAGAAAATCGGGGTATATCTGATGTAGCCTTAGAGAAATTAAGCTGGTATCTGGACAACATTGCACTATCTTCATATTTATCAATGCACTTCACCGTTACCTTCCTCCTATTGTTTGTCAGGCTTGATTATCTCTAACGCCTTGAAATAATGAGCATCTCTGATAAGCTCACCAAATCCTGGAATCATGGGTATGTGCGGCAAGTACACGCTTCAGACGAAGAGTCAATGGAGATGTTTCTGTGGGAAACCTTATAATTATAAAAATGATGATGCTACCTGAAGACCATGTAAATGACACATTTGTCTACAGAGATTGCAGAACATTCGATTTTATTATAGATGGCTGCATTGATGGTACCTTTGTCTTCATAGGAATCTTCGGCAATCTGACAGCATTTGTCTTCTTGCAAAAAGACAAGCTTGGGAAGGTGGTGACATATTCGTTGAAGGCCCTCTCCCTGATAGACACTGTGTTTCTGGTTTTGTGGTTTGCATGCAGAGTGTGGGCAACTCCTTTCTTCTATCTTGGCGAGGACCACCTCATTCATGAAGAAGCTATGGTCATATATACCTATCTATTTCCTGTGGTTGTCATGGCCAGGACCTCAGGGACCTGGTTGACCACTTTAATTAGTTATCATAGATACATAGCTATCTGTCATCCTCTCTCTACCAGGAGAATCATTTCAATGAGGAAAACAAGGCTTCAAATATATGTGATAATCGCATATAGCATTGTTATATGTCTTCCCCGTTTGTTTGAGAACAAACTGATCTATATTGATACGGGTGAAGGTAATATATTGATAAGGGAATATTCCGATATTTGGTACAACGATATTTATCAAGGACTTTATAAGATATGCATTATGGTAGTGATAAACAAGACACTGCCATTAATTGTCATGGGAATATCAACAGGCTGTATAATTCATAACATGCGTAAATGGACTAAAACAATTCATCCATTTCCTTCACACATCTCAATGAAGAAGGGGGGATCTCATCAAATGTTCCTGACAAGAACTCTGTTAACGTTGGTTATCTTTTATGTTTTAACAAATATCCCAGGAAAGATAAATGACTTCGTCAATATGTTTATAGATGGTGTGCCATGTGATTTCTATGATAAATATACGGGGATTTGCAATGCTTTAGTAATCAGCAACAGTGCTTTCAATGTCATTGCTTACTACCCAAATACAACACACATTAGGAAGGTCTGTTGTAAAAGTAGATTAAAAAATAAATCCAATATTCCGAGATCTGCTATTGCCACTGTTGATAGTTTAAGTGCGAAAAATCATATTTATGGACTTTCACAGTAGATTTAAATAGCTTATGTAAACTACTTCAATGATATGTTCATTAATAAAACGCATTATCATTCAACTTTAAACATTGGTGATATTTCAAGTTTAATGGATTGTCATTCTGGAAGTTACTGTTACACTATATGACTCAAATCAAAATGGGAAACATAGAGAATATATTATTCCTCTTTATCCGGCACAACATTTTTAATATATTTACATTAGCTGCAGGAAAATATATTTGTGAGAAATTTTTGAGTAAAATGTTATATAACGCGCATCAGTATGCAAAAGACGACTCTTTTGAAGGACCAGTTTGAGATATCCAGTTTTGATATTTCCATTTTAAGTTGTTCACCTTTACACTTTTTCCAAGTTCTGTTCTATTTTAAACAAATTTATTGGCAGTTACTCTATCACTTTTTTGGTCAATCGTATCTTGTAATACATTCTGATAACTTGAACTTTTTATGGTTTTAATTTGCTCAGGTTGAGGCTGTTTGGTCTGTTTTGTTTTGTTTTTGTTTTTGCTTTTTTTTAATAACTGGCATGCCTAGCTTTTTCAAAGGTAGCCTATTGGTAATCTGGTAATCAAAAGAAACAAATCGGTAATTATTGTAATCAAGGGAAGGAGTTCGTAAAGACTTTCTGGATTTTCCATTTCAGTCATAAGAATTCATTTGCCACAGGAATGAAATGAGTGTACATTCTTCCTATATTTTTAACACATTTTTAGCCGGGACATGAGCTTTCACAGTTCTTTGAATATTAGAGCTATACAGTTCTTTCCCAATATGGGGTAAAGAGATCTTACTTTTCTATGAGGAAGCCCGTCTATGAAATATAACTGATCTATGCCCTTATATCTTACCAATTTTGTATTCAATGCATTTAGGCCAATGTTTAATGGTTTTTTTTCTTGAAGACGTTGTGGTGGTCGTTTTGGATTTTGCCCTGAATGTAGCTTGGTTGAGATTATATCTTATGCTGTCTTGATCTGATAACCTCCTATTTTCCATCATGTTGGTTCTTTGTGTATGGGGCATGCGGAGTTTAACCTGCCCCTCCCCCAGTATCAAATGGTGTATTTCATATAAACGTTGCCATCTCCAACGAAGACACCATCACATTCGGATATGCTGTAATGTGCCAGAACTTCAGTTATTTCTGCAAAATACACCATAGGTGTGTACCTATTTCTAATTGGTCCTATACATGATATTTCACACAATCAAGAACTATCAACTTCTGTTATGCAATTTAGGTAACTTTAACATAGACTGTACATATGATATCATTATGCTGAGAACTATCATTCGCTGACATGTCTAGTTTCATGTATAATGCATACTTTTATATAAATGTTATACTTTTATTTGTAACATTCTGAACTACGTTTTCGAGATTGGTATAGGAGTGAATTGAACTGATTGACCTAAATGAATCTGTGTGTCGTTATTTGTCGTTGGTTGCTTTGGTTTATTACACTTCTAATATTATTTTAGTCATTTCATGATGAGACCTACGCAGATCCTCAAGATGGCATGACATTCCACCCAGTCACAGATCTACAAGGACAATGGTATACCATATGGAACGTAATTGTATGGAGAATATAATGCTGAAGCAGCCTGGAATCGAACTCATGACCTTTGGATCACCACAGAGGAACGATATCCATCTGTTTGCACTTTATCCAACTGCATTCTTTCACTAAAATGAATCGCTTACTACGCTTTCTGTTAGAGTGAATTACAAAAAAAACTGGATTTGAAGTTTGAATGATCAAGAATCTATTGCGATATTTAATTTGGAGAAATATTTAGAGAAAATATCTCCGATATTGTCATTCCGTTGGACATATTAGAATAACATTCATTTACAGGACTCAGGCACCTTCAAAAGCCTTTGAAATGGAAAGATAAACATGTATTGATTATAAACTTCTAGATCGTGGAGTAAAGGTTGATGTACGGTTTATCATGAACGGATTCAATCTGAAAAAAAACACTGTTGTTTCTATTACTTGGTCCATTGCTGGGATGTCTTGCACTTATTGTGTCACTGTTATTAAGATTGAATTTTATTTGGATTTTAATTGCATTGTGTAATCAGCTATTAAAGATTTTCTTTTATTGTGTGTTGAACTCTAGCGTGCAATCAGAATCAAGTGTGAGATGCGTAGTTATATCATATCAAAATAGATTTAATGAATTTTAGATGGACACTTGCATATATATATATATATATAAGTTTACAGGTGGCTTTGTAAAGATGGCTGCCTGAAGACGCTATTACCATAACAACATGCCAACAAGTCAATGACGACGCAACACAACCTCTATGCCAATAATACCACAGGGATAGATGCCTCTGTGACATTGAAACGTTTGGTAATATTTAAATGATATACATTGATAAAGAATAACCCTTGTATTCTGATGACTGTTTGATACATCTCCTTAGTATTCAATATGCAAGTTAAGCCGCACAGTTTAAGCTTATAGATCAATGGTAAAATCAATATACTTTCCCTCCCCTATAGGACTGGAATGGGTCTAACCTAGGGTGCTACGCAGGCTGCCTACTGCTGCTGATTGTGAACCATAATTAATGCGGCATCATTATTATTCTTGACGTCACCGCCTGCCTGCTTGTCCGCCATATTACACAGCAGCAATATTTCCAGGAGAGATTGAAGGAACAGAATCTATCATCGCTATCCAGTACACATAACATATACACAGAGGAATTTGAGGTAGATACATTTGTTATTCTTTTCACATACAACCATTGTATTCATGTCACCAGAATCATACGTTTGGCATCTGACAGCTTGACTGACGTTATGTTTTAACAGTGTTTGACATTTGCAATATGGTTGGCCACCATCTGGTAGACACAAACAAAGAAGAGACGCAATAACACCTGTCTTAATTAGCACCGATTACCGTCCTCAGACAGGTAGCATATGTTCCATTATACAGACAGACCACTATCAGTTTTACACCAATATTCATTATTCATCATAAGGCTAGAATGGATCATATGTTTTTTTTCATATGAAGTTGATAGTGTTGAAAATGTAATGGATTGATATCACACTTTAATCATCATTAATTTTCACTAAGATCGATGACAAACGTAATTGTTAGAATATTATAAAGGTTTTTGAATAATAGTGAAGCCACAGAGCGATTCATCATTTATCTAATTAATGCATACGTAGGATGTGTGTGGGTGTCTATCATCCATAACCTCATTATTATAATCGTTATAACCTTTGAGCCTCTTTGGTATATAATGAGATACAATGCCCTGATGTTACTTTTATAAAACAATACCCCATAACTATCCACTTGGGTCATAAATACGATCCACTTGGGTTATAAATACGATCCACTTGGGTTATAAATACGATCCACTTGGGTTATAAATACGATCCACTTGGGTTATAAATACGATCCACTTGGGTTATAAATACGATCCACTTGGGTTATAAATACGATCCACTTGGGTTATAAATACGATCCACTTGGGTCATAAATACGATCCACTTGGGTCATAAATACGATCCACTTGGGTCATAAATACGATCCACTTGGGTTATAAATACGATCCACTTGGGTCATAAATACGAGCTTGTAAGAAAGCAAGCTGTCGAGGTTTAGATAATATCCTTTGTAATGATTGGCATTCTCACTTGACATTTCCAAAATGCTTATGAATGGCATATGTTTAGTGATCTTTGACCTTTCCTAAAAGGTCAGCATGTGCGGACCCAGCAGCATTTTATTCTTAAACCCACAATTCCCTGTGTCATATTCACAAAACGTAACCTGGGAAAACCTACTTGATATATTCATATTGATTTGTTTCTCCGTATCTAGTTTACTCCTTTCTATCGGATCAATGCCGGTTTCCTTCATCAAATGAATTAAAGATTCTAATTTATTTAATTTGATACTGAATTTGTATGTGTGTGATATTCGATTTACTGATCCAAATTACTTTCATTCGTATATAATGTATTTTGTTTAAGGTGGTATGAGGTGGAGTAGTATGTTTGGCGCATGGCAGGGGGCGCTGTTAGTGGCGCTCCTGGTGGTGGTGGCCGGCGCCGACTACTACGATGGTGTTGAGGACTCGGCATTTATCAATGAGCTTTACAAGAGGCTTGCTGAGGTAAATGCTCTTTTTTATCGGACGAATATCATATTGTTGCAGTAGATTTATAATTTTAAAAAGATAAACCAAATTATTCTTCAAATTCTAATATCAGCATCGGATGTAGGTTATTCCAATGATTCATTTAATACCCCTGATAAGAAACCTCTGTCATTAGTAAACACACACGAATGTTTAATATATTAATTAATCACCGAATGTAGTGTCTCAAATTCGTAAATGAAAGTTTGAAAATCGTCAAGTTATATATAATATTTGTTAAGATGGAGGAACAAGGAGACTACTATAACATGCCCGAAGAGAGCGATCGGTGGCTTGAGGACGAACCTCTTGTGGAGTCACGTGATTCTGCCCAAGCTGAGCTCAGAGACCATGAATATCTGGAACATGCTGGCAGTAAAGGAGGATTTCAGTATATTTCTGGTGAGTATTGATGTAAAAACAAAACCATAATTACTTCATTAGAAACATGTCAGGCTTCTATCTGACCCCTTAAAGTGTTCTTCAAATAGATTATTAGTATAAAAAACCCACTACATTGGCACATGTTTATCATGACTTCCAATAGGTGGCGCTGGCGAAGGCAATCAACATCTGACACCAGAGGGCACTCAGAATAACACACAAGAAGTAAAATCTGATGAGTCACTCCCATTTTATTGTCATCCTCCAAACCCCTGTCCTAAAGGATTCTCAGGTAAATACAACTAGAATTTGTAACCTAGGACGCAGCTTATTGTTAACAACACAATAAAAAACAGAAAGTTATTGTCATATTTGTCATTTAAAATATACCAATATATCATTTCCTTTATAAATATTATTATTGAAAGTTTTCTTGATATGACAAAAAGAATGAATTTCGCACAGACAGATCAACCAAAAATCGTAAATAAATCATGACAAGTGTAAGTGACAAGAAAATGTTTATCGTGTATTTATTTCAGAATCCGACGGGTGTCAGAAGGATATCGCTGACACTGCAGAGGCACAGAAGGAATGGATAGACAATATGATGAAAACTGGCAGATGTACTTGTGATGAGGAACATATGTTTGACTGCCCCAAGGACATGGACAGGTGAAGTGGGATAATTATAGGCAGCCCATTATAAAACCATTATTTTGGCATCCCCATTTTTTCTGGACCATCTTGTTCTGTCCATGTAGTCAAAACTGGCATTGGATGCTGGTACTTGCTGTGAGAGCAGTGTATTGTTTGGTATTAACCTGAGAGCGTTGTTTGTTTGTAGGATTAATACAGAGAAAGGCCACGCTGGCAGAGACAACCTTGATAAAGTCTTGGATAATCTTCTCGGGGGAAAGGTTAGTACAAAAATACTATAAATTATATACAAACAGTGAAATTCATTCAGGATCACGGAACGTTTTAGACACAATCCCTTTTTGTACTATTATTATATATCATTTAAGAAAAATGTGATGATTGAATATATTTACTTAAAGAAATTTTCAAAAGCTTGGCATTTGGCTGTAAGTAATAAGGCTTTTTAATGACGAAATAGATTAGAAATCTATAGGCGCCGATCATATGTAAACTTTTAAAGCCTACATTTTTAAAATGATTATTCTTTCAGAATAATTTTGTAAATCCATATGGAGGAGAAAAAAGATTGTCTCTTGTGGCCAAGAAGGCGCCGATAATGTGGGTAAGTGATACTTTAGGGTTATAAGATGCCCTGCATATCGTGATACCTGAGGAATTATTGTCTTTAATGTCCAGATCTTCCACTTCCTGATATTAAACATGCAGTCTGAAGTTTACTTTACATCAAATATTGTGACGTAAAAGTTAATAACTGTGTGTGATAAATATTTCCAGGAAAGCAGTATTTAATCTAAATTCAAGGTATAGAAATAAGTTTTTTTATTGGAAAAGAAAGAACACATTATGTATTATTTATTTTATATTAGTATGGAATGGAATTCAAATATAAAAAAGGTTTTTATATCAGGGTTTGGTGTCAGCTTGGTTTTGGAGCATTACTTGACATACATTTCACATGTTCTTATAATATCAATTGGGTTTAGTTTCAGTTAATATCTTAAAAATCATAAAAAAATTTGAAGAGTGTTGAAAAATTTAAAGCGCTTTGAACAGACTTCAGTCTAGAAAATGCGCTATACAAATATTAATATTATTATTATTATTATTATTATTATTATTATTATTATTATTAATTGTACGTAGAAATCAATGTATGTACAAATTGAAACTGAAAAATATAACTATTTCTCCTGAATATCACTTTTATCACAAAAGGTCTCAGTATGACAAGATCAATTCTCACAATTAATATTTTCAGAAAATTGATGCCCAAGATCCAGCGGAGAATCCTTTCCTGGAAGGTGATAAGCTGCGAAGTGTGGCCAAGAAAGGAGTGTGGATGAAGTGAAACCCCTCATCCTGGCAATGGAGCTCAATACCATCTGAGCTCTTGATGAGCGCATGATCTCAGTTACTTTTTGAGCAATTCCAAGACATTTTATTCATCTTGTGAATTAGTTTATATTTAGGCTTTTCTGGTTTCTGGTTTTAAAAGCAAAATTCACGACATTTGGTCATTTCAAAGGTTCCTTGCATGACATGTATTTCACAAAAAAATTACCATAGTCATTTGTTATTGATAGTCAAACATAAGTTGTTTTTTTCCTGCAGAAAGTGGTGAAGTGTGTTGTCTGTATTTCCCAACAGTTGTCGCCATGTTTAGTCAGTGTTGACATCTGGTGAGAAGTATAGAGCTGCCATTTGGCGGTATGAAAAAAGATGAGTCAATCTAGTCAAATTGTACATAAAGATATATGTACATGTAAAAAATATATTTTCTCCAAGATTTTACTTACAAAACATATCTGGTAATCTGATTCTTTCCTTTTAGCATTAGACTTCCCCTTTCTAGATATTTTCCTTCATCCTTTTTATAAAAAATAATAAAATGGTAGTTTGAATATGGTTTGCCCGAGAATGAAATTCCCCACTCTGGTACTGATATCACACCGGGTCAGTGCTGGAGTGCATGGAACAACGTTCTAAGTTCCTGTCATAGCAAATAGGTGTGAAACACGAGACAATCAAATGTCCCTGTTAGCATGCCGCAGACCGAAAATTCATGCTCAACTTTATCTTGGAGGTTCGATACCATAAGTGTCTACACCGGGAATCATGACTCTGTGGTATCCAACTTTACTGTAAAATAGCACTTATAGAATTATATTTGATATTAATGGCTACAAAATCAGAAATAACCCCCACACAGAAGTGTATGTAAATAAGATCTCTTGACTTATTTATTATTTTATTTTTTCTTAATTTTCCAAAGTTTGCCCATGGAGAGAACTACACCGAAACAGACGATGTCAACAAAACCATGGCAACCATATTTCACAGTTCCATACGGGTCACTTTGACCATCCCACAAGTATTATCCCAAGTGATTGTGAACAGTCTCTGTAACTTAAAATAAACTTGTCAGTTAACCTTAATGGCCAGTCCACCCTCAGCAAGCTGTTGATTCTTAGCAAAGTTGACCTATAACCACCTTTATTGTTTAAAGAATAAGTGAGTGAGAGAATGTTACTGTTTTGTTAATGTATATGATGCCCAGTGTGTGTCCGTCTGTAAATAGGGCAATGTAAAATAAATACGTCTCTTGATACAAAATTGTCTTGGGTTTATTTTGTTTCCACTATGATTTCCATATATATATATATATATATATATATATATATATATATATATATATATATATATATATATATATATATATATATATATATATATATATATATATATAGTTAATCATGAAGAAGTCCCTTGAAGGAGTGAAACATGTCGCAATAAAAGGTTTTAACTCTTTGTCACCACGGACTTTGTTGGATTACTTTCATCACCATTACACTGTATACAACTAACTTTTTGCTTTGGACTAATTTCTCACTTCAACCAGTGCTCCATGACAGTTTATCAAAGAATCTGGGCCTGCAGATCACGGACCGGTTGACATATGTTATAATGAAGACAAAATCTCCCTCTTCGAAAAACAGCAGAGCTTTGAATCTCGGCGACAGGCTTCCATCTGACCTCATATGCATGTAGTCCATTTGTGCAGAGAAAGCAGGTCGTTCAATGAGACAAACAAAGCAAACAGACAAACAAACAAAAATCGAACCTCTCAGAGTGGCGGAATTATGAGTTCTGGGATGTGTCAATTCTCTATGTGCCTTACTCTGCCTCCAAAACCCTCTTATTGTTTTCATTGGGAATGTGAAAAGCCCACGGCTATATATTATTGATTGAGCAAATAGGCTCCTCCCTCAATGTTCTTCATCAGACAAACAGTTACCATTATATACAAATAAGTTTATCAACTTTTTGTGCCAGACAGTCAGGTGGGTTAGTGAAAAATACAATTCTCACGAGAACTACTTACTTTTCACATATCTTTGTTAGTCGTATATCATTGACATCAAGAATGGAAGAATTTGTGTTATAAATGCAAAACTATTGATAGCTGATCTGCAACAGTTGCGTGTCTTGTTGACAGAAAAAATGGCTTCAAGGCTGCTTGTTTGTCAATTGCCGATCCGTGATCTATAGGCCCATCAGAAGTGTTTATCGCTCCAAAACTGCTCCATATATGAAGATTTCATCTTTCTTATGTTACTCAAAATATCTGTGGACGTGCTATAAATCCTCCATTTTTCTCTAGACACGAGTAACTTTCCATATATGGACAGTAAACCACCTCGCAGGTGCCCGTATGCCGTGCCCGGAACTCCGGTCACACGTCACTGGAACTTGTGGTTGTTGTTTAGGGATTCCCTGTTTTATATTTATGTCAATCATTCAGAGCAATCCCCTCCATAATAGTGACATTATTCGCCCGCTGCACAAACCCATTGCAACGAGATGTCCTTGATAGTCCTATTATATATTTGGACAGCATAGTCTAATTTTTCTCTCTCATGAACACTCATTCCACGCTTGAACATGTGAGAGTTGGATTAGACACTAATAACATGTCCATATATATGGACAGTACACCACCTCGCAGGTGCCCGTATGCCTTTGCCCGGAATTCTGGTTACACGTCACTGGAACTTGTGGTTGTTGTTTAGGGTTTCCCTGTTCTATATTTATGTCAATCAATCAGAGCAATCCCCTCCATAATAGTGACATTATTCGCCCGCTGCACAAACCCATTGCAACGAGATGTCCTTGATAGTCCTAATATAGATTTGGACTGCATAGTCTAGAGTTGGATGGTGGACCGTGCTGACACCTAGTGGCAGTGACCTGCTCTTTCCAATTTCTGTTTAAATATCTCTGGTTTAGCAGAGCAGAGTAAAGCTTACATGAAGTAAAGTTTAAAGTGGTAGTGACCATTACAACTTTAAAAGTTTCGTGTAGTACAGGAGTCTTATCCAAGTTTGCTTCCTAGTGAGAATGGTGAAGTCCTTACACCCAATGAACAATGTACTTAGCCCCCAGGGTCTCCTAATAATAAAGGGTTATCAGTCATTTCATAAAGACTGTCCATGAAATTACCTTGACAAAAAGTGTGATAATGATACAATAAAGATGATATAAATACAATTTGTGGAGGCCATGGGCTGTGGCGCAGTTGGTCAGAGCGCCAGCTTATTAACACCAGTTCCTCTGTGGTGATCCAAAGGATGTGGATTCGATCCCCGGCCAAGCCGAGATTGAATTCATGATACAATTTCACACATGAGCTGAGGCCCGTGCCTAAAGGGTTAACCCATTGTCCTTGTAAATCTGTGACCGGGTGGGTTGTCATGTCAAGGACATGCGACATGACAATTCATTGAGGCAGCACTATATCTACTACAAGTAGGACCACTATTATAATGTCATTGAAAACCATTGTAAATGCATCACCTTCAAAAATTCAAACTAATATATGTATTGACCTAGGATATTTTGAACAATATTTATCAAATGACAAAAATATTCATCTTTCTAAAAGCAGAGTATGAAGTGGGGTTGACCATTGAATTTCTTCGTCCAGATCTGTTCAAGTGCCACATATCTTGAAATCAAAAGGTAGAACATGGAAACATAGGAATGAGCCCCCAACAACAAAGACCAAAATATGGTCAAAACATAATTCAATAAGTCTCATTATTTTTTTCATGACATAGACAAAACACGCCGTTTTTTGTACTATTAAATAGTGCAACTTAATTGGAGCATTTTATCTTCTCCTTATTATCATGCGCAGTAAGGGGGAATAGGGAGTTATCAAGCACTACTTTTATTATGCCTTAGACCAACATATCAAATTGTAGACTCAGGTCTAATATACCTGGCTGTACCCTTTTGACCACTAGATGGTCACATGTATACAAGCATGTGACCTATATTGTGGTCTGTCAGGGTGTTAGGCCTGTGCCAATGGACAAACCTTACTGAACAAACAGGGCTCTATAAGCCAAGTCACTCCATTGTCCCAATCTGAAGGTGCCCCATTGCTAACAAACCTTAACTAAGCAGGGGTTTGCACTAGATCACTGGTCAGCTAAACAAATTTTGTTGACAAAGTATCCAATGGATGATTTGGAATTTAGGAGAAGACTATTTTACTTTAAAATGGGACAGAGTTTTATGTAAGGGAAATGTGATAGGTAATAAGAAACATTTATATTCTGCACAGAAAAACCTTCGTTTCATGAATAATTCAAGTAAAGAGAAGCACTCACATAAGTAAACAAAATTCATTACGAGTAAACAGATTTTATGATACAATCTGCTAAATTATAGCAAGGTGAAATGCAATGACCAATTATAAAACGCTTTACTCTGAGAGATTATTCTTATCACTTCTGATATTAACTTTACCAGTGTATATCTTAAACATATTGTTGCAAAGAGCCTATCCAGATGGAGCATATTTTGATTCATATTGATTTAGGAACAGTGAAGGGATTACAGCACTGAACTGACTCCAGCTGCACTAACTTCGTGTTGGCCTGATATCATGACCCTGCCTACTGGGTTGTATTTTCATTTTGCTTTGACCACAAAACATTTATGTCCTGGCCTAATTAGTTATAAAATGACTCAAGGACATCATCGAATCTATCAGAATCTCGGTAAGTCTCACTCATTCGTATGCGCTAAGAGAAGCTGTATTCTTTACATCTCAGCACACCAGATCTCAGCACACCAGATGTCATAAAATGTTATCACACAAATGATATAAGTTTTAAAATATTACAGTGTGGTAAAGCTTTGAGGGTATATAATAAAAGCCGACACGATAGACATATCTAACTTTTATAAAGGACACTGGCCCCTGGGAAATGAAATTTAATACGGTGGGTGTTTCTATAATCATATTGTTCTTGTTATGAATGGCACAGAAATTATGCTGTGACTTCAAGTTCCGCGCTTGAGAGTCTTTGAGGCTGAACCTGAAGTCAGTACAGAAGTTTGAAATAATTTGATGGAGTAATATATATTTTAGCTTTGGATTGATCATCGAACATTTGTTGGTGAGTAAATCTCCATTTAGAATATAATCTTAAGACATATGGAATGGATGGGTATGTAACGTTTGCGGAGAAAACCACAATGTTTCAGAGTATTTGGACATTTGGATTGAATTGTTTGTGATAATATAAATAATATAAATGATAAACACATTTTGTGATACACTTAATGACGTATACCAGTAATGACACATACGAGTTAGTGAGTATTCAATCTAGGAGTCGTTTTGTCCCATCCTTTCCACAAAAGTCAAGTAGGGACTAGATAATCGGTTATATTCAATCTCATTATCAAATTGATGATAATTGACTTATCTAAATCAGGATTTCTTTTCATTTATATAAATCCAACCTAGGACATATTTTTGAAATCATGAAATAGGATCATTAATTACTTTAAGGGATGAAAATTAGTTCTTCAGTGAAATTATGTTAACTGCAAGATGTGAAATGGGAATTTCATATACTTCATTGAATATTCATATTTTTACTTTAAGTTGGTGTTTTTAATTTTGCCTCAATGAAGTGTTTCACCTGTAGTTATTTCGTCGATATATTTACGAATCACACCATAATAACATTCTTTCTCATCATCATCGTTGTTGTTTCAAAGGGTCAAAGTTTGAGATCATTCATAGCTCATCAAAACAGCAATGACTTTCACTACTACCAACCTGCACAACCACAAATTTAGATTTAAAGTATATAACAGAATAGAATTAAACTCACAGTATATGCAAGAATAAAACTAAATTGACAATGGGGATGTACTTTAAAATATTTAAACCGACAAATGGAAAGCATTAGATTGACTTATAATCCAGACGTCTTAGAAAATATGCAATGCTATAGTGCAATGCTACAAAATGGACAACAATATCCCATTTTCTCAACAAATTTGTTAATGTGTGATTTTTTTCTCTTGGCAGGTAAAGATGGTTAGCACCATTTCGTCGACGATAGGTCCTGCGGTGGTGACAAGTAATGCCATAGAGGGCATGGACATCAAGCCGGGCTGGCTGGCACTTACTATCTTCATGAACCTGGCATGCATCGGCTTCAACATGACGCTCATCCTGCTCATCCTTACAGACAGAAACCTCAGAAAACAACCATCTAAATGGCTTATGCTTAACTGCTCATTTGTCCTGATGCTGAAAGGAGTCCTCCTGGTGTCGAAGATTCACCACTACCGGACCGGCATTCCTTCCTGGGTGAACGTGACAGCGCTTTGCGTTCCCCTGGAGCTCATTCACCTCACTAAGATTTTCTTGACACCAGTGGTCGTCTTGCAGATGACCATAGAGCGGTGCGTGTGTCTGATCCGTGTGAACAGGGAGCACTCAGGATTTGACCACTTGGCTACACTGGTGTTTATTGGAGCAGGTTGGATAATTGCTATTTTCTATTGTATACTGTGTGCTTTTGTGATGGGAAATATTGTTCAGTTTAACACTATGTGCTATATTTCATTTAACTCCCAAAGCATTGATTTCTACTTCACTGTGTTCCTCTTGATAGCCTTTCTCACTCTTATCCTTACAGTAGGTATGTTTTTATTTTATTACCTTAAAAAGTTGTCACCCCACAAAAACAAGGAAATCGTGTTATTTACTTGTATCTCAAATGGCGTCTATCTCTCTTATCAAATCCCAATCTACCTCCTGTACGTGATATATTACATCAACAAGTGGGGCTTTGGCAAATTGATAGATGTTTCTTTCAACTTCTATTACACGTATATATTTATCCTTCCAATAGTCTGGGTGTTAAGCGCGCATGACCTGCGTGCAAAAGTCATTGGCATTGGACGTATGTGTTTGTCAAAGCTTCCAATAAGCATACCGGCTGATAATGCTGTGATTTTGGAGGAGGAACACGAGGAGGAACCCGAAGAAACAATCCAGCAGAATGAAAAAAGTTAACTTTTGGAAATGGTGCGTAAAGGATCTACCCTCTACAGTGAATAGTTATTCTGCGAATGAGTGCACACGAGACAAAAGTGAAGCGCCTAACATTACAAATCAAATCAAATCAAATCAAATCAAATCAAATCAAATCATATCGAATCAAGTACAAATCATTTATAACATGACAATAATCAGGATCATTATATGATTATAATCAGGAACATTATGAAAATATTATGATTAAAATTATCAATAAATATTATAGTTAATATCATATTATCTAGTTAACATCATCAATTATAAATGCATAACTTTATGAACTATTCCACTTTTCAACGTTGTGGGCTTTTTCATGAAAATACATACGATAAAAATGTTATTGTATACATATATCATTATATACATATATTATTATTGTAATAATTTCACAGAATATAATCTAAAACAGTAATATTGTAATTAAGTGTATTTCTTTCTGATGAGTCATTGAGAGATTAGTCATTAGTTTGCACCGTATTAAGTATTATCCACCCACTAAAAATTATTATTTCAATCCCGGGATTTCAATTACTGTACCATGTCTCTTTGCCATAGTTACATTAATATTTTCCCAATGGAAGGCTTGTAATCTTTTTGTGGAAATAAAACAAAACTTGATATGTGGAAAAATTAAAGGAATATGTTTGAATATTTATGCAAAAATACACTAGACCTTGTATCCTCTCTGAAATTGTTTCACTTTGAAAAGGAAATACTTCCTTTTTGAGCATAAAAATATATTAACTCAATAACGACGGAAACTTGGTAACTATGACAACAATGCTTCGACAATGAACATTCTATCGGTCACATCATTTTGAAATTACGATATGTGTTTCGTTGAAATAAAGAGGTAAATTCGGAGGTTTCTTGGTTTTCTAGAAACATGGCTGTGTGGGGAAAACATTAATACATTTCCAATATGATTAAGACTAGTTGAATTCCACTTATTAACTGTAAAAAGAGTATAAATATATATATATATATATATATATATATATATATATATATATATATATATATATATATATATATATATATATATATATATATATATATATATATATATATATATATATATCTTTGAGGAAGTTTAAGATTTCAGGAATCAATAAAGATTACATAAGAAGAAGCATGTATTGTTGAAAATAAAGATAACTCGAAAGATTTGGAAAAAAATAAATGTCTGATGTGTATTGAGTGATTATATTTGAGTGTTTTGATACGATAATAGCGGGTGAAGCACACACAGAACGTTATGCTATGAATCAATGTGGCAGTGACAACACCTCGCTCTTTTCTTTAGAAATGTTCAGGGGTGGGAGAGCTCCAAAACCGCAGCATATCTGGGTGGTATGACATCATACCATTGGTCTGAACTAATTCTGAACCAATTCTGAAGCAATCTGGGTGCTTCTGTGAAATAGCGATTTTTTTTATGTCTCACAAAAGGCATCAAAGTCGTACTAACATCATCACAACATTGTACAAATTTCATTACAGTTCAATACGTAACAGTGTCTTGTGCATGTTGTTGAAAGTGCAAATCTTATGATAAATTTATAACGTTTTGACGGTAATATGTGTGCCCCCATGTCAGGAATTACTCCTTGTTTTGCAATCTTAAACTGGGGCACATTCCTGTGTTAAAATTTGGCAAATGTCTCGTTAAAATGCAGTTCTAGAAGATCATATTTTTATATCTTTAACTGATGAGCATGCTGTTTTCATTAAAATTTGGGTAGCATCGTCGATATATAAAGATATAAGAAAGCAAGTGTCCTGCATTATGTGAATTGTACATATTGGTTCAGATTTACTGCCCAGAATGGTTCAGAGCTTTTCCACCCCTGATGTTACTAATTGTGAAATATAATAAGGTGGGTGGTGGTGCATTGAGTTTTCGATCTAGGTTTCAAGGTCATTTGATACCTTGCCATGAATTAAAACAAGTATGCTTATATTAGAGACTTGCCTGGTAATGTATATATATATATATATATATATATAATTTATTTTCTTTAACAAAATTTAAGTGCGATTATGGATAGTCATGTTAGGCTGCATATATATATATATATATATATATATATATATATATATATATATATATATATATATATATATATATATATATATATATATATATATATATATATATATATATATATATATTCAAAATTCAAAGAAGAATATTAACACTTTATTATGCACTTTATTTTAGACAATGATGGCACCATGAGCTACCAAGAATAGGTTTGATCTCAGCCATGTGTCTGTATATTGTTTTACTGTATATATACTAAGGGCATGAACTCTTGCACCACATCTCTGTCAATATGATGTTTCACATTAAATATGAAAAATAGTTAGGTATATCCTAAAATCTAAAGGATATACCTCATATAATGCTAATATTGCTTTATGCTCTCTTGAAATATTTCTCATTGAGTTGAAATTTGTGTTCCAAGAGGAATAAGGAAAAAACATGTTATTGAGTTGTGAAACGCCCAATAAATAAGATTTTTCTTTTCGAAAATGAACAATAATTTTTCCCACTTAATTAGTCAAAATGTATTATTTTTCCCACTTAATCAATTTAAATAGATGATACATTTATACATAACAAGCAAGATTTAAAAGCAGGACAAACCATTTTTTCATGATGTAATGTTTGGCTGATTTCTCCACTTGTCTGATTTATCTGTCAGTTCAGATTTTAAAAAAGCCAAATTCAGGAATCTTTTCTTAGGGGAAAACACGTCGTAAGGTTACAGTTTGCATTTGTAGTAATCTATATGTTCACTTTTTACACTTACGTACAGAATATATATATATATATATCATGCTGCTGAGTACATGGACATGTAGTCGCTGCTGACATACATGTATATCGGAATTGTCTCTATTAACTGTATTATAGCAACCTTAAATACGGATTAGGCGGTACATATTAACGTGTGAAAAACATTTATTTGCCTTACAAAACACATTATTTTGAAACAATTTTGAGCAATGCAGTACATAATTACCACAACCAACTGAAGAGGACTACAGTGGCTCTGCCAATAGAGTGGGGCATTATGTCTCGATGCCAGGCTTCCATCTGCCCTGATATATTTTTGTTTGTTTGTTTGTTTGTTTGTTTGGGGTTTTACATCACTTTCAACATCATTTCAGTCATTTCATGATGAGACCTACTTGTAGCAGATATAGTTCTGCCTCAATGAATTGCCATGTCCTAGGTCCTTGACATGACAACCCACCCGGTAACAGATTTACAAGGACAACGGGTTAACCCTTTGGCACATGCCTCGGCTCATGTGTGAAATTGTATCATGAATTCAATCTCGGGACGACCGGGGATCGAACCCACGACCTTTGGATCACCACAGAGGAACTGGTGCTAATAAGCTGGCGCTCTAACCAACTGCGCCACGGTCCGTGCCCCCGGCCCTGGTATAACCTAGGTAGTGCTGAGAAGGTCGTTGATACAAACAAACTTACACAATTGTGAGTTATATCAGTCTCATAACATGGTACATTTACCCCGGTTAAATTTTCTTTTCCAGGTCGGAAAACAGCATTAATTTTGTATTAGTCTTTTTTACAGTTTTCAAACTGAATCCGCCCCGAATCGAAGCTTAATTAATCTTTATATCAATTTTTATCAATTATTGATAACATCACCATGCATCAACTTGCAATTTGTTCGAAGCTGAACAAATTGCATGTGACTGGACCATATATGGCTATCAATGACTTGTTCAAAAACAATAACAAATATATAGCAAATGTATTCATCATAATCCTGATGTTGAATTTGACGAATCCTTTTTGTGAATTATAGTCTTGTCCATCACACGTATCGGTGTTACAGAAGAATTGAGAGCAACTGGTGATTGCTTTACCACGATGGTATCTAAAAAAAAATATATATATAAACAGGTTAACGTTTGTAAATGTTCTCACTCTCATCCCGTGGTTTTAAAACATTAGAATGGCGCATTTCAAACAAAATATTCAGAAAATATAGCCTGTTTTCTCAAATTAGTTTACTTTACAGGACTAATATGTTCCCTGTTACCGGGCCATAAACCACGGTCTGAAAAATGTCATAACCATAACTATTGACAAACATTTGGCACATAATAGCTTTCAGTAGTTATCGGCATCCCAGGGGGGATTGTTATGGCCCAACAGATTACCTTGCCAACGCCAGGCTGATTACTGATTTATTTTTTTATTGAAATATTTATACGGGATATCAATTTCAGCAAGATGTTCTACAAAAGGTTCTACAAAAAGATCACTATAGTAAATGACAAAGGGGTCCATCAAATTCTCACTGCTTGAGATTCAACATTTGTGATCCACCAGATCTTTCTTGTCTCATGTATAATGCAAGGCATATATGCAATGAAGTTAACACATTAACATTGTTTATATTGGTAGATCACAAATGTTGAAACTCAACCAATGGAAATTGAAAAAGGAAATGGGTATTTTAACTCCAGTGACTAAGGGCTCACAATGTACGTCTTTTACTTACTTGTATGTGTGAATATTGGGCATATACATTTTTCCTTATCTTTATACATGCTCATAGCACATTTCTATACTTACTTTTTAATATTTCAAATAATATTACAGAAGCAATCCTTACATGCTCATAATCATCGATTTAATGTGGAAAGGATTCAGACATTTGATATATATGTTAGATATAAGTCATATCAGATTTGTGACATGTTAGATATATGGCATGTTAGATATAAGTCATGTTAGATTTGTAGCATGTTAGATATGTAGAATGTTAGATGTGCAGCATGAGAGATATATGGCATGTTAGATATATGGTATTCTTTATCGGCTTATTCGGCATGAAAGCCAATATCGTATGTCATACATTTTAGGAGCAGGAATAATAATAACGATGAATTAATGAAAGCGTAAAATGAAGTCCCACCTTTTCGTCCACTCTTAGCTCTAGTAACACCCTTCCTCTGAGGGTTGCTGGATGACACATACAGTTTGTTCTGTGTCAGTTTACTGATTTCGGCTATCATTAATCTCTGTTTGGTAGTGTCCCCATCATATGTTGGCATGCGTATCCAGAACACCGTAAGAAAGGCAAGAAAAAGGACTCCCATTATCACAAAAACCACCACCAGTTTCATTTTTATCAACTCTGCATACCTCAGTTCCATTCCATGTATATTTGTATCGGAGTCGTGAATTGATCAAATGTTTAGTATGTCTCCACTCGGTGATTCTATCATGGCAATTATGAGAGCGGTTCAGGTTGCATGGCCAGCCAGTCATGCTTATAGTCTGTTTCTGCTGTTGTTGACGCTGTCTCCTGGCCCTGTTTATAACGCCTGGCTGGAATCAGTAGCAGATCGAACACGTTTAGTGGGTCAGGTGCTATGTATGGCTTTGTTTTCTCGTTATCAAACATGCATAGTTTGTGTAGTGTGTTATGAAACCATATATACATACTGGGAACACTACCAACAATTGGGAAAAGGTGGCAATTCTAAGATAAAGCAAAATATCTGGAGTGGAGAATCTCCAAGAAACCTGCTGAAACATAGCTTCAAGCTGAAGCAACGAGAGCATTTGTTGGATTGGTATGGAATAAATAGAAAAGGCAGTTACTGAAGGATGAACTATAATATTTTTATTAAACTCATTGTTTTATTCCCGGGAGTCACGAATGCAGTCAAGCCCAACACGTACACTGACATGATGTCTGTTAAGTTATGCATATCAAATCGTGGATGCATGCATTCGCTGAACAAAACAATGGCGATAATTGGTGTATTATAACATAGAGGTGGGGAGGAGTGGGTGTGAAATGCTTGCATCTTGCAAACAACATATTATTGTTCATTAAAGGGGGCGCCACCGGTTTTAACTGGAAATTCTCGGGAGCTGTCTATGGCATAAACATGCTCAAACAGGGACAAGTTATATTTGAAAAGACTCGAAAAGATATTTCCCAGGATCTGCTAGGGAGAGAAGGCAGGTGTTCACAGGTAGGCTATCAGCTGACATGAAATGCCACAGTCATGACAGTTGTTTTGGATCATGAATACATAGGATGAAGTCCAATGATGATGATGGAGAAAAATCCATTTTTTATACATTAAAATATTGAATTTGCGCATTTTATACATTTGTCATTACAATCATATCTGGGTCATAACAAATAATTCTACAAATTTAAGAGATTCATATTGGAATAATATTATATTTTTGAAGTGATGAAATTTGGTGGAAATGAAGGATTTCTAAATGGACAATCTCAGATTCTCCTTCCTCAAATATTTATTTTCTTTCTTTTCAAACAACCATTACACTAAATTGTATAAATAGCAACTATTTATTTCTATCAACATATACACTGACATTACATATCCAAATTAAAGATGCACTTAAAATGTTAAGCACAAAGGGTTAATCAGTCATTTAATCGTGTAGAAAAAGCTTACTGTCTATTTATGTATTTTGTAGTTCATAACTTCGCTGACTTGGCTGGCATATATTAAAAGGTGCACCAAATGTTTCACATTGTATTGTGTTAAGCATAATCTTGCAGGTCAATTATATATTTACTACAGCTCTTTGTTAAGCAAATGAGTTGACATTTTTTTACATATAATCAGGCAGGAGTAGTACATTCAATGAATATTTATTATGATTATTGGAAGGAAATGATATATTCTAATAATGAAACTCTCTCGCATTCATACAGTCAAAGCAATATTAAAAAACAATGCTGGTCCTACAAAAGCATCATATGTTGTTGACTGCATAGTTGTGCGTTTGGTACAAATATAATAACAGCATTTAGTTTTGTATTCAAAAATTAGTTTCAGCGCAGCCTTACGTATATTGCAGGATGTTTTCTACTTAAATGACCAGAGCAGGTGCCCCTAGATTTCAAACGTTTTTATCTTCAACCTAATCCCCAATAGCCACCAATATATCTATGACAGTTTCATGGCAATTGTTTCTTTCAAATTTACTTAAAAACACATTAAGCTAATGATCTACCATACCTAAACTAACAATAGTTTCAGTTTCAAAAAACAAACCATATTGTATACTAGTACATGCAAGTTACCCATACATGGATAGGCAGTAGCATTCATAATTCCACGCAACTCACGTACAAACTACAAACATTCATATTTCTTACATTCATGTATATTATCCCAGAATGCAACACCAGAGGGAGGCACACGCATTAGCACCACTTGTCATGATCAGCTTTTAGACAGATCAGCTTTAAGCGAAATCAGCTTTATCAAGAGCAGGTTTTAGAACATTCACATAGACATACGGCACGTATGTATATTGGCGCCATTGAACATATCACGTATTTAACTGGTTAAGAAGACAATTGGGCCTATTTAGCATTTGAACTCAACCGTGCTTAGGTTTTTTTCTACGTATATCAGAATAACATTAGGAATGTTTGACAAATTAGACATATATGTGTATAACTCAGCAAGTGAAATGTTGTTACCACAAACATCAGCTGACTGGTTCAACAGTTGCCATGGTGCATTATTACAGTAAACTTTTGAATGCACAATTCATTGTCTGTCAGGAATAACAATACTGTATACATCTAATATATTATGTGATATCCATACCCTGGAGTCATTTTAGGTTTTAGAACACTTTATCTTCTAGTTCTCACAAAGCCCTATTAAGAATAGTGTTGCCTCTTTGGGATGTACACATAATAAACATGTCAAAAATAATTACGCTGTATATAAATAAACAATTTATACATTTTGCAAGATTTTGATCAAGTTTCGTTAATTTTGCAAGTTTAACTTAATCACCAATCAGTTTGATAAATGTATATTTTCTTCTATTGGTAACCGTTTTATACCAAAGTCTATATGGCCATGATAAAAAACATAGTAAACTGAGCCAGAAATGTTTCTGACCTGTGCACGGATATTTACTGTCCTCGTCGACATACACTGACATTCTGGGGGTGATATCTTCCATTACATACTTCTACAAAAGAAATAATTAAGATTTCTTATTGTAAAACACACCATCTTGAATATTTGTGTGACTTTTTATCAATTTCTGCATTGGTCAAATAATCTTTAGTCAACTCACCTCTTCAAAATCAAAATGCAGATCTCGGTTTTTGTAGAAATTTTTGAAGCGTTGTTTTTCTTTTTCACACCTTTCCATAGTGGACTTATTCATAAAGCCATAAGTTGACTCCATCTCCACCTGGTAATTCAAAACAAAATAAAAGATTCTATTGGAACTAATTGTTTCATTGACAATTTTGTGAGCTATTTTAATGTTTTCAATTTTGACTTCAGAATTTGAAACTTATAACCATTGTTTTCAAAATCTATTCGGTTGGAATATGCATTGAAGCTATTCTTGACCTAAAAAAATCTTTATCACTCTTTAAAAAAAAGAGTGTTTTTTTGAAGAGTATCTGCAGCCATAGTAATACTTACCCTTGTTATTCTATTTCGGTCAAACTTTCCAATGGACCCAGAGGCGTCTGTCATTGTTGCATATCTAAAAATCTTCTTTTCGGTATGGGTGATCAATTTGTGAGTTTCAGTTTCTTCAACCTTGCCCTCCATGACCTCTCCATCGCGATACCTTATTAAACCATAATAAACAATGCATCTCATATATATAGATCAATCATATTGGATCTTTTAATCATTTCACTATATTATCATCATCATCATCATCATTACCTGCTTATAGTTTTGGACTCTGTATCAAAGTGGTAGCATTCTATTTTCCATTCAATACGAGGACACATGTTCCTGACATTATCCACGTATTCCAGAAGCTCCTCCTGGCTCTTGGTGTTGCTGACATAAGCCAGAGTGCCGCTCAGACATCCCTCTATCATGTACATTATCCAAGACACACCTGTGCACAAACATTACAATCACTCATTTATTATATAAGTCAAGGTCTCCGATCATGCCACGGTCACATTATTTCTTCATAGTCTCTGTATCATATCACAGCCAAAATATTCACAGTTCTCAAAACAAATGCATAGCTTTACGTTTTCGTCAAAGTCTTAAATGATGTTCTGACAAAGTACACCTTATCACTGCACATTTATATATATATTAAATGTTTGTAGCATATCGCAGCTCATATACTAGTAGTCCATTTTATTAAGACCTTTTTTAATTTGGTAATTAACAGATTTGTCCTGGCTGGAGATAAATATTTTGAATCTGAAATACTCCTTAGACTATTTTATCACAGTACATGTATGGAATCCCTTAAAATGTTTGTAAAATATCACTGCTTATATATAACATAGTGCCTTTTTATTGATTGCATAGGAATAGTTTAAATCTAGCTACTCATGTTATGTCAAAAACCTGTAAGTCTCACCTAGGAAGATAATAGCACACATTAAGGTTGCCAAATCAAAGACTACACCGTCAAAATCATCTCTGTAATCATAAATAGAATTGATTTTAATGATTATCATGCCTAAATACACTTAAAGAGTATATTTTCGCTATATTCAAACTTCGTCATTTAATTAATAGAATGTTATAATGAGAATAGTGAGCGGTAAAAATTGGACCTACGGTAATGTGCAGGACTTTGTAGGGCAATGTTTTGCGTTTATTTGTCTTATCAGCAGCCACAAGCAGACAAAGAATGTAACAATACTGCCAACAGAGAAGAAGAGACCACAGCAGGCCCCACAGTTTATATCCCACTCTTCATCTTTTTCCACTTTCTGAAATGGAGAAATGAAATATTTTTTATGAATGAGCAGCGACGGATATAGAGGGCCACAGGGGCCAACAAAGCGTGGGAGGGAAAAGAAAAAGTGGAAGTAGGAAACAAACAAACAAAACAACAACAACAACAACAACAACAAAATTATGTGAATGATAGCCCCCTCTATCACACCCTGGCCTTGCCGAAGGGTATATACATACCAGGGCAAGCGGTAGATGATTTCCGCTTCCGTCTGTATTCCGGAAATCCGACAGACGCTGATTGTGTTGCTTGCATGGCAACACTACATGACTTGCATAGAAACAACCAAACAAGTACTGATTTAAGCGCTAGAAATACACTGATTTAAAGGCTAGAAATAACGCCACCATTTTGGCTAGAAAATGATTTGCAACTGGTATTATGCTCCGCCGCTAACATTCTGTAAATTTACTACCATTTAAATGTCATCTTGATGCATCTCACAACAGATTCAACTGGGAAGCTATTTGCAGCTGCCATGTTGTCCTCAGTTGTGTGCACACTTTTGATTGGTCGAGACATGTGGTGACATCATTGTAAGCCAATTAGATTAATCGCTATGAAATCTTTGTGGAAAAGGGGTATATTCAATCAGAGTTTTTTTTTTCTTTTGGCCAGGCACAAAGCATTCTTTTGATATCTATGTTTTTCAAAACATATAAAATCACTTAAAATTCTTACCAATTGGTTTTGGTCTGGTGATATAAGTCTGGGAAGATCTGGTATGTCTCCTGGGTCAATTAAAATCACAGTTGGTTTTTGTTCTGTTGGTACAAGAGGAATACTTTCATGTTGGTTACCAGTAGAAGGTGGATAAGCAGATGATCCCGGAAATGGGTAGTCGGCTCCACCTGGTGGCGGATAGGTCCTATCTGGAGGGGCAGCACACGGGTCATGGATAGATGAATACTGGGCCTTCGACGAACTTTCAGTTGCATAATCTTTTGATGCAAATGGGGGTTGGTTTAGTGGATATTGTCCTGCTATGAACTCAGACTGCTGGGGTGAACAATGCCCTGAGGGTGAGGGTCGATAAGGTGGGTATTGCACTAAAGATGATGGTGGCTGGTGGGGTGGAAATTGACCTGGAATAGAGGGTTGCTGAGATGGATATTGGTCATTTGATGGATCACGGATTGCATATTGTCTTACGGGAGGGAATGGGTCTGGTTCAATCTGATCTGCTTGAGATAAGGGGACCATTTCCAAAGAATCCGGTTTTTTGTTGGACCCCCTGGTTTCCTTTTTTGGTGAGGCATCCCCGGCTTCAGACAAAGTGACATCTGGTGGCAATCCCCTGTTTCCGTTCTGCCAACGTACATCATAAGCTGGGGGGTCCAGTCCGTTTTCCATGTTTCTTGAGCTTTCCTGGAAGTTATCAAAAATCAACAAAACATTATCTTTGATGGCAATTTTGTGAAAGAGTTTTGTCAGATTCACATTAAGTACAGTATCGTTGTGACAGCTTTTGAAGGGAGGTTTAAACCATTTCCAATCTGTTCATTTCGTGTCTCTTTGAATAGAAATAAAAGAAGAGATAAATGATGTATTGATTGTTGAATAAGATCAACAGTTTGAATGTTCTTCCAAAATTTTATTTGAAAACATAGACCAATAGTCTTAGAGCTATGCTGATTAGTGCTTTTGGTATTTTTTTAAACACTTTCTGGAATTTGCTTTATAAATGATCATTCAAAAAAGACTTGAGCAGACCAATCAAATGCATAATAAAAATTGAATTTAGCCTCAACTTAATGTCTCGTTGGCTATGAGATTCAAAATGGTAGCCTCCTTGCTAACCCAGTAATAGCTTTTTGAACAAATAATAACAAAATAGATTTTTGATAGAGTTTTGAAAAGATAATAACAAAATGGATAATAAATCTGAACCCAATAGAAAAGGGATAGAATTATTCCCCTGAAAATACAACATCTTTCCTACTCATTGCAAGGAACTCCCACCAGTAGTTTCAGAGGAGAAGATCAAAGTTGACAGACAGAATAACAGATAATTTGTTCCCCATCACTGAATCTATCAATATCGCTTTAAATACTTAAGACCTTCCAGAGTTTATAACAAAATGGCATGATTTCAGATTTATCAATTAAACAAATAAATGTTAAATTGCAAGAAAATGGAACATTATACTTGCACATCCTCTTGCTTTATTATGACATTTGTTTGATTTGTGAGCATTCACAATATTTTGGAAAGAGGAAAATCCAAAACATAAAATATTATTTATCATAAATAACTTTAAACCAATGTCTGAAAAAATATGTTGATTAAAGGACCATATACACTCAAGATACTAATAATATATCTCATAACACATTTTGTAAATAATTAAAAAGTGCGAAACTATTTAAACAACTTTTGAATCACCTGTGTGTGATTTATTAACCAAAGCTTGGGCTGGACTTCTGGTTTGTTGTGAGCGTCCAAAAAAATGTGATAGGTACGGATTGGTTCAAGTATTTAATCTGCCAATCGTCAAAGCACTTCCGCCCTTGATATTAATTAAGTTCTTGTTAAAACACTTTTTACAAATATCAAATTAATTACACCAATAAAAGCATATGCCAATGACCTTCAATCAATATCATTTCTTTTTCTGTAATATTTATGAACATTTTCTGGAAATGCCTGCAAATTGCTTCATAGATGATCATTTAATGTGTTTACCAGGTCGGTCGAGAACAGTCAATGTGGTAAGAGTAATGTACCCAATATTGGCAGCATTTCTTGCCAATGATAGCTATTAGATATTTTCAAAAACATAACATAATGGGTAAAGATCCACTGAAAAATACAAAACATTATCCACTAATAGCCAAGAACTCTCAGCAGTAATTTCAGAGAAGATCAGAATGACAGAAACATTCTCACTCGTTACTGAAGAAGCTATACTGTGCATAGCTAAAATGCTGCATTCTACAGCAGACAATTCTTATGTCATAATTGTCCTTTGTCCAACCTTTGTAGGTCACACTTTTGGAGGTATTTGTAGAGGATTTGAGGCAGAGGTAGGTAGAGGGTCAACTACCTTGATTCAACAGAGCATCATTTGGTCTGCACAGAGGTGCTCCTGTGAGGATGTAATCGATTGGGTCAAAAAAAGAACTCTGGCCAGTAGTTTCAAAGGAGATCAAGGTTGACAGACAGAATGAAAGAAAATTCATCCCCTCCATTGCAGGAGCTTTGCTGACCATGTAAGCACAGCTAAGAAGTAAGTAGACACGAAAAGCCAATATATGTGTCAATCACTTATGATGATTTGCATATCATTATTTTAGTCACATACATCGTCATATATATATATATATATATATATATATATATATATATATATATATATATATATATATATATATATATATATATATATATATATATATATATATGGTCTCCAAGTTAATAAGTATAATAAGTATGTACATGTAATTCCGATGTAATAATGAATTTTACTTTCATGCACATTCATGCATTTGAAGGAAAAATCAAGTAAAGTCTTGAGATTTGGACCTGTACAAGCATTGCAGCGAATGGCACAGATTGCTCGATGGTGGATGGAACTAGGTCATGAAGAATCGATACATGTGGTGACACAGCTCTGGCAGACCCCATGAATACATCAGGCTCATCCCCCAAACTGTCAACTCTTACAGGCAGAAAGACCAATGCTATGAAGTCAGAGAAAGGTGGACGTGAGGAAAAAGCTTACCTGACCATTGGCAAGGCGTACTCATCCCCGTGACTGCGAATGTTCACCCGCAGCTGTGTGCAGCATGCGTCTTATGCATAGTAATCTATGCAGCACTCAGCTGATCTCATAAACAAAGCGTCGGACCGGCTTGAAGCATGGCCCCGGCTGCCACTCCTTCTGCTGCTGCTCTTACTATACATCACTGCGGCACTCCTTGGCGCTATCATGGCTCCCTGATGACTCATAGTGCTGCTGCTGCCGCTGAGGGCTTTTTTCTTCTGTTTCCTCACTGATGTCTTAGCTTTATCAATTCAGAAATCCTAATTTGAGTTATATAAATCCATTTAACTGTTTGAATAAAAGTGATTTACATATAGTTAAACGTGATTGCCATTACCATATATAATCTAAAGATAGGTTTTAATTAATAGTATATCATATTGGAGAGTCCTGATAAGAAAATGAAGGGGATCATATGTAAGCCTGACTTCTATGTGGTGAATAGGAATTTGAGAAGTTTTAGGAGTATGTTTATTGTGATATTTCCTCACAGTATAATTCATTCCTCATTTACTTTTGTTCTATTATGATACTTAGGATTAACCTTCCCCTGAAACTTTTATTGTTGTTTTTTTTAGAATTTTATACTGAATATATTATTTCCAATATTTATAAAAACAATGTCATATACACCTCACAAAGTCATCATGGGTTTCCATTAACATATTTACAGGCATTATCTGGATTCATCTTTTCTGTTGTGAACTCCTCACTTTAGTTTTTCAGATTATTAGTTCACACTTATGATTAGTAAATCATAATAATATATTATTATATTTGAATTTTATCGTATATTTTCAAAGCCGAAGTCGACCATTGTATTTAACAAAGGAATGTTTGAAGAGGAGTCGAGGTGTAATTATATGTTTCCTTATTAATTTGATATCTCAATTCAGTTTATGAGTCTATGAGTCAGTAAAGCAGACAAATAAGAATCATTACCAGGTTGTTATCACATGAACGATACATACAAGACAATGATCTCTTTTACAGTCATCTCGGCTGATATACATATTTTCTAGTAAATTACTTGCCCAAAATAACACAAAGTGTATTGCGTATCAAGATTTGTAATTTTCTTTTTCAGTCATATGAGTCCATTCTATATGTTAAAAATTTGATTTTCCTTGCAAAATAACGTCAAAAACATTTAAAGGCTTGTAGAAAAAGGGTTTTGCTTGGGTCAGTGCACTATAAAAAGCTGTAGCAGCGAGAAATTAGAATATATTTTCATTTTATTTTCTTCCAACTGAAGATGGAGGCGAATACGTTCATTATGGTTATCAGCTGATATTTTTATGATAATGCAATAAAATACTATATGACATGCTTATTTATGTTCAAGTATGAATAAAAAAATATTGTTGCACTATGGTTGATCTGGCTTAGGAGTGAACAGTCATTGTCTAGTCATTCGTGTGTGGTCTTTCACCTGAGGGACTAATTGGATTTCACAATGATCTGACAAATGATATGTGTGTGAACTTTGTTACTTATTCACTGTTCACAGTTCATTATTCAGATTTTTTTCTAAATTTATTGTACACTATGTCAACATGTCAGATTTCAAATATTATGTCCCAAATATCACCGTGCTGGATTTTGTGCCAAATTATGTGAAAGGAAATTATAATAATTATAAAAACGAAAAATAGTATTTAAACATGGGGGAAAAAACAAGTGCAGGTCAATTCAAATTTCACCAAATTTTATATGCGGGTTAATGGGGGTCCCATAATGTTATTTATGAAGCGATTCCCCGGCGCATTTAACGATGGCTAGATGGCACCACTCAAAACTTTAGTATTTTTAGACTTAAATAAAATAAATCCTATTATTCCAAGTAAAAAGTGACTGGCGCAGGTCAATTCAAAGATCACCAAATTTTGTATGCGGGTTAAGGGGGGTCCCATGATGTTATTTATGAAGCGATTCCCCGGCGCATTTAACGGTAGCAAGATGGCGCCACTCAGAACTTTTAGTTTTTAAAAATTTAAATGAAATAAATCTTATTATTCCAAGTAAAAAATGACTAGCGCAGGTCAATTCAAATGTCACCAAATTTTGCATACGGGTTAAGGGGGGTCCCATGATGTAATTTATGAAGTGATTCCCCGGCGCATTTAACGATGGCTAGATGACGCCACTCAAAACTTTAGTATTTTAAGACTTAAATAAAATAAATCCTATTATTCCAAGTAAAAAATGACTGGCGCAGGTCAATTCAAAGGTCACCAAATTTTGTATGTGGGTTAAGGGGGGTCCCATAATGTTATTTATGAAGCGATTCCCCGGCGCATTTAACGGTAGCAAGATGGCGCCACTCAAAACTTTTAGTTTTTTAAGATTTAAAAAAAATATATCCTATTTCTCCAAGTAAAAAATGACTGGCGCAGGTCAATTCAAAGGTCACAAAATTTTGCATGCGGGTTAAGGGGGGTCCCATGATGTTATTTATGAAGCGATTCCCCGGCGCAATTAACGGTAGCAAGATGACGCCACACAAAACGTTTAGTTTTTTAAAATTTAAATGAAATAAATCTTCTTATTCCAAGTTAAAAATGACTGGCGCAGGTCAATTCAAAGGTCACCAAATTTTGCATACGGCTTAAGGGGGGTCCTATGATGTTGTTTATGAAGCGATTCCCCGGCGCATTTAACAGTAGGAAGATGGCGCCACTCAAAACTTTTAGTTTTTAAAAATTTAAATGAAATAAATCCTATTATTCCAAGTCAAAAATAACTGGCGCAGGTCAATTCAAAGGTCACCAAATTTTGCATACAGGTTAAGGGGGGTCCCATGATGTTATTTATGAAGCGATTCCCCGGCGCATTTAACGGTGGCAAGATGGCGCCACTCAAAACTTTTAGTATTTTAAGATTTAAATAAAATAAATCCTATTTTTCCAACTAAAAAATGACTGGCGCAGGTCAATTCAAAGGTCACCAAATTTTGCATGCGGGTTAAGGGGGGTCCCATGATGTTATTTATGAAGCGATTCCCCGGCGCATTTAACAATGGCTAGATGGCTCTACTCAAAACTTTTCGTATTTTAAGATTTAAATAAAATAAATCCTATTTTTCCAACTAAAAAATGACTGGCGCAGGTCAATTCAAAGGTCACCAAATTTTCCATATGGGTTAAGGGGGGTCCCATGATGTAATTTATGAAGCGATTCCCCGGCGCATTTAACGGTAGCAAGATGGCGCCACTCAAAACTTTTAGTTTCTTAAAATTTAAATGAAATAAATCTTATTATTCCAAGTAAAAATGACTGGCGCAGGTCAATTCAAAGATCACCAAATTTTGTATGCGGGTTAAGGGGGGTCCCATAATGTTATTTATGAAGCGAATCCCCGGCGCATTTAACGGTAGAAAGATGGCGCCACTCAAAACTTTTAGTATTTTTATATGTATATAAAATAAATCCTATTTTTCCAAGTAAAAAATAACTGGCGCAGGTCAATTCAAAGATCACCAAATTTTGCATGCTGGTTAAGGGGGGTCCCATGATGTTATTTATGAAGCGATTCCCCGGCGCATTTAACAGTAGCAAGATGGCGCCACTCAAAACTTTTAGTTTTTTAAAATTTAAATGAAATAAATCTTATTATTCCAAGTAAAAAATGACTGGAGCAGGTCAATTCAAAGGTCACCAAATTTTGCATACGGGTTAAAGGGGGTCCCATGATGTTATTTATGAAGCGATTCCCCGGCGCATTTAACGGTGGCTAGATGGCGCCACTCAAAACTTTTAATTTTTAAAATTTAAATGAAATAAATCTTATTATTCCAAGTAAAAAATGACTGGCGCAGGTCAATTCAAAGGTCACCAAATTTTGTATGCGGTTAAGGGGGGTCCCATGATGTTATTTATGAAGCGATTACCCGGCGCATTTAACGGTGGCAAGATGGCGCCACTCAAAACTTTTAGTATTTTAAGATTTTAAAAAAATAAATCATATTATTCCAAGTAAAAAATGACTGGCGCAGGTCAATTCAAAGGTCACCAAATTTTGTATGCGGGTTAAGGGGGGTCCCATGATGTTATTTATGAAGCGATTCCCCGGCGCATTAAACGATGGCTAGATGGCGCCACTCAAAACTTTTAGTATTTTTAGTTGTATATAAAATAAATCCTATTTTTCCAAGTAAAAAATTACTGGCGCAGGTCAATTCAAAGGTCACCAAATCACTTCATAAATAACATCATGGGACCCCCCTTAACCCGCATACAAAATTTGGTGATGTTTGATTTGACCTGCGCTAGCTATTTTTGACTTGGAATAATAGGATTTATTTTATTTAAGTCTTAAAATACTAAAGTTTTGAGTGGCGCCATCTAGCCATCGTTATATGCGCTGGGGAATCGCTTCATAAATTACATCATGGGACCCCCCTTAACCTGCATGCAAAATTTGGTGACCTTTGAATTGACCTGCGCCAGTTATTTTTTACTTGGAAAAATAGGATTTATTTTATTTAAATTTTAAAAAACTAAAAGTTTTGAGTGGCGCCATCTTGCTACTGTTAAATGCGCCGGGGAATCGCTTCATAAACAACATCATGGGACCCCCCTTAACCCGTATGCAAAATTTGGTGACCTTTGAATTGACCTGCGCCAGTCATTTTTTACTTGGAATAATAAGATTTATTCCATTTAAATTTTAAAAAACTAAAAGTTTTGAGTGGCGTCATCTTGCTACCGTTAAATGCGCCGGGGAATCGCTTCATAAATAACATCATGGGACCCCCCTTAACTCGCATACAAAATTTGGTGACCTTTGAATTGACCTGCGCCAGTCATTTTTTACTTGGAGAAATAGGATATATTTTTTTTAAATCTTAAAAAACTAAAAGTTTTGAGTGGCGCCATCTTGCTACCGTTAAATGCGCCGGGGAATCGCTTCATAAATAACATCATGGGACCCCCCTCAACCCACATACAAAATTTGGTGACCTTTGAATTGACCTGCGCCAGTCATTTTTTACTTGGAATAATAGGATTTATTCCATTTAAATTTTAAAAAACTAAAAGTTCTGAGTGGCGCCATCTAGCCATCGTTAAATGCGCCGGGGAATCGCTTCATAAATAACATCATGGGACCCCCCATTAACCCGTACGCAAAATTTGGTGACATTTGAATTGACCTGCGCTAGTCATTTTTTACTTGGAATAATAAGATTTATTTCATTTAAATTTTAAAAAACTAAAAGTTCTGAGTGGCGCCATCTAGCCATCGTTAAATGCGCCGGGGAATCGCTTCATAAATAACATCATGGGACCCCCCTTAACCCACATACAAAATTTGGTGACCTTTGAATTGACCTGCGCCAGTCATTTTTTACTTGGAAAAATAGGATTTATTTTATTTAAGTCTTAAAATACTAAAGTTTTGAGTGGCGTCATCTAGCCATCGTTAAATGCGCCGGGGAATCGCTTCATAAATAACATCATGGGACCCCCCTTAACCAGCATGCAAAATTTGGTGACCTTTGAATTGACCTGCGCCAGTCATTTTTTACTTGGAGAAATAGGATATATTTTTTTTAAATCTTAAAAAACTAAAAGTTTTGAGTGGCGCCATCTTGCTACCGTTAAATGCGCCGGGGAATCGCTTCATAAATAACATCATGGGACCCCCCTTAACCCACATACAAAATTTGGTGTCCTTTGAATTGACCTGCGCCAGTCATTTTTTTACTTGGAATAATAGGATTTATTCCATTTAAATTTAAAAAAACTAAAAGTTTTGAGTGGCGTCATCTTGCTACCGTTAAATGCCCCGGGGAATCGCTTCATAAATAACATCATGGGACCCCCCTTAACCCGTATGCAAAATTTGGTGACATTTGAATTGACCTGCGCCAGTCATTTTTTTCTTGGAATAATAAGATTTATTTCATTTAAATTTTAAAAAACTAAAAGTTTTGAGTGGCGTCATCTTGCTACCGTTAAATGCGCCGGGTAATCGCTTCATAAATAACATCATGGGACCCCCCTTAACCCGCATACAAAATTTGGTGACCTTTGAATTGACCTGCGCCAGTCATTTTTTACTTGGAATAATAAGAATTATTTCATTTAAATTTTAAAAAACTAAAAGTTTTGAGTGGCGCCATCTAGCCATCGTTAAATGCGCCGGGGAATCGCTTCATAAATAACATCATGGGACCCCCCTTAACCCACATACAAAATTTGGTGACCTTTGAATTGACCTGCGCCAGTCATTGTTTACTTGGAAGAATAGGATTTATTTTATTTAAATCTTAAAATACTAAAAGTTTTGAGTAGAGCCATCTAGCCATCGTTAAATGCGCCGGGGAATCACTTCATAAATAACATCATGGGACCCCCCTTAACCCGCATGCAAAATTTGGTGACCTTTGAATTGACCTGCGCCAGTCATTTTTTAGTTGGAAAAATAGGATTTATTTTATTTAAATCTTAAAATACTAAAAGTTTTGAGTGGCGCCATCTTGCCACCGTTGAATGCGCCGGGGAATCGCTTCATAAATAACATTATGGGACCCCCCTTAACCTGTATGCAAAATTTGGTGACGTTTGATTTGACCTGCGCCAGTCATTTTTTACTTGGAAAAATAGGATTTATTTTATTTAAATCTTAAAATACGAAAAGTTTTGAGTAGAGCCATCTAGCCATCGTTATATGTGCCGGGGAATCACTTCATAAATTACATCATGGGACCCCCCTTAACTCGCATGCAAAATTTGGTGACCTTTGAATTGACCTGCGCCAGTCATTTTTTACTTGGAATAATAAGATTTATTCCATTTAAATTTTAAAAAACTAAAAGTTTTGAGTAGCGTCATCTTGCTACCGTTAAATGCGCCGGGGAATCGCTTCATAAATAACATCATGGGACCCCCCTTAACTCGCACACTAAATTTGGTGACCTTTGAATTGACCTGCGCCAGTCATTTTTTACTTGGAGAAATAGGATATATTTTTTTTAAATCTTAAAAAACTAAAAGTTTTGAGTGGCGCCATCTTGCTACCGTTACATGCGCCGGGGAATCGCTTCATAAATAACATCATGGGACCCCCCTTAACCCACATACAAAATTTGGTGACCTTTGAATTGACCTGCGCCAGTCATTTTTTACTTGGAATAATAGGATTTATTTTATTTAAGTCTTAAAATACTAAAAGTTTTGAGTGGCGTCATCTAGCCATCGTTAAATGCGCCGGGGAATCGCTTCATAAATTACATCATGGGACCCCCCTTAACCCGTATGCAAAATTTGGTGACATTTGAATTGACCTGCGCCAGTCATTTTTTACTTGGAATAATAAGATTTATTTCATTTAAATTTTAAAAAACTAAAAGTTCTGAGTGGCGCCATCTAGCCATCGTTAAATGCGCAGGGAATCGCTTCATAAATAACATCATGGTACCCCCCTTAACCCGTATGCAAAATTTGGTGACCTTTGAATTGACCTGCGCCAGTCATTTTTTACTTGGAATAATAGGATTTATTCCATTTAAATTTTAAAAAACTAAAAGTTTTGAGTGGCGTCATCTTGCTACCGTTAAATGCGCCGGGGAATCGCTTCATAAATAACATCATGGGACCCCCCTTAACCCACATACAAAATTTGGTGACCTTTGAATTGACCTGCGCCAGTCATTTTTTACTTGGAAAAATAGGATTTATTTTATTTAAGTCTTAAAATACTAAAGTTTTGAGTGGCGTCATCTAGCCATCGTTAAATGCGCCGGGGAATCGCTTCATAAATAACAATATGGGACCCCCCTTAACCAGCATGCAAAATTTGGTGACCTTTGAATTGACCTGCGCCAGTCATTTTTTACTTGGAGAAATAGATTTTATTTTTTTTAAATCTTAAAAAACTAAAAGTTTTGAGTGGCGCCATCTTGCTACCGTTACATGCGCTGGGGAATCACTTCATAAATAACATCATGGGACCCCCCTTAACCCACATACAAAATTTGGTGACCTTTGAATTGACCTGCGCCAGTCATTATTTTACTTGGAATAATAGGATTTATTCCATTTAAATTTTAAAAAACTAAAAGTTTTGAGTGGCGTCATCTTGCTACCGTTAAATGCGCCGGGGAATCGCTTCATAAAAAACATCATGGGACCCCCCTTAACCCGTATGCAAAATTTGGTGACATTTGAATTGACCTGCGCCAGTCATTTTTTACTTGGAATAATAAGATTTATTTCATTTAAATTTTAAAAAACTAAAAGTTCTGAGTGGCGCCATCTAGCCATCGTTAAATGCGCCGGGGAATCGCTTCATAAATAACATCATGGGACCCCCCTTAACCCGTATGCAAAATTTGGTGACCTTTGAATTGACCTGCGCCAGTCATTTTTTACTTGGAATAATAAGATTTATTCCATTTAAATTTTAAAAAACTAAAAGTTTTGAGTGGCGTCATCTTGCTACCGTTAAATGCGCCGGGGAATCGCTTCATAAACAACATCATGGGACCCCCCTTAACCCACATACAAAATTTGGTGACCTTTGAATTGACCTGCGCCAGTCATTTTTTACTTGGAATAATAAGAATTATTTCATTTAAATTTTAAAAAACTAAAAGTTTTGAGTGGCGCCATCTAGCCATCGTTAAATGCGCCGGGGAATTGCTTCATAAATAACATCATGGGACCCCCCTTAACCCACATACAAAATTTGGTGACCTTTGAATTGACCTGCGCCAGTCATTTTTTACTTGGAAAAATAGGATTTATTTTATTTAAATCTTAAAATACGAAAAGTTTTGAGTAGAGCCATCTAGCCATCGTTAAATGCGCCGGGGAATCACTTCATAAATTACATCATGGGACCCCCATTAACCCGCATATAAAATTTGGTGAAATTTGAATTGACCTGCACTTGTTTTTTCCCCCATGTTTAAATACTATTTTTCGTTTTTATAATTATTATAATTTCCTTTCACATAATTTGGCACAAAATCCAGCACGGTGATATTTGGGACATAATATTTGAAATCTGACATGTTGACATAGTGTACAATAAATTTAGAACAAAATCTGAATAATGAACTGTGAACAGTGAATAAGTAACAAAGTTCACACACATACAAATGTAAACTTATCCACGACAAGATATTAAAAATGATTTATCACTTATTTGAATTGAAAAAGCCCCTAACACACTCCAAGGTCAAGCATGTCAGTTCCCAATAATAATATTGCCCTACATTTCATGTCAACTTGACATATTGCTAGTATGAAAAAACTGAATATTATATTTGAACAGAAATGGCCGATTCCACCATCAACTTCGGCTGAGATCAATTACAAGAAAGGAATAAAGAATGCAATAAAAAAAATTAAATGAAATAACATTTTTGAAAATCAATACATTTCATTTTTTGAATTTTCATTGATTTACTTTGCAAAGATTTTGAAAGATTTAGAGATTTTTTTGCCACTATTTAAAGTGGTCTGAGAGATAAAGGAAATGTCATGAAATAAGATAAACCTGATTGTTGATAATCCCTCCATCTATTGCCATGCTTCAAAAAAGCATGAGACTATAAATGAGCTAATTCTGCATCCACATCTAGAGAATGAGAGCTCTAGTTGCAAATGGCAGAACCTTTCCAATTTTTCTGGGGCACATTCCTCCAGTAAATTTGGGCAAATATCTCGTCACAATTGTTAAAATTGAGCTCTATTCAATCATATACTTTTATATTTAACTGATGATAGTGCTATTTTCGTAAATATTTGGATTCTGTAGTTTGCACATAAAGATTAAAGTCTGGCAATTGTTCACCGTACGGCACCGCTCGGGTTCCACTCAGATTGGCTGCGATTTAGTGCACAGATATGTTGCGAGTGCACAGATATGTTGCGAGATTTAGCGTCAAGATCAGTTGTGAGCGTCCAGAATGACACGATTTGGCCAGATTGGTACATATTTACTGCACAGTTTGGTTTAGAGCTCTCCCAACCCTGATATATTCCTTGTAAATTAAAGGCGAACACATCATTAAAAGAAGAGAGGTACTTGAAGACTCTCAACTCTCAATGGAAATGGTAACAAGGACAATCACTGAAGGACCAACTTAAGAAGATAACATTTATTGTCCGAGACATCTCTACATCACACTACAATGGCTGTCCAGCAGCAAAACTGATCTATAAAAAAGATCTTTGGGAACTAAAATAAGCCTTAGTCAAAGTAGTATATATAATTGAAACTCAACTCTTATAAAGCCGATAAAGACATCCATCCAAAACAACACTAAGATTACATTTATTTGTCATAAGATGTAAACATCAATACCTTTCGGGGAGAAATATGTAACATTTATCGCAAAGATCAATGCATGGTTCTCTGTGAACCCATCCAAACTTGCATCACAATATCTATTCTTTGAACTAGAAACATACTAATCAAACACCCATCATCGTCAAAATCACAATCAAATAATCACACACATTTTCATTGTTTCCATTTTGACCTGAATTTTTTACTTTGCTTTTCAATAAAGATTATTAACTAAGAAAAGCGAGGAAAATATATCTCTCGTTTCTGTTTTTGTCAAAATAAACATTTTGTTTGGCAGTCAAGGCAATACTGTAACTATATTTTTGCAAATAAAGTACTACACATTATTTTCAGGCCAATATCAATATTTACATATTTTTGTCACTCTAGACAATTTCTTTTCACAAATACACCTTAAAAAAGACAATAATAGTTTCTGGCCTATCACACGATATCTACGGTTTTTGGAATGTCAGGAGTGGATCCAGGATTTATTACCCCGAGGGGCTTAAATGTGCTATGGTAAGCGGCTCCAGTCCCATAAAGCAAGGGGCTCTATAAAAAAAGCCCCCCTAGCTACAGACCCCCGAGGGGGGCTTTAGCCCCCAAAGCACCCTGCCTGGATCCACCACTGAATGTAGCTGGTATATACAGGGGCACAAGTTCAGATAGGTAAAGATCCTGTTTGACCGAGCTGCAGTGTGGCATTTCCCCCTGTGCCATCACGGACTTTCAGAATAATAACACTTTAATGAATGAATGATCGACAAAGACACGGCTCAGCATATGGCACTGGACGTCTTATTGTATGGCACATAAGGCGTGTTAAACGTCATCAATGTTTGTGCTCTATTTGAATTTAGTCAAGAAAACGTCTAACAAGTGTTGATTTTAAAAAATCAAGCTCGCGTAAGTTAGCAAAATCCCAAGGCAAAAAACCTAACAAAATCTTCTTACTCTACTACGCACTCACAAATCACTTCTCAAACAAAAGCGACATCTGACGGTGTAATCAGGAATTATTGAGCCAAAACATGGCCGCCATGGACCGATAATCGGGGTAGGCTCCATTGACTTACGGCTTAATCACCTTGAAACCTCGAACATCTAGCCCTAAAGGCAAAACAAACGCGAGCGAAAAATTGACATACATAACTAAACAAGAATTTAGAAAGGGGCCCCCATAGGGGGGGTATGAAAAACCCAATAATCCCCCTTTTTTTACCTAAAAATCCAAAAATCCTTATCTTTTGTAGCCAAAAATCCTTAAATATTTTTCCCCTCAAATCTAAAAATCCAAAAGTATAAAACAAAAAAATCCTAAAATATGTTTACATTTAGTACAAATTTATTTGGCAATGAATTACATAACATGCATGATATAACATGATATTTAGTGTTTCACACAGGTCATGCCACATTACAAAATGTACTTGCAGAGTCCACTTGAGCCCACAGAGTTTGAAATTAACAGTAATCTCACTGTTATAGTGATACGGAGACACCCAATCCTTTTGAACATATTCAAAATTAGTAAAAAAAGTAATCTGTGTCTTTCCTTTTTTTTGAAACTCTTTTAGGCCTAGTGGCCCTTGTGTCACTAGTAAATGACAACTGAGATAATTCCTCACTAATTAACTCTTGCTGCTCATTGGGTGTCTCCGTATCACCCTGATCCTTTATCAGGTCCAAAAGATTGATCAAAACCTCCTCATTCAGAACAATTATATCATCCTTTGGAACATATTCATAGTTAGTATCATCTAAAGCAGTGATGACATTTTCTCTATCTATGACACATTGTTTTTGATTTGAGAACTCTGTGGGCTCAAGTGGGCTCTGCAAGTAGATTTCCCCTTTACATTTTCCCTTCTCAAGCATATCTTGCCTCAGTTTACATATTTAGTGACAAGAAGCAATCCAAAAGTTAAAATTTCCTCACTTTCATCACAAAACACATGGAGACTCTGCAACCACCCTAAAGCTTTCCTAGTCTATTGTCTAAGTGGCACATGCAGCACCACCTGGTGTGAGACCTCTGAATGTCTCAGATCTGACATAGACAGTAATAACATGTCCATATATATGATGGACTGCATAGTCTAGATCTGACAAATACAAAGGGACCAGCCAGTTATTTCTGATGGTGGGGACCATAGAGTGTCACACAAATATTTATCACAAATATCATGAAACTCATATCTAAATCATTAATTGTTTGAATTAATAATCCTTTATTACTGAAAAATCCTAAAATCCAATTATCTTATTAAAAATCCATTAATCCTAAACACTTTCCTCAAAATCCAAAAATCCCAGATATTTCACCCCAAAAATCCAATAATCCCTCTTTTTTAGGCCAAAAATCCAATAATCCTAAAACCCTATGGGGGCCCCTAGAAAGAAAACCCCTTTTTTAAATTAAGGATGTTATCAAACATGTATATGCATATATGATTACAGGAGACGACAACAGAGCTTTAAAAAGATAAAATGATGATATACATATAAAATGTGGCATTTGATTTGATATGCTGGCCGCTCCACTTTTGTCTCGTGGGCACTCAGAGCTTACGCAGCATGGCTATCCAGCTAGAGAGGAGACCCAATACGCACTATCTCCAATCTGTGAATAGCGGGATGTGCGAACTATTTTCCGTCGGCCATCTTTAGACTGGTCTCCCGCGAGTGTCAAGAACATTGTGTATACACAGAGGGTGGTAACCAGTCTATGGCTGTACGCACTATTTTTGGGTCACATAACGGGGTCAAATGATGTGATGTATCCATGCGCTTTGTTTACAATTATAAAAAAAAGTTTTTAATGATAAATATCTTGTTTCATGTATCATTTTTAAAAAAATACAGTAGTTTTCTGAGGTATAAATACAAAACATGCCTCGTCGGGTCATCTGTGTGAGCATATTCAGTTCGTTGGTGATGGCTCATGGTATCCTTCCGCAATCACCAACTCACTGAATACGCTCACCCAGATTCCCCGACTCGGTATGTTTTGTTATAGTATCTGTTTTTTATCATTCACTGTGTATGAAAAAATGTTATTCCTCTGAAATGTTCAGAAACTATGTGAGAAGAGGAATCCCTTGTTCAAACTGTGCTCCTTGACAACCTTGGCAAGACCTCCAGAACCACAAAAGTAAACGTGGACCTCACCACGATTTTCATCCTTCATTGACTGGAACAGCTATAATGTTTTAAAAGAAACTTGTTATCTTGATATCAATATAAAAACAGATTTTGAATGGCTAGATTATTAGTATAAATCGGTCGCCTTTGACATGTTTATCCACACCATAATTCATATTTAATCATATTACTTAATATCTAAACGGCAAATATTATTGAAGCACAAAAGATCATTTACATTTCGATTGTTCAATTTTTAGAACTGAAACTACAGTTTAACAAAACCCCTGATTAAATAATTAAGTAATTTGAAAAAATGAAGAATAGTCTATTTACCTTATCCCAGTTTGGTCTCCCCGGCTGCATTCTAGTTTTGAGCCCGGTCAGTAAGTCCCGTTGCTCTTCCTGATAAAGTAGCTCGAGCGCCATCTGGAGACCAACGCCCTTGAGGTCAGTTTTTGTTTTTGCAGATGTCAAAAACAGATGAATGTTTAGAAAACGGTCAAAAGCATTCTCTCTTGCTTCAGCCAATTCCAACTGAGTAAGCAACGTGATAAACCATTCAAAATCCCTAACATCCCGATTTACCCAGATAAAATCGACTTTTTTCAGTTTAAAATCATGATCATTTTCCAGCATCTTATCCATAGAATTGGCCTTCCGGTGCCGGGAGAGTAAACTTTGAAGAATGGAAGCAAAAGGTGTAACCCCGATTCCAGCAGCGACCAATATGGCGTGATCAGTGCGCGTGAGACCATGAGCCGGGGTGCCAAAAGGTCCATCAATGAAAACCTGAAGAAGATTAGCACTTCATCAACTAAAATCAAGATTTCTACCCATATATGTGATCTTTTTAATGGAGATAGATAAGTAGATAAACCATAGATTCTTTTTTTAATAGATGCAATATAGACATGAGATAAATATAAACCCACCCTCCTACGATCATGCAGTGTTTTGTCTAATCGACGACTCTTGGGTGATTCTTTCTTTTTAGTTATTTTGGCCTGTTTGAATTCCTGATCTGAGACACTGAGCAGCTCATCCTTGGGAATATGAGAGTGATACTGCATTGCCACCGCACTGGCCATAGAATCTGAAACATCAGCCATGTATTAAGTACCAGCAAACCATTTCTGAAATATAGTTGGTATCAAGTCTGTATCATGGTGGATACGTATTTTAATGTGTCAAATTAGTTTTTCTTCTTTATTCAAATCTACATGATACCACTAACAAAATATTCAAAACAGTTTGCGGTTAGAAACTAAATAGACATTTATATTTATTTGGATTCTAACAATCAATTTTTCACCATTAAAATCAAATGAGTTTTTTGGTAATTAAGATTGTAGAAAGATTATTGGGAACAAAATCACCATCAATAATTTTTTTCACAGTTATTATTGGATTTCAAGGTGAACATATAAATATACACAGAGCATTAATGTAGTTTGAATACAAAATGTGAAGAGACAGATTGACACTCAGTGTTGATATAAAGGACATTATCATGATGATTAACAAATGAACGAAAAGAAAGAAAATCAGTTTTCCACAAACTCAAATATGTTATGGTGAGGAATTGAACAAAGATTTGGGGGGCTGTTTTAAATGATATGTGGTCAAGATGCTGTGATACAGATCTATCTTCCTGAAATCGACCATAACACACCTGTCAGGTTTATATTGTTTTGCTAGAAGTGCCTAATACTGTCTCATACTCATGTGACCGCAGTTATCATGGATGACTTAATTGCTGAAGAGCTTTTGACATTGCTCATTTGAAAAAAATCATGTTGATCAAGGCAAACCTCCACAGAAGTATTTTTTGTCATAATGTATCGGTGTAAGAGTTAATCAGTATCATATTAAAAGGATTATCTTTAAACACTGATTATAGCAATGGTGATGATAAAAATGCTCATGGTCCCTCAAAACCTGTCATTAACCTCAATACTTGCGAAGATGCTGCACCGTGCCAATATGAACATCTTTAGCTTTGATATAGTTAAAACCTATATATTGCCCACAGGCAATCTATCAATCAACCTGTAGAATCTATCTCAATTGAATTTAAACCAAGATAGTGTTCACTAAAGGATACTCGATCCCCGAAATTTACATCTATGAGGAAAATATCCTTTAATGTGTCAATGTAGCCATGGTAACAATGCCTAGAATGGGCTATGATTGTCCCCTATGGTCCTCTTCATAAACAATGTCCAAAATGAGAAACCCCGTATTTCCTATTATAAATGGATGATCAAAAGGTTTGGCCAGTAATTTGTGCAAAACAGAGCAGAGCAGAGCAGAGCAGAGCAGAGCAGAGCAGAGCAGAGCAGAGAAGTCGTTGAAGTACTTACAAATATATTCAAAGCCCTGGAATACTGAGCATATGATGATCGTGTGAAAGGTTGCATAAAGTTCAATTTGATATCTATCATGAATATTAAATATTTTGAAGATCATATCTATTTACAATTATACAAGAAAGTCACAAAATATGCAAATTTAATTTCTTAGGTTGGGTCTGCAAAGAATTCCATTTGAGTTTGTCTTTATCAAAAAGTTTTATACTTAATCATTAGCATATTGTCTCCATATGTTACAACTCACCTTCTTCCAAAGCTGCATGAACATCATCCATGTATTTTCCAGAGGCATAAAAATCGTGTAATTTGTTTGTCCAATTACCTAAGCTCCTAATGTGAAGCCACAGAGTGTCTGTTGTAAAATATTCATTAAATGTTCATTTAACATGTCATGAAAGAATAACGCATCGTCTCATTTAGATTTGGTTTATATCAATTCTATAAGATGTTTGTACAGTATGAATGAGGACGATAACAAAAAAATCATTTGAAGCTAAATTCAAACTAAATTCATGAGTAAATGTGAACATTCAACATTCCGACATTGATATTGATACCTCTAAAATCACAATATGGACAGTAGTTTCCTCCCAGCATCATATATCCCCTATATTTTAAGAGAATTATGTAAATGTGTTCTCCATTCCGAATCATACATAGGAATTGTGTTGTATTGGAAATAGATATTGATTGAGGTATTTGTCTTACGTTTATTCTCTGGGGCACTGCTAATTGTGAAAGGATGCCATTCTGCAAAGGCGATAGAGGGAATCTTAATAAACAAGTAGTCTCCTGCTGTAAAGTTGAAACCAGCTGGGCGTGAGATTACAAGATGAGTAACCTGCAACCATATAGGACAATATTTTATTTGATTTGTGATGTTGGCCACTCCACTTTTGTCTCATGGTCACTCAAAGCCTACGCAGAAAAATCAAGAAGTATGATTTGCTTGTCATTCAATTTCCAAAAGGATTCGTGGCACTATCTGACTTTAAACACCTAAGATACCTCTATGATCACATCTATTCCTTGTTGGTATGCAGATGCAATAATAACATTTGGTTGATATTTATAAACAACATATCATGCATTGAGACAATTTAATGTAAATTCCTAAAACCTTTCAATACACATTTTCAATGCTATCTTCATAAATATTTTGTTGATGAATATTTTGATGTGCCTTTTGTCAGCTATTAAAACCACCCTTATGCCATCCGTAATATCTTATTTTGCCAGTCTGTTGTTAAATAGATATTTAATTCAAAGTACTATGCATTCAGGTTTATATATAAAGGATCTTACTTTGGATGGAAGTAGGTGCACTTCTTCGATGACAAACTCGCTTGTCCTCTGTTGGTTGGACCACATGATAATATTGAAGACTTTCTCGATGACAAATACTGATCCTGGTACACAAAAGTACCACCAAAATACAGGACCATGGAAAAGGCACAGGGTCCAGAAAGCTAAATACAGGAAATGTGACCAATAAAATACCTACAAATCAAATTATTATATCATAAATATACATTCATCAAGGCTTTCACGGAATAGGTTTTTACCACTATCTTTTTCATTTGATTTTAAAATATTAAATGATGATAAGAAGGAAATGAAGAATTTTGCGTAAGCTTATTTGTATAATATCACAGATCTGGCTTCGATTGGTGGCAAATTAACATAATTTTTATAATAAGTCTCACTTTGAATTTTCCACTTCCTCTGATGACCGGAAGTGAGCATAAAACAATAGTAACCAAAACAGCACACAGAACAACCCCTGTGACAGGAGCAAGGTCCAGATGACCTCCCATGTGTGCCTTTGTTGTAAGCAACACCTCCCAGTAAGCTAGGCCTGTGTAGTTAGATGTAGGATTAGCAGGGGACACATATAAACCTGTAATTATATCGTGAATTACATATCAGTGGATGTTCATATTTGTAAGAAATAGCTTGGGTACATTTATGACAGGGTATTTTAGAATAAATGCGATTTTTTAATATAATTATGTAATAATGCACTTATTGATAATATTTATGCCGACTATAAGAGCATTAAGAACAAGTAAAAGGCTTAATATCTAAATGCAACTTACCTATATTTATTAGGTGCATTACAGTATGAACAAAAGAAAAGAAAAATATCGCATATCCAATAGCCTTGTGGAATGATATGCTATGATCTATAGGAAGATAGTGTCCAAGATTTGTGTTTCTCAGCCAGGTGAGAGATTTTCTCAACATAAATATCACAACTATTGCCGAGAGGAAGTTGAGTGTTGCCCCACAGCCCCTAGCTACTATCACAAAGCCATTCTTGTCTCTGTATCTCACACATCCCAGGATGAAGAATCCCAGTGTGAATAAGCCAAGGAAGAACATGAAGACCATCCGAGACAAATTGTTGTAAAGGTATGTCATGCTTAAATGGGATCTTAACCAGAGTGCCACTGGGGAGACTTTGGGTTTTGATGAGCTTTTTGAAGTTTTCATCCAGTTGGCAGGGCTAAATACAAATAAATGGCATAATTATCATATTTGCAGAAATCTGCTTTATTTTGAAGATTTCAAATGTAACAATTTGAATTAAAATCAAAATTGTTTAGTTTGTACTGATCAATTGGTCATTTATGGTTCTAATTGGGCTGACCTGATTGCGAGTCCAGACACCAGACTCGGGTATTTGAGGAACTGCTTTGAGAGTTCCTCAAATGATATATCGCCATCTCCGTCCCGGTCTGCGGCTTTCATCAAAGCATCCACCAGAAGTTCCAACTGCTCAGCAGTGACACTCATCTGAGACTCTGACACGCATGCGCCCAAGACAATGCGGAGCTCATGTTTTGATACCGTTCCATTGCCTAGAAATAGATGCTGGTTTATAAATTGGTTGTTTCACGAGAGGTTTTAGATATATTTCCTTTTTTAAGGTAAGGCCATTACAAAAAGAATAAGGCCATGATAAAAAGAATTGTCATTTTCAGAACATACTTGCATTTGCAGGTCAAAGATTACTCTAGAATGGATGAAGGTCAATTCAATCCAATAATTTATTCAAATAAACTCAAAGTTTCAGTGTCTTAATCACCAAAAGAGCACCCATTTTAAATGATTATGATCCACATTTCAATCAAATAAAAATCACATAGTTGTATTTATGATTACAAAATATTTTGTTGCTTAAACATTTTTAGTATTACAGTTTAACAGTTTGAAACAAATCAAAGTCACTCACCATCAGTATCAAATATATTAAATAGAAACTGCAGTTTCTCCAGTTCTGTTTGTTCAAGGAGGGTCTTAAGACTGGAGATGAACTCATTGATTTCAACCTCTCCATTTCCATCTTTGTCAAAAAAATTGAAATATTTCTCGGCAAAATAACTCTATCAAAAGAAATAAAACATATCTGAGTACTGCCAAATCTTTGTTGCCAATAAATATTAATAATAATAATAATAATAAATTTCTATAGCGCTATTTCAGACCAAGTCTGCTCATGGCGCTTAAATAAAAATATTAATAAAAAGTACCTGCGGCCGAACTTATAAATGTTTTTTTATATTGTTCTGTGTTTCGGATGTATTTACAAAGCTGGTGAGAATTATCTTATATTATTCTTAACTATATCGTACCTCTTTTGTGTTAATGGCTTTCTTGAACTCTTCAAAACTGATAAGATCATCATCACCGGCTATTTCTTTGAATGCCTTGACCACCGACTGTAGCCATACTTTTTCTTCCTCCTCGTCTGTGATATTAGAGGTAGCAACCTTCACCATCTACGAGACAAAACTTGCCATCAATAAACTCAAACTGAACAATCTAATTTGTAGAAAAATATAAAAAGGTAGCTGTATGACTATTTCCATAAGGCCTTTTGGAATGTTTTAACGGACACTGCTTATCAAGAGTACTTGTAACCCAGAATTCATGTTATCAATGATATTAATAATCATATAATGAAATCATAAGATGAAAATTATTATTTTACATTATATTTTTGATGAAATGAAAGTGATAATTTTTCAAGGTATGGTAAGAATTTACGACAGCATCGTGTCGCAAGTCTCAAAAATGATAAAAGTTATTTTCGGACCCCTACATTTTGTTGGAACTGGAATTGTTTTTACTGTTATATGATCTTATTCCATACCTGCCCATGGGATAGATGAGATAGAAATAAAACCCTCTGACATGGTCCAAAGATATATATTAGATATAGTCTGAGTCATGATTCTTGTAATTTGGCCATAATTTGTTCAACAGACATCATAAACCAAAGATGATAATACTTCCCACAATTTGGGCGGAGCATTTGATTCGCCATATGTCAATTGTTTTGTCATGAACTGACCATCTTAATTTATCCAAATGGCAAAAATATTAGTATAATGTTTCCATCGCGTTTCATCAAAATTGAGGCTGTCCAATATGACCCATCCTATAATTGCAACGAGAGGTCCTTGATAGTCCGAATATAGATATTTGGAATAGCAATGTCTAACCATAACAGGAAGAGGCGTGACATTGTGATCGGCCACCAGCTATATATTTCTATCGACATCCCGCCCACATGTTCAAGATTAAGATCTTGGGGTACTTTAAATTATTCAAAATAAAATATTAAAACTTCTCATAAAATAACTCATGAGGTAATTACATCATCCCTCGGACATCTTCCTTACCTTAATTTTTCCAAGTGAGCGTTATTTTAATCTGGGACACTGAGGTCAGAACCAATCCATTCATCGGTGATTACAAAAGAGGGCTATATTCCATTTATTTTGAATATCTAAGCTAATTAAAATAAAGTAATGAAAGTCTGCATCCCATGTGCACATGTATGGAAGTCATAGGTATAATAAACACTTTAAATCACGGCAATACATCTATGTATAAGTATGTACACATGCCATGGCATGTTCAAAGTATTAGAGATATAATCCGCATAATATTTATATCACAGCTTGTAAATATTAACATAAAAAATACATTGACTTCAATTATAGGCACCGCAACCCATGTCAAATCCCGCTACGCTTATGTGATCGGATTAATGCATTATACCCAAAATATTTATTGCTATAACAATGCCACAAAAAATTGTATTCCAAAGATATTATTCACTTGGGAGAGAATACTGTATTTTTTATTTCTAAAACTTTGCATGAGTAGCTATAAGTTTAATCTGAGACCAATAATAATTATATTGCTCTCAGGCTTAATTTTCATAATCAATATCTGGTAACATGAAGAATCAGTTTATATTATCTGATGGTTCATGGCCATCCACAAGTGGGTCCTACATAACGAGCCAAGTTCTATAAGGTTAATAAATGTTTTCGGACAAGCTCAAATGGTCCGGAACTGTTAACGTAGAGTAAGACTTTTTGCTTAAACGCGTCATGTACAGATGTTCCGGTTTATCTATTTCTACCACGTACTTCGGGCACTTTGATAAAACCGGAACTGCATTCACGTCGTACATATGAATCTGGACAATATGTTTGGTCACTTAGCACTTATTATGGATTTTTTTATTTCACAAAATTAAGTTCTTTATCTTTTTTATCATACACTCGACATACAAATCTTCCCCACTGATTATTTGCATTTTGTAAATTCGGTTTTTTATTATTATACTTAACTCTCTCGTGTAATTATGATAAACTTTCTCTCTATTCCAGTTATTACACGGACCGCTTTTAAAGTAACTGATTTACTTTTCTGAAATTAGCAGTGATAGCGCAGATCTTTTCTAACGGTTACTTATTTATAAGTCTTAGCAGTTGCAAATACCATTGGTGTCAGGTATATCCCCTTTGTTGTCCATATTAATCTATGAGATAAGAATTCAAAGACAACTTTGTATTTGAGTGTAAATGAAAGCCATATTCACGTGCACTGAATATTTGAAAACAAAAGCCTTGATGGGAATTCGATGTAATAAATTTATTTCCTTTAATTAATTAATTATTAACAAAAATACGAATTCATGACATATTTTTTTAAACAAATAAACCTGACTTCAGAGTTAAAACACTGTCGTAAAGACAACAATTGAAAGGGGGAATTGGATTACCGTTAAAATCATTTGCGATATCCCGTAGCCATGCTGTGAATGCAAAGGGTCGCTCGGAGATTGCATATATCTCTTAATGGCTTAACCATAAATAATGTCAAGATTGTATCAAGTCAGCTTATTTACTTTTTACCAAAGAAGATTAGATAAAATTAGATCGTTCAAAGTGCTATATCAAAACAATAAAATAATATAGGTTTCAAGATATGAGCTGGGACCAGAGCCAAATTCACTTCATTATAGGAATTTGCCATTTTCAGGAGACTGAAGTTTTAGTAAATATTCCTTTTAAAAAGTAAGGAAGCATTGCTTTATTTAACGAATCAAAATTCACATAATATATACATTGAATTCTACTTATTTAGTGCCGTGTGTCAAAAATATACAACTTGCCTTTGAAAAGCGTGAACTTAACAATTTAAATCATTGTTTCAGGTGCATGAACTTAACAATTTAAATCATTGTTTCAGGTTTATGTAAATTTAATTTAAGAATATATAAATCTTGAAATTCAATTGAAGATGATTCAAAGCACAGACATACAACTTTAAAAAAATAAAATTAAAATAAATAAATAGATAAATAGATAGATAGATAGATAGATAGATAGATAGATAGATAGATAGATAGATAGATAGATAGATAGATAGATAGATAGATAGATAGATAGATAGATAGATAGACAGACAGACAGATAGATAGATATAAATTTCTTATTAAACACACAGAAATACCATGCACTAATAAATCATGACATCATTAAAAAAATAAGGGTCAGTTGGCCTACATGTATGGTGAGTAAAAACTTTTGAGTTTTGTCATAATGAACAAAATTCATATTACACACATATGATATATATGTACACATCTCTTCATAAAATCGAGCCTATAGAACAGAAAAGTTCAAATCCGCATAATCAATGCTAAAAAAACCAATGTTTCATTCACCACATCATGGTTCTGGTAAATTGAAATAATTTTTGGTAAATTGAAATAGTATTTTTTAAAGAATTACGTCAAGACTTTCTTATCTTGGACACATATGGCGTCATCATAACAATGCCATAACAGCAACTGTGATGTACATTTTCATTTTATTTTCATCAATGCCTCCATTCATACCCCTAAAGACCATGGGCCGTGACGCAGTTGGCTAGAGTGCCAGCTTATTAGCACCAGTTCCTCTGTGGTGATCCAAAATTCCAATTTCTGAATGATATCAAATACAGGACAGTGACTGCAGAGGTGGTGAGAGGAATGAACACGTTGCAATGCTACAGATGTAATGCAGAGTACTCCATTCATAGTTACTCAAAGGTTATACTGATATGAATGGATGAGACGTGGCCCAGATGGTAAGATGTCCATCTCCCATGCTGGCGATCAGTGTTCGATTCGTGTCAGCACATGGCGAAGAACATATTAATAAATGCATTTGTGGCTTTATGTAAACATCTTTAATCTGAAGCCAGAATAATTCTCCTCTGTACTTTATAGTGGGAAAGAATCAGCCTGCGCTCTGCAGGATATCATGAAGATGTCTGTCTCATTTGACAGACGTCTGGAGGATATCCTTAAGACGTCTATATGATATCGTAGGTAGCCCGTTGGATCATCTGACGATGGCCTGTGAACACATGAAATAAAAAAAAATCCTATTTTCACCGCACGATGCCACCGGCAGCCCTAAGATAATCTGTCAATGTGCCTGCAGGGAGGCACATTGGCAGGACTGCCGGGACCCTGATGATATTTGGTGATAAGACATCGGTGAAACGCCTGCAACTTTTATGTTGAAGCTTAAAGTTCCCGATGACCCGTCCGACGTCTTAAAGATGCCCAATTGTGGCCGATGATCTCCCGGTGCCCTAACGGCAATCTGGACTGCCGGCCGATTTTGTAAAAAAAAAAATACCCATCGGCCGGGCATCTTTACTGAAATCGGCACAAATGTTACTGAGGTATAAGTGTAGTGTGTGTCAAAGTGGTGGCCTCACTGGTGACTCACAGTAGGTTTTACAGAGAAGAAAACCCTCATCAACCAATGCCATGTGTGCATCAGTCATTTTGCAGTCATCCAGCTTAAATACATACTGGTGAATGACCACACAAATGTTATGTGTGACAGAGGGTTCATGGCAAAAATGCAGCTTAAGTTGCATCTCCAGATAAACACTGAAGAGAGACCTTTTCAGTGCGACATTTACAGAAAATCATACACTAGTAACACTCTTTTAAAATCTCCTAAATTTTAAAAGTGAAGCTTGTTTTGAGTCTTTTAAAGTCAAAGGCAAATGAGTAGCCATAAGGTTAGTCATTCCAGGGAAAGATCATTTTCTGTGATCTTTGAGAGATGAAGTTTAAGGCTGCAAGTCATCTATCTGGTTCAACAAAAAAATGAGTGATACACACAGGCAAGCCATACAAGCTGGTGGATGCACACATTAAAATGTTCTGGAAGAATAACTGCAGACTTGTAACTTAATTTCTCTTATATGTTCGATAAAAATGTTGGATCCAAAATGCCAAGTTTGAAAATATTGCATAGAATAGCCTTTAACTTTGAAATGTAGGTCAAGGTCCCCATGAGAGAACTCTTCTGTCACATGCATGAGGATTTTCTTAGCATAGCATTGGGTCAATGATAAATATCTGTGCAAGAGTTTATTGTGTGCCAGCTGGAATTAGAAACAACAAGCCCTTACACAAAAATGTATCAAAAAGAAAATAGAAGTGAATCCTTTATTCTTCACACATTCCATTCTCAAACCATTTCACAAAAACTATCATACATTTACAACCAATCACATTAAACACTGCACCAAATGACAGTACATGATCTGATTCATTTTAATTTCTATTTATAATATTGCTTTCCTCAAGCCAACCATTATACTGTGCTACAAAAACATGATTTGCCATCACTCAAACAAATAAAAATAATCATATTTTATTTTAGAATGAGATTTAAGTGATCAATGCATATTTTCATGTCATTGTGTTTTGAGAGCACCAATGGAACCATTTAAAAATAAAACTTTCTTTTAGAATGGTATCCAAATATGATTGATAGGCTATAAGGTTGAACAGCATTAATCTGAGTTTAGTATGCTGTGCTCTTTGCTTTCAATTTTGTTTGAGTAGTAATGTTCAAAACAATATATTTGAGGAGTGTGAAAGGTTCAAAGAGCCAGAATAAACTGTGTGCATCATTTCACCAAAAATGTTTTACATATAAAATTAGGATTTATATTTTTAGTCATGGCTTCTTTCATCTCTGAATTTGCAGCACATTCCAGGAAAACAATGACTTGGTGCATTTAGTTTATTTATCATCTGAACACATTTATATATCTGCTGTTTGAATGGAGCTGGAAACATTCTTTTGGAACTTGCATCCACTACTTTATAAGCGAAAACGAGCCTAACTAGGGTTCCAGAAGTGTCCCCCGAATCCATCTGATGTGTCTTTTTCTTAACTGGGGTCATACAAAAAAAATGATAAATTTTGGACAAATTGTTTACTTGAATATTTAAATATGCTCCAATATTCGGCATTTAATTGCAAATTCAAAAAGAATTCATTCACAAGATTTTAGCACCCTTGATTATCCATATTTGGAAACATTGGTCACAACTGAGTATTCATATATTCTATTTAGTTTAGTGTAGAAATTGCACTAATTTACCTCAAATATAAAAATATTTACCAGCTATGTTTCTATCAAATGATATTAAATTGCTACTATTATTACTAATATATACAGTGCAAGTGATTTTTGTATGTTTTTCACAGACAATACCCAAATATAATTACTAATAAATTTACAACAATTGTTTTCCATGTGCAATCCTTCAGAGCTTATAACATTACCAATACAGAAAAAAATCCAATTTGTTCTTGGGCCAATTATGCAAACTCAGGATTTGAGAAAACATACAATTTCCTTTCAAACTAAATTTGTTACTGACCTGTAATTTTACTGAAAGACACAATAAATATAATATGGTCTTGTCCAAAATTTACTCATCATGAATAATAAAGTTTATTTTATTTTCTAAAAAATATGATATGGATTCTACCATTAAGTGAAATAAAGATAGAAATGTTCACATTGTCAAAGCAAAGAAACAGGTCAGTATAAACTCCTGTTTGTACAATCTTTTTAGTTCTGACGAGTATTTGACCACACTATTGTTAGGAATTGGATTGGTGTTTTATTGTTTTCTGGTATTATACAACCTGCCAGAATTTAGAATGTTATATGCTCTTATCAAATTGGATACTCACCTGTTGTCTGACATTTTACCTGGATACAAAAATATTGGTCTTATTTATCAACTACAACCATAATAATGTCAAGAAATAAAATAATTCTCCCAAGAATTTTTTTGAAATCACTCTGAACAGACAAACCCATTGCGAAACACCATCACTCATAACAGACACAACCAAATTGGGTCATATATGCGAGTTACCAAATATATGTTCACCCTGGCCTATATTGAGGCAGCTTACCGATAAATAGATTGCTTGGTACTTTCTTTCCTTACTCAAAAATGGACAGGGCATCAATGGGAAATAAGACTTTCTTTTTTATCCTGCCCTAATACTTACCTAGATATTGTTGAGATGATAAGCATGTTGTGGGTAGTTTAAAATTAGACATCTTGTCTCCTGACAAAATATACCAAGATGATATGATACAAAACCAATTATATACTATTTATCAGTTTATGATAACCATGGGATAACATATTGCAATACAAAATATAATGCAAAATTTGGATTGTATACATGGTCATCTATGTTCTTGAACCAGATGCCGAGTAAATTTTACTAAATATCACACAACCAAAGTATCTATTCAAGAAAGATTCAAACCATAAAATCTTTTTTAACTATGTACATATTTAACAGAAATAGTCATAATGATGCCACATTTGTATGATTATTAGCCTTAAAAAATCATCCAAATGCTTGTTAGCTTTATAAATTAAAATGTAGCAATATAACATAATTCACAGTACCATTATATAAAAGGAGTAAATCTCTGAAGACTCAAATATGCTTGACCAAAATATAAGAACAAAACACAGTTAACTGACAGTTGTACATATAGGAAATTTAGTGCAAGTAACAAGTGATTTTTTTTCATTTCTATCACAATTGGAACTGTAAACTTCTCAGCTCAAAGCTAATGGCTAAAAAGTACTTTTTAACACAATAGGTTCAAAGATACGAGGGTCATCTGTTAAAACACTGAGAAGATGAAGGAATAAAGTGTTAATTTTGAGGATAAAACTCTTTGTTCCTGTTGATTCAGATTACATTCTAGAAGCAATTATATTCTTATAACATAGAGCAAACTTTACAAAAAAAACCTACATGATCAGTATCTCAATTATTGGTGGGCTTCAGACTGTAAAAACGTTTTTTTTTTAGTAAACAACATTGGATTCTGTAGATGATTTCAATGCAAACGTTTATAACAAAAAACTGATGATCATCAAATTTTACCATTTCAAGAAACTAATAATAAACATGGCATTTATATCTCTAAAGTTCTTCCCTCTGGAAAATTTATAATTTTATATACATACATGTACAGTTTGGCAGTGGTGACCAATTTATTTTTGGTCAAATTATATGGTAGATCTGCCTTTTTTAAAACTCATTTCACAGATAACATACAACTATAAAAGTGTCTGGACAAAAAAATTATTAAAATGGGATAGTTCCATAAGTCCTACAAACTATATCATCATTACTATTGAAAAATTGGGGTTTGTTCTTCAAGTGCACTTTATCTATGATCAGGCATTATGAAAATATTTCCCTGAAAAATTTTGCTGCACAGAAAGAGCTTTTTTGGAAATAATTTTTTTTTTTTAAATCAAATAATTCTAGTATTCTAAAACATAAAAGAAAACCCCAGTCATTCAATATTTACAAGTATTTAAACAGTGATAAAAGGCGAGTGTTTGTTTACTTTTCACTTAAAATATCACGGATGGTGGCAACCAATCAAGCACTGCTCCTTTATAAAAGCCTAACCACGCTTTGCTGTGACCGATATGGAGCTGGATCCCTATACTCCATGGTCAATACTCCTTTATTTTAATCAAATTTCCTCCTTTTAAGCACTGAGCAAATGTGTGTTTATTGTTTAGTACCTTCTCGGGCTCCACTTGGAGCGCCCCTGGGGTGACCTACGATGAGGGAGGGGCGAGTGGTGAGAGGTACGTTGGAGAGGGGATCTACCCCTCGGAGGGGGATCCCTGCTTCTCACTGGATGTGATGATGGCCTGTCCCTCCCAGATTTGTGGGTCATACCCTTGTGCATGGGAGAGAGGCTCCTCCGTCTTATAACTGAGCGTGTGCCTTGCAGTGGTGAGCGTGGGCGTTGGGTACTCCACGCAGATGAGTAACGGACCGGTGGTGAACGGGGGTGTGGTATAGGAGACCGTCTCCTCATCGGGGGAGTTGGTGCTCGAGTGCTGTACGCTGGTGGGGACCATGTCCTGTGGGATATCGGTGGAGGCGACCTTCCTCGAGGTGGCAGCGGTGGCGGTGATCTCCCTCTTGGACTTCGTGGTCTATACATGTCATTCCGATACCTGCTGAGAAAAACACAAATCAAATGCTGATTAATTACCTTACCAATCTTAATAAGCCATACGATTTTGACACAAAATAAAATTCTATTAAAACAAGTTAACAGTGGTAACTTTTTTTGTAACTCACCTACTACTGCTCATAGTGGTAGGTGGTGGTGGCATGGTGATTCCATAATCCCTGTCCCTTCCGGGCATTCCATAACTGGATAAAGGGTAGTCTCGGCTGCTCCTGCTATCCCGGCCTCCACTTGATTTCATCACCTGTGACATCAACGGCAATGGCGGCAGGGGCGACAACCTGTTATGGGTGACATACAGGATACAAGTGAAGTAAAATGGTCCATAAGATAATTGGTTGTACCGCAGCAGACCTGAGTGCTCAGGGCCACAGCACAGCCGGATGTAACACCTACATTATAACCTGTTGAAGACCTTCATCAAAACCTCTCTCAGGTGGCCAGACTTCAGCAGACTTGATTTCTCAAGGCTTCCATCTAGCCAGCCTTTCAACTCTCCGGTATTTATGGGGCTATCCAACAAGCAGCAGACTTGTGAGAGGCCACAGTTGGACAAGCTCACCAACAATAACTCTCTTCAGATGATTTAGGTAATTTTGCAATGATTTCTGATGGCAGCTTGCCTGCATAAGACTTGTGATGGAGGCCACAATCCAAACCAGAGAAAGGTCCAAATATATTACATCTTTGGCTTTGTTGATGAGAATATAAACACCCCTTTTCTTATTTTGACTACCTCACGAGTGGAGACTGAAGATTGAGGCCTCAGTGATTTTGACAGTATCCCTTTATTGGCTGCCAATTGCTGTTGCTATGGTGAAAGGACATGTTTTGGTAACCAGATGAGGGGCTAGCTGAGGGGAGTGACGTTCAATGGGACGATGGAATTTCGGCTTCTGCAGTTAACATTGGTGTTGGACAACTGGCAAGAACACCAAGTTAAAGTGGACTAAAGTGGACATTCTTCCTGGTGTGAACTCATGACACTCCATATTCCTTGAGCATGCTTCTCTTTTTAGTACACATGTGTAGCATCTGGAAAGAGCTCTTGTGTATCCTTTCTAAGCCTTCCCTCCATTTTGATTGTTTCAGATGTCAACAGTATCTTCCCCGAGTTCCATGCTCCTGATATCCTCTTGACTCTTCTCCTTATGCTGGCTAATATTCTTCTCTCAGCTGCCATTACCATATTCCCTCGACTTGTTTTCACCCGAATGAAGGATCTTTCCATTTCCTTGAGTTGGCTGGTAGCAGCTGTGTTGTAAATCTTTGGCTTGTGTGAGGTTTGCAATATGCTTTTCACCAGTGGACCACTCAGTTTTTACTGGCGTAATATTTCCATATATTCCTTTTTTAGTGATGAGGATCTTTCCTTTGGTTCCGGTACTACAAGATGGCCTCTGTATTGACTCTCCATATGTCTTATGGTGGACTTGCTTGTTTACCTTGATTTTGGGACTTCTGAGCTCTTGGTTTATTTTCTAGCATTTGGAACTTTGAAGGCACCTCAGGATAACTCAGTCTGCATGAACTTCTTGGGTCTTATTCTTGGATAGTTTTGCGAGTGTTGCAACTCACTTTTTCTCTCTTGTCAGATGAACTTTCTCTGAGTTCCTCTAGGTGATGCAGGAGAATATCTTCTTCACTTTGAACACAACTTTTATCTCCATCTTCCTCAGGCAGCTTTAATCTTGAATCTCTTCTCTTTATCTTGATTCCTTTGCCTTGTACAACCCTGGTTTTCTTCTTGTGATGATCCTGCATACTTTGATCACAATACTGTGCAGCCACTGTGGTTTTGTTTTTTTCTTCTGTTGATTCCTGTACTTGGTATTTATACCTGGAACAAATGACCATGACTCTGTATGACCCCAACTTACCAGAATGTTGGTTACATACCAATGACACCATCCTTCTTTTGCTGCATGTGACTGCCTTGACTGACTGTGTGGACTAGGATATTCTAGATGCAACTGTCTAGATGAATAGCGCCATCATTCCTTCAAGCAAACCCTTCTTTCGGTCAGCAGGTCCTCAATATGATATCTCTTCTCAGCTCTTGATTCGAATTGCTTCCATTCCTCTTGTTTGCTCTATCAATATTTCATATGTTGGTAGTTTTTTTTCCTTTCTTGATTTCTTGCTTTCTTCTTTTTCAAGATCCGCTTTATTCCATCTTATCTTTCCAATCCTTGAATGCACACCTGTACGTTTTGCTTCCTTTGCTGTATAGATGACGTGTCCTTGTCCAGTTCCTTTGCTGCAGCCCCTCCTGTATATATAATGTGATGGCTGAGCTGATTCTGTTACTTTGTCTTCGTCAAATTCACTTAGTTCATCATCATTTGTCCCGTTGTTCAATATGAATATTAGGTATAACTCTCATTTCCAGGTATCTGTTCTCATGATGGAAACTGTGTCTTCAGTATATTTTGCCTACTCTGCTATTTTCCACACTCATCCTGCTCTCACTAAGTCCCAATACATAAGTGCACAGTGATTTCACAACAGTATTTGCCATCTGCATTTTACTTAAATTGTCTACTGTTTGAAAAACTATGATAATTCTAGCATCAATGAACTAACATTCCATAACCTGCTACCAAATTCATCTGTACAATCAACATTTGATCAAATAATGCTAAATTGCCTCTAACAATTTCTTGGTACCTGATATACAGTACTAATATGAAATTATGAAAATGGAGAGTGGGGGTGTGGCATGTTGTTATTTCTATAAGATCCTATATATAAAGTTCTATAATCATGGCATACTTGTGAGAGCAGTCGAGGGAAAATCTCTTGAAATTTCATCTTCATCCTTGCTTTTCCATCCACTTTCCCCTTTCTCCTCTTGGAGCAATGCTGAGCTTCATATTCTTCTGTCCAACCAACATCTGGAATCCATAACTACACATGTGTACAAGAGAGCTTCATTTCAGCTGTAGATCAGGTTTGAAACCATCATTCATACTGATTCCTGGCATTTCATGTGGTGTTAGAATGGACAATGTTGAGACCATGGGGAGTCCTAATCCTCAGCAACCGGGGATCTTCTCTACTGGGACCACCCTCTGTGCTTAGGGGACATCTTTCAACCCTATTTCTACTAACCCAACATCTCACTCACGGACTCATCTTACAATAAGCAGAATTCCTCCTTCCATCTCTTGCATCTTCTTTGGTTTGGCTGCTGACTCATGTGACATCTCCTCCAGAACATAAGCAGTGCTCATATTAACCAGCTGATGATGCAGGCATAACTACTAATGGATGATATGCCTGAATCCTGACTTGCTGAAAATTATACATCAGCAAGCTGGCTGACAGCGACTGCTGTGTATGTTCTTGCTCATATCCACAACATCTTCTGATTGATGGCATTGGTGATACCTTGGACTCGTGCCTGCAAGAGATTATAACATAGACAAGGGTGTAGGTGACAACATATCACCCTGCTCTGTACCTGCGTCTGGCTGGAGATCTGCTCCGGTATGTTGGTGGGGGCGGTGGTGATGGTGGTCTTCCTCGTGATCTCTCCCAAGTTGACTGGCCATTTACAAAGGCAGCACCACTATACCTTCCAAACGGTTCTCCTCTATCCCTCCTATAACTTGGCATGGAACCCGATTCTCTAAAGGGTTCCCTCTCTGGGGCAAAACGGTCGTAGCGACTGCTCCGCTGTGGAGGTGGTGACTGTGAATATGTATGTCTTCCACTTAGGGGAGGGGGAGAAGGTAATCGCAGTGGAGATCGTGGTCTGTGTGGTACTGGCGACAGTCCTTGTCTCCTTACCCGCTTTCTCCGGCGACGCTGACCATCATCTACTCTATCTCCTGGGGATCCAGTCATTCTATGTCGAGGTGGAGAGGATAACCTTTTTCTTGTTGGAGATGGTCCTCTTCTGGGTAGTCGAGCTGCAAGTGGTTTGGGTCGATCTGTTCCAGCAGCTCTTGTCCGGGCCCGCTTCAGTGCTTTGGCAGCTCTAGCCTTTACTGCCAAAGATTTTTGAGGCAAAGCCCGTGACACTGGCCGTGGTGGGCCCTTGTCAAACTTGCCTGGTCTTTCCGTCTTCCTTTTGGACAAATTTCTTATATTTCCATTGGGAGATCTGCTTCTGCTCTTTGGATCTGAACCTGATCCTTTAGTTGATGCCGATTTACCCCCATTTTCATTTCCTTCAGCTGCTTTTGCAGATCTTGGTCTCTTTTTCTTTTTTTTCCGTTTGGCCCCAATTGGCTTATTTTCTCGTTTCTTTGACAGTTCAACTCTTACTTTGGCACCACAGATGTGTTTTCCATCTAGTGCCTCTACAGCAGCTTTAGCATCATCAGCGTGATGATAATCTATGAAGGCAAACCCTGGAGGATGCTGTGCTATCCAGACTTCTTTGAGACGACCAAATTTTTGGAATTCCTCTTCTAGCTCTTCCTTTTTCACATCTTCGGCCAAGTCCCCAACATAAATTTTTGCTGACTGTTCATTTTCTAATTTGGGGGGTGGTTCCTGTCTCCGTTCTCTTGAGGTTTGGTGTGGGCTTCTGCCACTCTCTACCCTCACTCGTTTAGCAGGACGAGGTAAAGCTCTCTCAGGGAGTCTTTCTACTACTCTGTCTCGCACGCGTTCTCTGACTCGCTCGCGTAGCTGTTCTCTGAATGGTCTCCTTGGTGGCAATCTAGGTCTGTCTGTGGGACCCCCTACTGCTCGCCTCGGTCTGTGTCGTCTATCACCAAACATATTCTGAAAATATAATTTTATATTTTATTTCGCATGTATAAAATGATGGGTTGTGGGTAAAAAAGATCTTTTTTTTTGGCATTGCAATTCTGATAGTCTGGGAAAGAGAGAACATATTAAAAAGGAAGCTCATAAGATTTCAGATAAAGAGAAAAAGAAGTCTTGTCTTCTTTAAAATGTTGAGGGTTGCTAGAGAAAATATGAGAGAGAAAAATAATAATCAAAGTTGAATGATGAATGGGACATGTCAGTTTGTGCAAAGTTGATAGTGGGTATTCATGATTAGTTTCAAAATGTTGGTGTCAAGGTTGCACAAAATCTTAATTCTTGAAAGAATGAAATGGACTTAGTCTTATTTAATCCCCAAATATATCAAAAGCTTTTCTGTAAATTATAGTGATTAGAAAACTTCTCTTTATTTCATGAATCAAACATAAAAAAACAACCATGAAAAAAAGTGAACTTCTCTATATTTCATGCTTGTTTTTATGTTTGATATTTTTGAACCCCATTTTAAGTTTGATAAAATTAAATGGCAATGAAAAAAATAAATAGTTTTAAGATAAATATATTTCAGGCACAGGGAACCCCTCCACAGGCACAGGCAGACTGGTTAATTGATCCACACTCTTACAAAACATGAGGAATTATGGTCAAAATAGCCGCGATTCCAAGTGGACCGCAGTATTGAACTGTCACATTGAACCGCGGTCAAGCTGCTCTATCTGGGCAATTTATCAATGTACATTACCTACAATTGTAAATTAGAGAATATTTGAGCCTTAACTTTGCTTAGAAATGCATTTTATTTACGTTTTGGAAGAAATGGCTGCCAAACATGAATGCGTAGTTCTTATTTTGGGCCTGGGTGAAAAGTGAGAATATTCACGGAATCATATGCCAGACAGTTGTTCTAATTACGGCGGAAAGTAGCTTATTAATATTAAGATTAGCAGATGACCCTTTTAGATAATTTACATTGAAATATTATCCAAATTCAGCTGCTTGGCCGCGGTCCAATGTGTCAGTTCAATACCGCGGTCCACTTCGGATCGCGGTTATTTTGACCAGGTACACACACACAAGATTGGTTAGTCAGAACTCACACACAAGATTGGTTAGTCAGAACTCAAAACCCAATGAATAGAAATCTATCACACATATATTCTGACAAGTCATATCTAATAACGTCCCACATTAGTACCGTATCGTCCAGGAGGTACAGCTGTACCAAGGCTGAGACTGGCAACCGTAAATTGGCAGGAGCTCCGGAGTGTCATCAAAGCGGGATTTCAATTCGAGATTTTCTGACTCATTACTTATGTTAAGTTAATTAACTACACTTCTCAACTTACTATGCTGGTTAATCCAATTAACAGTAGTTTAGAAAAGTGAAAATAATTCCAAATGTTTGCTTAATTATCAAACAAAATTTACACATTCACGTTCCAATACTGGTTCTTTTGACGCCATTTTCCCGTACGAGTTCACAAAAAATAAACGAAACGAAATTATCAAATAAAGACAGAGATTTTATGGATTAAAAATACATACTATATCGATAAAATAGGGTGTATCAAAATTACAAAATTATGGTGTGCAATTATCACCAAAGCTTGTAAGCTTTGAAGAGAAAGCCACGATTCCGTTCCACCAATTCGAGTTTTAGATTATCTGCATAAGTCCACCTGGTGGACAGTGAATGTTTTGATAAGTCGACTTCCGGTTTGGTAAAACGAAAAATTGAGACTGAAAAAAAGCGATTATTTCTTATATTTCATCTTTATATTCCCACAACGTTACAATGGTGTGTGAGAAGTGTAAGTATATGAGAGCCGTAATGAAGCAATTTTCAGATTGTCAGTATCAAGTGATAGATTAAGCCAAAAACAAAAGGACAGAAAACAAATACTTTTGACTATCCTGTTTACAAATTACTTGCACTGTACAGTTTAGTTTTAGTAAGTTTTCTTTAGGTTTTGTCTTCTTGGCTTTGATTATAGCTCACTTTTGCTCTTCATCTTTGTTATAAATGTTATTTCCTCCCACGACTTTTAAAATGGCGGAGTAACATCCTTATGTGTGATGGTCCCTGCAGTTGTTAAGCAAAATCTCACAAAATATTATGTTTACAATCTAAACTAAAACAGTTATTGCATTGTACGAGCACAAGGAAGAGAAATGGCTACATTTTATTCAGACTTGGTTTATTTATTTTGGTGTGTGGTCTGTCCCAGGTTTCGGGCGTGATGGGTGTGGTGTCTCAGGGTGTGGAATGACCTGTTTTCTTCAGTTTTTAAGAAATAACTTCATCATTGGTTTCCAATCAAGTAACCATACCCAGGAATATGTGCTCTAATTTAGAAGATATTTACTTGGACCACATTTAAATGCATTTTTTTAAATCTGCTGAACAGAGGTAGTTGATGCTCGATCTACCCCTGCCTCTATTGCCCAACCTCATGGCCACCACCAGCTGCCAATAATGATTATTCATATTATGAAAATATGTATTTCAGAGGTGCATCATCAGACATATCAAACTGAACAGTGTTCACTAATTGCACTTGTCTTGCCTTTGACAAGGCCAGAATTGACTAATTACAAGATCAACACTGAATGATGAATGTTTTTCTCACGTTCCTAAATTGCTTTGTCTAGTCTCATCTGTCTCAAGAAGTAAACTATACATGCACAAAATGGTACATGTTTGTCTGATGATGTGCATTGTGGCAGGAGCCTATTTGAATATTTATTGATAACCTGGGTTTTCAAATTCCTTGTGAAAACAATGATAGGGCTTTGGAGGCACAGGTAGGTAGAGGATTGAATACCTCTATTTAGCAGGGTACATTTTCCTTATATGGTAGCAAAGTAAATATTTTCAAATGAATATTTTTATCGACAATCATCATTTCAAATTTTGCAAACATACAACCTGTAAACATGTGGAGACACTGCTTTAGATAATATTTAATCTGTCAAAACTGATGCTACATGCTGCTATTTAACCCTGGCAATCAGCACACTGACCTGACTAAGCTGGAGTTGGGCAGCTCCCAGGCCAAGGACCTTGAGTACATGCTCCTTTTTGAGCTCTTTGCGATTAAATGCGCTGGTGTTTACAACTGAAGTGAATATTTAGTTTGATTAAACACTAAAATATCTACCTTCTGGTACCTTCTTCTTCCTTCTACTTTAACTACACAACTTGTAGCATCTCTCCAAAGTTTGCCTATTTTGATTTTGCTGTAAAATATTAAAGGATTGGCCAAATGTTTTAATTCAAAATTGAGAAGAATAGTTATCATCCAGTCTTTAAAAATGGAGTCACTTTTAATACAAATCTCACTTAGCCCTGTCCTGAGAGAGATTAATGTCATGAGACATTTCAGAGAAGTGGTCAATATGGCCGCCACCTTATGCAGGGAGGCAAGTAATTTGCCAAACTTTTGCCCCAGTTGAAGTACAGATAAAAATTAAATTGCTATTAAATACTGTTACAAATATTTGTTATCAGTCAAAACCTTTCCAATAATGCATTGCATGTTGTAATATGTCAAGATTTGACAAAGATATGAAGTAAATAACAACAGCTGTTTTTGATTGTGACAGATAGAGACTAGTGCTACGCCGAATCTGTTGTCCTACCTAGTTTAGTTGTGGGCAAACTTGTTTTTGTGTTCAACCTGACTCATGAGTCCTAGTTGCTCTCTACCAGGTCCCCTCATTAAGCTGAAATTGAGTGGAAAGTAAGACCTGTCATATTAGCTGTCAAAATATTAGAAATAGGAGAAATATTAGAGCTAACAACCATAGGAGGGGGCTAGTTTAAGAGAAACGGCATTTGGTCCTCCTTGTTCTCTTCTGGTCGGAGCTATATGACCGTTTCAGTGTCATCCCATTCACCCATGAAGAGATTCCAAACCACACACCTAGTGTGACATTCTCGTGACAGATATGAGGTGACAAATTAAAAAGTTGATTTTCTGGTACTTAAAACTAACTAGTCACCTGATTTATTTGTGTCTTGCTATAAGATTATGGAAGCTTGATATTAGCCGAAAATGAAACATATCTAAGAGCAGAAGACCAGACTTGTTGATGTGGGTGCCATCTTGTGTCATGTGATAAAGGTACTTGAGGTGCAGACGGGGTTTCAGCAAACTTCACAAATCAAGTGGATATTCACATCTGCTTGAATTCTCCAACCAAAACTGTTAATATGAAGTATTATTTGTTCAAATGTCATCTGGGGAAAAAGCAAGCATTTATTTCATGTTGGTCAGCATTTCTGACAGAATAGTGTTTTACATGTGCAACCAACTCAGGGCCTCTTCTTGATCTACTTACGATGCAGCCAATCTTGACACACACTCCAAACACCTACAAACGCTGATCAGTGGATGGGATTCACTGCCTCTGAAGTGCAACCCCAAATAACTTCTGCAAATGAATTAATTCAGACATGAAACTCGCCAGGAAGCAAGATTAGATGTGTAAGATTTTTGAAAGTCTTAATGATAAGTGTAGAGTGTGTGTGCCTTCCACACTGAGGTCGCGACACTGTGTCGCGACCTGTCTCTTCACGAGTGATAGGGGACACCTCACAACCCGACGTAGCCTCCAGAGCTCTGCTCGTGCAAGTCGGGGTTCCACAACTAGGAGGGGGCAGTCATACGGGCACTTTCACACATACGGGGCTTTCACGCCCTGGCAACCCCAATTGGCGTTGAAAACAAATACCTGTCAGCCATTGAAACAGTTTAGTCAAATTGATGATAGTGCCTTTTCTTGGCTTTCTTTTGGTGGTAAAATTAAAAACGAATGACCACAAACGTCCAAGAAGATTTTGCAGAAATTGACAATTTAGTTTTATATGTTCTGACGTGTACAGTATATCGCTTACATGTAAATAGAACCCCAATATGAAGATTTCATCTTTGTTTTTTTATATAAAGTAATTATTATTCTTCATATTTTCTATGTTTGCAAAAAATAATTTTATTTAATATGTTCTGATGTGCATATCGCTCAAATAGAAGCCAATATGAAGATTTCATCTTTGTTTTCTGTATAAAGTCATTATTCTTTATACTTTCCACGTTTACGTCAATTTGATATGTTATGATATGCATATCGCTCAAATATAAGCCCAATATGAAGATTCCATCTTTGTTTTTTTTATATAAAGTCATTATTATTCTTTATGTTTTCTATGTTTGCAAAAAATAATTTAATTTAATATGTTCTGATATGCATATCGCTCAAATAGAAGCCCAATATGAAGATTTTGTCTATGTTTTCTATATAGTCATTATTATTTATATTTTCCACGTTTGAAAAAATTAATTTAATTTGATATCTTCTCTGTATAAAGTCATTAGTCTTTATATTTTCCACGTTTGCAAAAAATAATTTAATTTGATATCTCTGTATAAAGTCATTATTCTTTATATTTTCTACGTTTGCAAAGAAAACCAAGCCTTTGATGTCTTCTCATAGTGGAGTGAAAAAGGATGTCACATAGTAAAATTTCACTGATGCCAATTATCCGCATTCACAGTATTGCATTTCAAAATCCCTATGATGTAAGGTCAAACCTGTGATCAAAGGGCATTTATAGTCATTGTTTCCACAGCTTTGAGTCATGTCTTCCCTTTTTGACAGAAATGCTTTCACACACATAAGATTTTTTTTTTACAAGTAAGATATTTTTTTTATAAGTAAGATATTTTTCACAAAAGTAAGATATTTTTCACAAAAGTAAGATATTTTTTTTATAAGTAAGATATTTTTCACAAAAGTAAGATATTTTCACATAAGTATGATATTTTTCACATAAGTAAGATATTTTTCACATCCGCACACTATTTGGCAGGGTCCCATGGGAGACCAGTAGAGCTAACAACCATAGGATTCGCGCAACCATAGGATTGGCTGATAATTGTGAAACTGTCTTGTAAACACACAACAAATGGAACATTTTATTTTTTGTCAAAGAATAAACCATACGATTCGTATAAATCAATTGTTATGAAAATTGCACCCAGTGACCTCGCCAATGTGACAATACACACGTGCGGAAGAAGCATTTTGTTACAAAGACACACAAATGGGCACTGCTCTATCAGTTCTCGGCCGATTTACATCATTGACAACTAAAATTTGAGCTATTGAGCTCTTCTCTTCAAATATGTAAGTCAGATGATCGATTTTCATCTTTTGGCATTGGCGAGAGTTCTGTGCGCGAAGGCTATGGTTGTTCATGCACGCACATCGTTTTACTGATGGATATACCCCACTACAGCACACATAAAGATAACTGTTCATTTATTCATTGATTTTTTATTTATTGACAAAGACCAAAATGCGCGAAATGGGTGGTTGTTAGCCCTACATCAGTACTGAATGGGTTCCCCTGCATAAAGAACGTATATCTTATCTTATCTTATCTTATCTTATCTTATATTTTTCACATACATTTCGTATATGATTCTCGGCTAACAATACATCGTGAGAACTGGCCGTGAGAACAAGGGGAAGGCAGTTACCGTATTTACTCGTGTATAAGTCGACTCGTGTATAAGTCGACCCCCCAAAATTGAGGTTATTTTTCTTGAAAAAAACCAATTTCCGAATATAAGTCGAGTTGGTTTTTCTTGAGATATCGGCTCTGCTACCATTCAAGCTTCAGCTGAAACTTGGCGGTCATTTTAAAAGTGAAACTTAAATATGCTTACGATATAAGATCTTAGCAGTCTTATACACTAGTAAATACGGTAAAATGTAAATACGATGTTCGTATTTTCGAAATAACGGATATCAGACGTAGCGGGTCGATTTTAATTGCGTTTTAAATGATAAATAAAGGTATTTACCCAATATTATTTCGAAACACTTTGTTTTGACTTTGTTCTCACTGATTCCAATTATCAAGGACGTCACGTACATCGTGTTACGTTTTCGATGTGCGGAACACGGTAAATTTGATGTGCGGCAACACGAAGAGAAGCCAGGGATCCATCGTTGCGCAATATATTAAATTTTTCAATGCGAGTTGATACACTCCATTTGTTTTCGCGTCAAAAATAAGAGCTTGTCCCCGTCACTCCCGCTTTTTAAAATGACGACCTCGTATTGCGTAATGCATTTAAATGGATGAATGGTTTTGTTCTGTTCTTGACCTGCAAGGCATATTTTGTGTTAATGTTAATTTATCATTTAAAACGCAATTAAAATCGATCCACGTGTGAAAGCATTTCTGTCAACAAGGGAAGACACGACTCAACGCAACACGTGGTCGCAATTTTGAAAGGCGGAAGTGACGGGAAGAGGCTCTTGTTTTTAGCGCGAAAACGATTGTTAATATATTGCGCAATAATGGATGGTTTTGTTCTGTTCTCGATCTGCAAAACGTTTTTGTGATAATATTATGTATATACCTTTATTTATCATTTAAAACGCAATTAAAATCGATCCACGTGTGAAAGCATTTCTGTCAACAGGGAAGACACGACTCAAAGCAGTGGAAACAAAGACGAAATGCAAAACTGTGAACGCTGACATCAAAGGCAGAATTGAATTGTGCGATATATTTAAATAATAATTTTAATAGACATAGAAGTAAAAGTAAAACGTAAATACGATGTCCGTGACGTAGCGGATCGATTGGCCACGTGACTCACAAGTCATGCGATCATTGACTTTGCAGATTTGCAGGAGAATTGCGTTTGATATGATAAATAAAAGCATATACACAATATAAACACAAAATACGCTTTGCAGGTCAAGAACAGAACAAAACCATCCATCATTGCGCAATATATTAATATTTCAATACCAGATAACAATCTTTTTCGCGCCAAAAACAAGAGCCTCTCCTACCTTTCAAAATGGCGATCCTGAGAAATTGACAGAAATGCTTCACACGTGGATCGATTTTAATTGCGTCTTAAATGATATATAAAGGTATTTACCCAATATTATCTCGATGATTTACAGCCGATCGAGTGCTATAAACGATAATAATTAAAAGCGATATAATGAATATCTTTGGCTTTATAATACACAAAGAAATATTCTACCACGTGTTAGTTTTGACGCTAAGGTCAAGGACGTCACGTACATCGTATTACATTCTACATCGTGGAGAAATTCTTGGTGGAGAAAAATAATTTGTGATAATATTGGGTAAATACCTTTATATATCATTTAAAACATATTATTCCGAAATGCTTTGTTTTGACTTTGTTCTCACTGATTCCAATTATCAGCGTTCACAGTTTTGCATCTCGTCATTGTTTCCACTGCTTTGAGTCGTGTCTTCCCTTGTTGACAGAAATGCTTTCACACGTGGATCGATTTTAATTGCGTTTTTAAATGGATTGATGGTTTTGTTCTGTTCTCGAACAATTTGTGATAATATTGGGTAAATACCTTTATTTATCATTTAAAACGCAATCAAAAAGGGAAGACACGACTCAAAGCAGTGGAGACAATGACGAAACGCAAAACTGAACGCTGATAATTGGAATCAGTGAGAACAAAGTCAAAACAAAGCGTTTTGAAATAATAGACCAATAATATTGGGTAAATACCTTCATTTATCATTTAAAACGCAATTAAAATCAATCTGCTACGTCTGATATTCGTTATTTCGAAAATATGAACATCGTATTTACGTTTTACCGTATTTACGTTTTACCGTAAATACTCGAGTATAAGACTGCTCTCGTGTATAAGACGACCCCCTAAACATTAACTAAGAGTTTTTGGAAAAAAACCTCGACTTATATACGAGTAAATACGGTACATATGAACTCTGTAGATTTTACTTTGGGCCCGAAAATGACTGCCGTAATAGTGAACGATACAAGATGTCATTGTCAATGATGGTTCTAAAGATTTCATATTAATATCTCGGCCAATAATACACGTACAGAAATACTTTATACATGTGTGAAACCGTGAGAACGAGGGGAAGACTGTTATATATGTATTTTGTAGATTTTACTTCGTTTTGGCCCCGAAATTGACTGCCGTATACGTAATTGCGAATAATATAAGAAGATGTCATTAAGATTTCATATGCTGGTGTATGTGTGCACTGATTTGTTTTCAACGTATCCAACGTGGTCACCGTGTTGTCAACCGGAAGTGACGTCAGCTCGCCCTCTCCTATAGCATTCGCGCAACCATAGGATTGGCTGATAATTATGAAATTGTCTTGTATACATACAACAGATGGAACAATGATTTTTTTGTCATAGAAAAGTTGATTTAAATGGTATGAATAAATTGTTATGAAAATTGCACTCATTGACCCTAATTTCATCATAATGCGCACGTACGGAAGAAGCAGTTTGTTATTACAAAAATATACGATTTGGCCCTGCTCTGTCAGTTCTCAGCCGATTTACATCATTGACAACTCAAAATCGAGCTAATGAGATATTCTCCTCAAATATGTTCGTCAGAGGATCAAAATATTAATTTTCATCTTTCGGCACAGAAGAAACATCAGTGAGCGAAGTCTATGATCGTATGCGCAAAGACGTGACCTTGAGTTGTCAATCTTGTAAGAATATAACACACGACAATCCCTTTATAAGATAAAGTAATGTAAACTTTTAGTGATGGATATACCCACCTATAGCATGTACAGTGACCGGCAGCCAAATCCGGACACTTTCATGTTTTTCACTCCCGATTTTCACAAAACTTTTCAAAACTGGATAAAAACTGCTCACGTCAATAGAAGATCGTCAGTCTTAATTGCATGTGGAGTAAAAATGATACACGTTTATTATTTACAGAGTTATCTGGAAATTCACGCATTCAGGAAACCTGCAGATTGTCCGAGTTTCCATTGACTTATACGGAGAAGTTGGCAACGTCACCACTTCTGACGTCATTTGACAGTGATGCGATCATTCGTGCCGTGAAAACAAATAAACACAATCAACGTTTTGAAAGGCATAGGAATAACAAGATGACGTGTGAGGCACAATATTCAGCTCAATTGCAATTAGTACAGCACAGATTTACTCGATATTTGATTTAGTTAAAAATGTCCGAGTTTCATCTGCCGGTTTCGGACAGTTGCCGGCCACTGTACATGTACAGATAACTCTTCATATTGTGTCAGCTTATTTATCTATTGACAAAGACCAAAGTGCGCGAAATGGATGGTTGTTAGCCCTACTATTAGAAATAGGAGAAATTTAACAGAGATCATTTCACTGAATGGCAAGAATACCAGTGAAGTCGGCCCCCAAGTGAAGTCGGCCCCGCCGTGGGTAGGTGAAGTCGGCCCCCAAGAAAAGCTGGCCCTGGTCACTCTGTAACTGCTCAAAACTCACGAAATCTCTTTCGAGAAGGCTATTTGACCCTAAGGGCATGAACTAACTCTAGGGACCCTTGGTAGCTGTTAATTTTCTTCCGGTAACTTGTTAATGTAGCCACCTAAATCGGGTGCCCATTTCTCCTAGGGGCCGACTTCACTTAGGGGCCGACTTCACTTGTTACCAATGGGAATGCTAGTTGGTCATTCAAATACCAGTGAAGTCGGCCCCCAAGTGAAGTTGGCCCCGCCGTGGGTAAGTGAACTCGGCCCCCAAGAGATGCCGGCCCCGGTCACTCTGTAACAGCACAAAACTCATGACATATCAAACTCATATCAGACAAGATCTGCTCATGAATGTCTGATCCTGGGGTACTATGTCACACACAACATATCCTGCTTGACTTCTTTACTCTTGATGGCTCTTCTATTTCATAATCACATTGAATTTTCTGTAGTGAATCTTATCTCTTAATAATTATATTCTAGGTCAGAAAAAACTTGGAAAGGTCATAACACCAGACCCCTGGAAATCTGGAGCAAGGAATACAACAGGTAAGTTTTGACAATCATTCAATGTTTAGCATTTTGTTGTTGAGTAGTTTCATATCTCTTGTATTATACTAGTATATCTTTGTCATGCCATTAACTGATGTACATATTAAACTTGTTTAACTTGATAACTGAAGGAACAAAAATACACATTTTTGTAAAATTTTGTTAAGATCGTGCCCTGATTGTCAATAAGAAAATTAATCTCCAAAATAAGAAAAACCATTACCTGACTTAAGAATTAAAAATTTGTTCTGTCATTCTGCCTGTCCATCAACTTTGCTATTTTCAATAATGACTGCCCTTAGAATGGGGTTTAATGGTCATTAATCAAGTAATTTGCAGGTACCGTATTTACTCGAGTATAAGTCGAGGTTTTTTTCCAAAAACTCTTAGTTAATGTTTAGGGGGTCGACTTATACACGAGAGCAACCTGTGGACGAGGATTTACGCCAAAAAATTACGACACTATGAGTTTTCATTACGAACATTCTTATTTTCGAAATAACGAATATCGGACATAGCGGGTCGGTTTAACAGTCTTATACTCGAGTAATTACGGTAAAACGTAAATACGATCTTCATATTTTCGAAACGTAGCGGGTCGATTTTAATTGCGTTTTAAATGATAAATAAAGGTATTTACCCAATATTATCACAAATTGTTCGAGAACAGAACAAAACCATCAATCCATTTAAAACGCAATTAAAATCGATCCACGTGTGAAAGCATTTCTGTCAACAAGGGAAGACACGACTCAAAGCAGTGGAGACAATGACGAGATGCAAAACTGTGAACGCTGATAATTGAAATCAGTGAAAACAAAGTCAAAACAAAGCATTTTGAAATAATATGTTTTAAATGATATATAAAGGTATTTACCCAATATTATCACAAATTATTTTTCGCAAGAACTTCTCCACGATGTAGAACGTAATACGATGTACATGACGTCCTTAATCTTAGCATCAAAACCAACACGTGGGAGAATATTTCTTTGTGTATTATAAAGCCAACGATATTCATTATATCGCTTTTAATTATTATTGTTTATATCGTTTTTAGCATCAAAACAAAGCGTGTTAATACACAAAGAAATATTCACTTCCGTCACTTCCGCCTTTCAAAATTGCGACCACGTGTTGAGTCGTGTCTTCCCTTCTTGACAGAAATGCCTTCACACGTGGATCGATTTTAATTGCGTTTTAAATGATAAATAAAAGTATATACCCAATATTAAGACAACATACGCTTTGCAGGTCGAGAACAGAACAAAACCATTCATCCATTTAACATGCTTTACGCAATACGAGGTCGTCATTTTAGAAAGCGGGAGTGACGGGGACAAGCTCTTATTTTTGGTGCGAAAACAAATGGAGTGTATCAACTCGCATTGAAATATTAATATATTGCGCAATGATGGATCCCTGGCTTCTCCTCGTGTTGCGGACGTGAATTAACGCGACGTCACGTACATGATATTTGCGTTTTACTTCATGGATAAATTCTCGACCTGCGAAGCATAATTTGTGATAATATTGGGTAAATACCTTTATTTATCATTTAAAATGCAATTAAAATATCAAACTCGTTTTCGCGCTAAAAACAAGTGCCTCTTCCCGTCACTTCCGCCTTTCTAAATTGCAACCACGTGTTGCGACCACGTGTTGACGATCTTAAGAAATTGACAGAAATGCCTTCACCCGGGGATCGATTTTAATTGCGTTTTAAATGGATTGATGGTTTTGTTCTGTTCTCGAACAATTTGGGTTAATACCTTTATTTATCATTTAAAACGCAATTAAAATCGATCCACGTGTGAAAGCATTTCTTTCCAAGCGGGAAGACACGACTCAAAGCAGTGGAAACAAAGACGTATTGCAAAACTGTGAACGCTGATAATTGGAATCAGTGAGAACAAAGTCAAAACAAAGCGTTTCGAATAATAGACCAGTAATATTGGGTAAATACCTTTCTTTATCATTTAAAACGCAATTAAAATCAATCTGTTGCGACTGATATTCGTTATTTCGAAAATATGAACATCGTATTTACGTTTTACCGTATTTACTCGTGTATAAGACTGCTAAGATCTTATATCGTAAGCATATTTAAGTTTCACTTTTAAAATGACCGCCAAGCTTCAGCTGAAGCTTGAATGGTAGCAGAGCCGATATCTCAAGAAAAACCAACTCGACTTATATTCGGAAATTGGTTTTTTTCAAGAAAAATAACCTCAATTTTGGGGGGTCGACTTATACACGAGTCGACTTATACACGAGTAAATACGGTATATCCAGAAAATGTTTACAAATATTAAAAAAACGCCATGATCATCATAGGTCTAAGGCCAATTGGTCTCTGCTTCTGACATGTTAATCTTTAGGGTTTTAAATATCAGCATAATAGAATTGATGAATGTTAGATCTTCAAGGTGAATCGTAAATATTTGTCCATTTTCAGAAGGAGGAGGAAGAAAAATAGCAGAAAATAAGGCACTGACTTCAAAGAAAAACAGGTATATTGTCACATATCTTCTTAATATAACATTGTTCATGCAGTATATTGTTTGAATATGATTGTCCTTTGAACCATGCCAATATGCATCAGTCAGTGTTAACCTACTTTGAGCTTCATTAGGGTTCACAAAGAGCTCATGAATGCTACTGGTGTTTACCCATCAGGTGCAGATGTAGGCTGACACAGACCTCTGCAGATAATGCATTTTCTATGTAATTGGGCAGTCTGTGTTCATATACTTTGGCAGTCTATCTTACTAAACATTGTTCAAATGTAATATGTCATGATAATCATTTGTGCATATTCTCCCAATAAACCAAATTACAGGATCATAATACACAATAATACCTTCAAATAACATAAACCAATCTAAATGAAAACTAAATGATGTGGAGTAGAAATTAGGATTTTAGTTTGAACTCTGATATTTCATTGCTCAGTTTATATTGTGAATTTGCAGATTTACTCCATACTCTGCCTTTGGTAAATGTCGCATTTGTAAGAGCTCTGTCCATCAAGTTGGATCACATTATTGCCAAGGTATGCGAGAAAAGAATATATTTGTCTTGCTTTTTCATAAATAAAATTCCTAAGCATATTCTTATTCTTTTCTTACATTTAACAAGTTATCAAAATTACATAAAGTAATGAATTAGATAAAGACACTGTTGAACTTTTTCAAAAAATAATAAGTTGAATTGGTAAAGTATTTAAACAATTATATCAATTTATTTTTTTTAACTTTTATATTGTAGGATGTGCATATAAAAAAGGTTGGTATTTTCAAAGATTTTTATTTGTCAAAAAGAAAAAAAAAAAGATTAACACATGAATCAAGATTAACACATGAATCAATGGAAGATTCTACAATTTTTGGAGGGACATCATTGCCAAATGCAATGGTTATGAGCTTTAAGCAAAAATATAAAGGGTTTTCATGTACATGACTACATGTGTAAATAATTTCCATGAAACTCATGCTCACTTTTCTTTGTAGGTATCTGTGCCATGTGTGGGAAGAAGATATTGGAGACCAAAAGTTATAAACAGACATCAGTCTGAAGCCAAACCTTCCTGGATTAGAAATATTTAAATGCAGTAAACAGCTCAGCTATCTTGCATGATCATTTTGGTGGGTTTGAATTCAGTGGAGAGATTGGTTTTTTAACAAGGACATTATAAAATTGGCACAACTTCACTGCTCTCCCCACAAACAGTGTTGAAATGGTCCTAGTTGGATGGTTATGGTCAATTGAATCAGACTTTACCAGTGCACAAAGATAAACTTATTAGAATACAATAACATCCGAACTTTATTGAAATATGATGGTTCATATGTAATAAATGTATAGATCTAAAAATTGTATACTGTATGATAATTACATGAGATGCTTGTTTCATCATACATGACTGTTAGGCTGTGTTTCCATATGTGCAGTCCGTCATGCAGCGCGTCATGCAGTGCGTCATGCAGTGCGTCAATTTTTTTTGCACACCATACTGAACAATGCAGGTGTTTCCATGTATGCGTATTGCCGTCCGTAATGACGTCCGTAAGCAAATTGACGCATAGCCTTTCGCATAGGGTAGCGAATGAAAATCTGACGCATAGAGTGACGCATAGCTTTACCATAGGTTGCAAGCCTAATTTTGGCGCCAAATTGGAAGTTTGACCATGAAAACATCACAAAACTGACGCATACATGTGAACACCGCATGACGCTCTACATGACGCGCTGCATCACGGACTGCATTACGCACTGCACATATGGAAACACAGCTTTATGCTTTAATAATGTTTGAACATTCATTATCAGTATCTCAGGATAGTCATATCATTTTTGGGTTAACAAATGACAAACTTCAACCTTTGGTCTTAAACTTCAATTAATGGGGATGGTCCTGATATGAATAATTCAAGATTTTGCAGAAGAATAAAGAGGGTACTTTTAGATATATCAGGTCAGCAATATTCTCTTGAATATGTATCATTTGCATCTCTGGTCAAATTTGTTTATTATCATCTGGTTTTGATTTTATAAGTAAAAAAAACAAATGTGTGAATAGTGTTTAATTCATCTTGTAATTTGTGACCTGTGAAAGCAACTTCTCTTACAGGCAACCTGATGATAATATATTTGGTTACCGTATATACTCGAATGTAGGACGACCCCCCAAATTTTTATTTTGCTTGAAAAGGCCAATTTCCGATTATGGGACGAGTAAGGGGTGAGTGGGCATGTTTAGAAACCACATGGTGTGTGATGCGGTAGTTTGGGAGGGAGGCTAAGTGATGACGTAGTCATGTAGGTGGCGTACTCTACGATGTCTCACCATATGCAAATGAGTTTTGTGGGGGCATGTTTGAGTCTGAGGATTCTGGGAAAGGTGACGTGGCATTACACGTTACATGGGAAGATGGTTATAGCTGCCAGCAAGGAAACAAGGAAAATTGCTATGTTTATACAGTATATCGTGCATAAAGCACATGTTGTGGTGTCTGATTGACATGCTGGAATGGATGGCATGTGTGTGTGCATGGAAATGATGGGTGAGTGCATGATTAGGTTGTTGGTATGTAAACCTTGTCTGTCAGGGTTTGTTTACTTAGTGAGAGGTATTAGTGAAGTGTGACGAGGCAGAATTGAGTTGTCAATGAGACAGTGGACTGGATTAGACAAAGTGTATGCCTTTTCACGTTGAATATGTGGAGGGATGTGACCGGGGCACCCTAACTCTTACCGCTAGGTGTTTATAGCACTCGATCGGCCACCAAGAGGTGCCGTAAATCACCGTCCACAGGTTGCTCTCATGTATAAGCCCACCCCCCAAACATTGACAAAAGGTTTGGGTCCTAATTTCTCATTTTATATTCACGTAAATACGGTATATGCTTATTTTTTCCCAAAATTCCTTTGATTTCCTATACTTAGGAAAATGACCAGAGACCATGACTGAGTTACAGCCCCCTCCCTCAAGAAAGGACCCTTACAGCATAAAAAAGGGAAAAGGTTCATAAGGCATAGTAACAGTCAATCAAAGACCATCAAATTGCCAAATTTGTCAAATTATCTTTATCCATTTTTAAACTAAATGTTTTGTCTTTCATTTGGATGAATTCTACATGAATGAAGTTCATTGACACTTATTTGCCATTACAAACAATAAAAGTAGTAAATTGTCTATTTTAGGGAGGGCAATCTTATTTTTGCCCATTTTTTACCCTCAGCCCCTGATGTAATCAGGCTGAGGGTATTGCAGTACTCCTGGCGTGGGTATGTATGTATGTATGTATGTATGTCTGTATGTATGTATGTCTGTAGCGAACATCCTTGTCATCGCGATAACTCAAGAACAAATGATGGCAGCTTCATGAAACTTGACACACATATGCATCTGGTGAAAACCTCGGACGAGTTCGATGGACGGCGACCTTGACCTATTTTTCAAGGTCACAGGGACAATTATGTGAAATCCCAAGAATCACAATAACTCAAGAACGAATGATGGCAGCTTTATGAGATTTGACACACATAAGCATCTGGTGAAGCCCTCAGAATTTTTCCTATGAAACATGACCTTCACCTACTTTTCAAGGTCACAGGGACAATTATGTGAAATCATCTTGTCATCGCGATAACTCGAGAACAAATGATGGCAGCTTCGTGAAACTTGACACATATAAGCATCTGGTGAAAACCTCGGACGAGTTCGATGGACGGTGACCTTGACCTATTTTTCTAGGTCACAGGGACAATTATGTGAAATCCCAAGAATCGCATAACTCAAGAACAAATGATGGCAGCTTTATGAGATTTGACACCCATAAGCATCTGGTGAAAACCTCGGACGAGTTCGATGGACGGTGACCTTGACCTATTTTTCAAGGTCACGGACAATTATGTGTAATCCCAAGAATTGCAAGAACGAATGATGGCAGCTTTATGAGATTTGACACACACAAGCATCTGGTGAAGACCTCAGACTTCTCTTGATGGAACATGACCTTCACCTACTTTTCAAGGTCACAGGGACAATAATGTGAAATCATCCTTGTCATCGTGATAACTCAAGAACAAATAATGTCAGCTTCATGAAAATTGACACACATAAGCATCTTGGAAGTCTTCACATGAGTTTGATGGACGGTGACCTTAACCTGCTTTTCAAGGTCACCTGCCCATCTCAATAATTCTAGAGTAAATGATGACAGTTTCATGATACTTGACACACCTAAGCTATCAAAGGAAGTAGATTTTATGGGTTTTTTTTACCCCTGCATCAATTTGCCTTGGTGCAGTGACGTTTTGTTCACAAATATTGTGTGGAGCGAATGTTGTGCAATGAGTTACCAGGGCTGAGGGTTGATGCATCTCTGATGCCTATGTTTTCATTTCTGACTCAGTCAAACTTCTCTGAAAATTGCTATTTTAGATACATTATTTCTGCCACTTTGTCTTAAATTTATCATTTATAAATTAATTTGTAAGCATTTCAAGGAAATGTTATTTTAAACAAAAACATGAAGAGGCATTTGTCAGCACAGCTCCTGAGTATTTTGCACCAGGGGCCACCAGGGGCGCCACTGTGTGAATAATTTCCCTAGTAAATCACACGAGGGCGCTTCAAATCTGACCCAATAAGCAAGCGCAGTGGAAAGTGGCGCCCATTTATGAAACGATTTTCTTTTAGTATTGTTACGATCAACCAGTAAAATAAGCTGTGTACGATATAATTTTGAAACACAATGCATATTGCAAGACGACGGAGGAGCACTAGACTCCAGGCATCAAGTAAGTTTTCATTATTTTATAATTTATGTCCCGTTGCAACTGCAAATTTAGATTTTTGCTCTCAACTTTGACAAAAACATGCTGACCACACTGCGCATTCAGTTAGGTAACAGTGTTAGAAAGAAGAACTCCCTAGCCAGAGTATAAAGGTTAGCAACAAGTAGCTGGTGTGTACCAGCTGCACCCCTTAGTGCAACCATGCACTCTCGGCGGGATGCCAATAGGTTTTGCCGAGTAAACTTATAGATGTAGATGTAGATGTAGAACGGGTGGTGCTCCAAGTGTAACACGGGCGAAAGAAGTTGAACCAAACAAAATACAGGAACAAAATTAAATATTTAAACAAAGAAACCATAAGATCAAGAAACGAAGTAACAAACGAAAAAGTTTTAAAAATCAAAACAAAAACTTCAATAAACAAAACAAAAATATCACTCATCGAATGGTGACAACAAAGTTGAACTTTCTGTTTTCTCATGGTCATGGATAACATCACTGCTTTTTCGGTTTTATATTGCCTTTCCAAACTCGTACGTCATACGCCGTCGGCCACTAGGTGTCGCCACACATTCCGGTGAGTCAAATATTAACAGTACTGAGAAGCACTCACTGATTTCCCATTTATTTCGACTAGAATCCATAAAATTGAACAAACTTTTTTTTAATCTGTATTAAAATTCCACGAGGAATCTAAATATGTTGGTTATGTATTGCTCTGTACAATATTAGTTATCGTAAATGATCGTTAATCGGGACGGAGCTGTCAGGAAGACATGACACCTGAGAGCCTCGTAGCAACTATTTTAGATGGCACAAAGGCTACAAACAATTCCCCTTCAAAGCTTGAGCTGGGAAACAATGACAAAAAAGGTCTTTGATCATAAAATTCAAATGATTTTGGATGACAATGGTGTGAAAGCGTATGATTGTCTGACTGAAGTGACATGACCAACTCGTCACCTTGGCTTGGTGTGACTGCTTCACTACGCATCAAAGACACTTAAGTTTTGTTTATCTCTATGTCATTTTTTGAAAAAGTTGTCTACTATCTTCGTATTATCTCACTGATTTCAAAACTGTTTTCGGTTTTATGATAAATGGTGTAGTTTTTAAGATATCTTCAAAACAGTGATTTCTTGTTATCAGCTGTCAGTTACAGACCCACACGAAATTCGTAGCGCCACCTATGTGCGAGTGATAATTGGGGATTTTTGGGAAGGAGAATAGGAATGTATTCATATGTATATGCAATGGCATATGTGCTAATTACTAAATTAGAATCTTTTACATAGTTTTGGACACTACAGTGACCGGCAACTGTCCAAAACTGGCAGTTGAAACTCAGATATTTTTAACATAGTCAAACATCTAGTGGTGACATAACAAACATCATTCATTGTATAACTCAATGTAGAACTCGGACAAACTGCAGGTTTGCTGAATGCGTCAATTTCCCGATATTTCTGTACATATTGAACATATATCAACACGCATGTGAAGTTAATGATCTACTATCGATGTAAGCAGTTTTTACTCAGTTTTGAAAGGTTTTGTGAAAATCGGGAGTGAAAAACATGAAAACGTCCGGATCTAACTGCCGGTCACTGTACACAGTCTGACCATAGAGAAAAATGTACTTTCTCTATGGTGTGATCATAGGCCGATTGCAGGTCGCCATACTGCCCCATTGAAAACAACACACTGGAACTGCACAATTAATATCAGAAGTGCACAAAAAACTCTAAAATCCAATCATTAAAAAAAAACAAGATGGAAACCCGCAATCGCTCTATAGAGAAAGTATAATATCTATTTTTTTCTCTATGGTCAGACACAGTAGCACTTGAATCATATCAACAATGAAAAAGCCACAGGATATGACTACACTTTCCCCAAGACCATGCATATCACAGAGTAACTCGGCCAACAGGCAGCAGGTTTCAAAACCATCCATGTTACAAAGATGTTCTGTACACAATATTCAGGACATCATTATTTTATAAGTTTCTATGGTCAAAGGTGTTAGAACAATTGTTTCAACTGGTAACATTTAAATTGGGTTCAGAACAAATTTGTTTGATCACTTCAGTCTATTCATCATGTAGGAGGTATAAGGTAGTTTGGAAGTGCAAACTACCTTACATGTATTGCCATGACGTCATGAATTAAGACCTTTGGTTGCATCGTTGTGATTTTACCATGTGTCCATTTGTCCATTTCATAAAAAATGGCAGCCTTGAATATAATCAGTGCCAATGTATGTTTATGGAATCTCCTGTCTTCATACTTAAATACAAGTGGCAGCCACAGTGCCACTGAACATGCTGAAATAGAAACTATTACAAATTTTGAAGGAATTTGACTGATTGCATATAAATGATTTTAATGTGAATTTTAGGTCCAAGGCTAGCCTCTCCAAGACTAGCTAAAAAGAAGAAGAAAGAAGAGTTGGAGCAAAAGAAGACAATGGATATTATAGACAAACTGTCTAAAAAGTATTTGGTAAGTAAAATAGGTTTTCTCCAGAAAGGAATTTTCTTATGATATACTAAACTCAACCTTAAACTTTGAGTTTTAAAATATTACAAAAATTTAACTATTGCAAGAACACAAAATGATCTGGTTTCATAGATATATTCCAAGAGATTGAGTCAAACACCCTGGTTGTTGCATGGCGTTATTTGGTCACACATAACTATATGTGACCAAACATGTTTAATTGGATTTGTTCTTAATGGTATATCATTTGGAATCATTAATAAATTGGATTAATCTGTCATTTTGTGATTTATTTTTCTTGCAGAAAAAAGTACCAGCAGTACCAGTACCAAAAAGTACCAGCAAATCAAAATCAACTCCAAAAAATAAAACAAAGGTAAACAGTCATTGAATAACTTTAATGTAACTGATATAATTATTAAAAATGTGAATTGATTAATGAAGAAATCTGAGATGTGCAGTATATTTTCACATCTTTTCCAACAGATCAGTTTCAAGGTTAAAATAACACACTAGAGATGTGATAAAAGCTAAAGATTTTAAAAGATTTATTTTGATAGGTTAAAAGGTATCTTCATTTATTAAACAGACTAAGCTATATTGAATTCCGTCCAATAAAATTTGTGGATTTGCAGAAATCAACCAAGGCCAAGGATAGACCGAAGGAGACCAGTGCTGCGTCAGAAGATCAGTATGATTTTGATTTGTCAGATGAACCAACTCTGAGACTGAGATTGTTTACCGAGGAAGATGAGGAAAACAAAAACAAAACAAAAAAAGGCAGAGACAAAAATGATCAGCAAAAAAGATCAGGAAAAGTTATTAAAGAAAACACTAAGAAAGAAGAGAAGACTTTAAAATCATCTACTCCTCTCTTACTGACACAGAAGGATGGCAACAAAAGATCAAATAAGAGTTCAGGAATTGTGAAGTATGGACAAACAGACAAAAAGAGGCCATTTTGGGAAACTTTCACAAACATAAAGCCCAAGAGCACAACCTCCAAAAAGAGAAAAACCTCTTGTACTGAACCCAAACCCAAGAAAAAAAGAACCGAAATAAAATCAGACAATTTGATGACAGAGAAAAGGCAGAGGAGAAATACTCCAGTGTCAGCTAGTAGGTCCACAGGAGACAGTGGCGTATATCTGTCACCACCTGTGTTGCGTACAATTTTAAGTGGACCAACGTCCACTCCCAATTTTTCACCAGTGCCAGTGGCGACACCTAGTATGATGATGGAGAATGAGATAGATTCTGCACTTGATGAATCACTGTTTTCACTGCCATCATCAGTGTCACCTGTTAAGCAAGCAAAGAAAACCAGCGAAACAGACATTGCTTCTCCAAGTAAACTGTTTTCACCTATTGTTGGTAGGTACCTGTGTATTAATTCATATATTCAATAAATTATTTATTGACGAGTCCTTGGTTTACTATGTATACTTATGTGAAATTATTTTTGCATGTTATAACTTGCAGTCTCTTTCAAACTGTCATATAATTATGGCCTGTTGCAGCAAAAAGCGCAATTCTAGTTAGCATGGGGGTCAAAAAATAAATTTGGTCTTTTTCCTTCAAAACCTATCAATTTATTTACCTAAATATGTCTATTTTATGAAAAAAGTATCTAGGAGACAGTTTACTAATAATTGTTTCCACAATTTTCAATACCGTGATCCAAGGTTGAGAAAATTGGGGACGGACATTACAAGATGCTCTAATGCCAGTACCAATTCCAGTAACATTAAAACAGTACCACTTGACTTTTTTTTCAATGTGAGTAGGGCATAGATGATAAAATCAACAAAAATACACTTACTCCTAATAAATATTTTACATTTTTTTACCAATAATTGATCTATTTTCATAGATTTGAACGAATTATTCTGCTTGAAATTCCATTACTCATGTAATTTGGACATATTCTCTGTAAAACTATGTTATATCATAGCTGCAGACATTACTTGATGATTAACACAACTTGCAATGACATTGCTCTTCATTCATCTTACTGATAACCAGTCATAATACATGCTTTGAGTGGGGACGGACATTACAAAATTGTCATAATTTTTTAATTGATAAAAACCTTTTATTTCCCTTAGATTAATAACTCTCATCAAGTAATTTGACCATTTCTTAGTTAAATATATCATAACAAATCACATTTGCTTATGTTTGAAAAACTTTATTAACCATCACCAGGCACATGGGTACAACATAAAGACTAAAAGATCATGTCAACAATTTTATAAAATATATGATACCATTGATTCATTATTATTCAAGATACTCAATCTAAGACAGTACACAATTCATACTCAAATACAAATAATCTTTGCATGATCATATATACATTACATCTACCTTAGTCATGATATTACTTGGGGACGGACATTACATTTCACATGTTGTTGAAAGATCATTACTTATTTTTGTCTTATCAAGTGAGATATACCACCCCACTTCTAAGTGTCTCTCATGGATTGTCTCTGACCATTATAATGATTGTAGTTTGGTTCATTACCCCAGACTATAGTTCTTCATCGTGTCTTTCTGTTCATCATTAAACTCAAAGAAGAACCTGAGTCTACTTCCTGTCTGCGTCAACTGAGGCTCTGGGCACACAAATAGAATCCGTTTCAGTTCCTCTTTACTAGTATCATCCGTGTCAGCTTCTTTGTACATTCCAGTTTTTGTGACATTTCTCAAGAACCTCACTGTTGCATGTGTCTTTGTGAGGGATTGAACAGCTGCCACATACAAAAACTGTCGCCCTTTTGCCGTGTCCACAGGTATCGCCACATAGGCTCCTAGTTTAACCTGTGAATTGGCAGTCCTTGGCTTTTTGGATGCTGGCTCCTTTTCCACACATGACTTGCGTTTTTTGCGCTGGGTAACTTTAGCTGATGGGACAGGAGTTGCAGTTGGCTGAGAACTTTCAGCCATTTTTCTTACATCAGGCTTAAGAGTTTGGGCTTGCCAGTCATCTATGTACATAGCATTTGCACACAGATTCTCTCCTTTGATACAATTGATGCAGTAACAAGATAATACCCAGGTCATGATTTTAAGGCCAGTCTCTGTACTTTTCACACTGTGCAGTTTTCTTGTTCCAGGTAATGTTTTTACAATTCTCTCTGGTTTGTTTCTATCAATGTCCTCTGAGGTGACATGGATGAATGTACGGTGGCTGTTGTCATACTGGGATCTCCTGTAGCTGTAACTAGATGCACCTACACTTGAAAGCTCTCTTTGACAAAAATCCGTGAGTTGCTCTGCAGACTGAATCTCCTCATTACCAAACAGTACAGCTTTGTATGCTTTAGATTTTACCGTACCTCCTAGTCCATCACATGGTGATTTCCCATGTGAAGTTTCAAAGTAATTCCGTGTAACTGGGATTCCATGATCTTCTGGAAACATGCTGATGCTTGCAAATGATTGAGCTCCTTTATATTGCGCGGCACATCCATCAGACATCTTCTCACTTCCCTACCAAATCCTGCCATAGGCAGGGTGACTGTTGTCATAGATGCTTGACTAAGGGGTGGCTTCCCTCCTCAGACCTGTCTTGGGCAGGGTAATTGTTGTCATAGCTCTCTAACTAAGGGGTGGCTTGCTATCTTGGGCAGGGTGACTGTTGTCATAGATGCTTGACTAAGGGGTGGCTTCCCTCCTCAGTCCTGTCTTGGGCAGGGTGACTGTTGTCATAGATGCTTGACTAAGGGGTGGCTTCCCTCCTCAGTCCTGTCTTGGGCAGGGTGACTGTTGTCATAGATGCTTGACTAAGGGGTGGCTTCCCTCCTCAGTCCTGTCTTGGGCAGGGTGACTGTTGTTACAGCTGCCTGGCTAAGGCAGGCATTCCATACTTGACTGAATCTTTTGAAATGTGTATATTATGTAATGTCCGTCCCCATTATCAATATATTAACTGTGTAAATTATTTTCTATCAATATCATTATTCTACTTAAATTGTGTGAAGTATGAAACTTTCCAAAAGTAAAATGAATTAAGATGGAAGTGAAGACATTTTCATTTTTATCAAACGGCTTTTCTATCATATAATTCATCAAAAAATAAAGATTTCTATTATTGGTTTTGGTCAAACTGATAATTGTTTGAATGAATATTAGTTCTTGTGCTTGCTAATATATGTTTTAAGTATTATAACACCAATATAGCATTATATAGAGCCATCTATGAGCATAGTGTCTCATAATGTGAAATGGGCATAATATGTAATGTCCGTCCCCCCTTAAAAGCTGTTTTTGGCAGTACTTAGTTTTCTAATCTTCCCAATCTAATATAAAAATTTCTTTCCTAGAGTGAAGTTACATCCATAGGCTACTAAAAAAACAACATTACTTTCTGTATATGAAACTTTTGTGGTCACAAAAGCAATTTTTTTCCTATTTTGGGTGTTATTTTAGTAAAATTGCAGTACATAACCATGATCTGTATGAAAATGACAATACAAGAGGACATTTTTTATCAAATAACATCTTAAACTATGCTACCATTGAATATAGGTCTGCCTGTGCCATTTACAAGAGAATTTAATGCTGCAAGAGAGAGTACTAAAAAGGCTTCCAGGGGGGGACGGACATTACATGGGGACGGACATTACGGGCACTATATATCACTACTGGCTGAATTTAATTCTGGATATATCTAAACAACTATAGTTTTAATTAAGTCATATGGCACCATGGTATATATGCATAGTGAGAAAAATATCTGCATGCTTAAATTCTGGATATGGTGGGCTATGGCTAAAAGGGACGGACATTACGACCATGCAACTTTGGATACATTTTTTTGTTGACAGAAAGATATTCCACTTCTGGCACTTAAATTGTTGACATTTTCTTGTTAATAACTCCCTTAGAGAATATTTAAACCAAAAATAATGATTACAGGTCATATTTAAACTTATTTAACACTCCTGATAACATATTCCCACTAAAAAACCTAAAAATCATTACAGAGGTCAATTTTTTTTTTAAATGTGGTAAAAAAATTACTAGAAAAGATAGCCTAAATCTGAAAACAGTTTTAGAAACAAAATAAAATTATGCATGAAGTTGTATCAAAGTAAAAGACAAAGCTCCATCAGAAAAAAGAAATGTACAGCTTTGAAAAAAGTGCATTTTTGTGATGCTAAGACCATTACGCCCTTTTTGACCCCTTTTTTGACCATATATGTGCCATTTTCTCAATTTTCGATATTTTTCCTCACTTTAAAAAGCTATTTTTCAGTTAGATCAGACAAAAACCTAACAATTTGAACTATAATTTACTTAAAACAAGCCATTCTTTAATATGAAAAGCCACCATTACAGGTGTTTTCAGCAAAATTGCGCTTTTTGCTGCAACAGGCCTTATATAAATTACGAACACAGTAATATATAAGAAGTAATTTATAGGCTACAACAGTTGGAGTAAACATCACTTTCATTACAAACAAATGTGATCAAATATGGTCACATATTACCATTGCCTGATTTAATATGATCACACAGTTAATGTGAGGCATAATTTGGTCATGCAAATCTTTTGCATGGCACTGGTCAAAGATGGTCCTGTGTGGCTTTATTTGTTCATGTTTATGAATGACCAAAAAGATATTTGGTTCTAAATATTTAAACGTTCATGACAATATAATATGAGAAAATGTTTACACAAATCCCAAAATACAAAATCCAGTCTGACTTTTGAAATATATAAAGTTAGATAAATCATAATTTATTTTTCAATAAATGTTTTACAGAACGATCATACTCGCACATCTCTGTGAGCGAACTTTCTATGAATGAAAAGAAACAGAAGATCAAGAAGAAGGGCAGATATTCAGTAAGTATTTATTTCTTTCGAATCAAAGGGTATTCAAATCTTAATTCCTACTGAAAGATTTGAGAAAGTATGAGACTTTTTTGTAAGAGCCATAGATGATGGTAGCAAAAAATAGCCTGACTAGAGAAAATGGCCCCTCACGTAAAGTTAGGGATTTAAACCATACAAACATTACCATATAACATGCCCTCTGGTGTTAAATACAGTACCCAACCATTGCTTCAACATGAATGGCAATGTACATACTCAGGATTGAGCCGCCCACCAACAGCCAATTGCCTTTGCAATTTGTATTGTTTTGAACTGCTTGGAAACCATTCAAAAATTTGGTTGCTAGGTATTTGTGTATATGTGTGGACGCTGTTGAGCACAGCTTTGACTCTCCTGTACCATTGAAACCAATGGCAGTTATTCATTGGACCTTGCCTTGCTGTTAGTCAACACTGCTACACTTTATGATTACACATAGCACCACTTACGCATTCACAGTATATAGAGATAACAGTCTATTACCACATGCAATCATAAAAAATTGTCAAAATATGTGTACCGCAAAAGTGTAGCAGTGTTGATTGACAGCCACCAGCAAGGCAATGTCTGCTATGTCAAGTTCTCCAGTTTGACCCCAAATCAGTTTTTAATCGTGAAAAATTAAACAGGGGGAAATAATCATATAATAAATCAGTTGGTCTTTTCAGATTTCACAATCCTTTTGCTTTTTTTAAATAAACTGAATGAAAACGAAAGCCTTGTACCTACATTGATCAGTTATACTACAGATGGCGTGACAATGACATTTAAAAGTAAACGTTCCATCTGACGGGAAAAGCGGGAGCTCAATCCTGACTGATCTATGACTCTCTAAGATAACATGATCTGATTCTACCCAGGAACCTGTTTCTTTATCCTGCTTCAATTTGTTAATAACTGATGCAATATCAGAGGCTTCAACCTGTTTATAGCTGATGCAATATCAGAGGCTTCAACCTGTTTATAGCTGATGCAATATCAGAGGCTTCAACCTGTTTATGGCTGATGCAATATCAGAGGCTTCGATCTGTTTATGGCTGGTGCAATATCAGAGGCTTCGATCTGTTTATGGCTGATGCAGTATCAGAGGCTTCAACCTGTTTATAGCTGATGCAGTATCAGAGGCTTCAACCTGTTTATAGCTGATGCAATATCAGGGGTTTCAACCTGTTTATAGCTGATGCAATATCAGGGGTTTCAACCTGTTTATGGCTGATGCAATATCAGGGGTTTCAACCTGTTTATAGCTGATGCAATATCAGGGGTTTCAACCTGTTTATGGCTGATGCAATATCAGAGGCTTCGATCTGTTTATGGCTGGTGCAATATCAGAGGCTTCGATCTGTTTATGGCTGATGCAGTATCAGAGGCATCAATCTGTTTATGGCTGATGCAGTATCAAAGGCCTCTGTTTAGGGTTGATGCAGTATGAAAGGCATCGATCTGTTTATGGCGGATGCAGTATCAGAGGCTTTGATTTTATTTGTCCCATATATACATAAAATTATCAGCATCCTACTCAGAATAATAGTCCAGATAAAAAAGAATTGTTTCTTAATACAGGAGATGGAGGAAATTCTGTTGGAAGTGTAGCAACTTACTTTTACTATGTTGGCAGTGAGGAACATGCCTTTCTTAACAGGATTATATTGATTGCAAAAAAATGATCTACACATATTAGTACACTGAATGAATTAACCTATCAATGTCAGACTTAAAACATCCATGGCATTCCCATTATAAAATACATCCCCAAAATCAAATGCAAAATATTTCTGCAATTAAATCAGTAATGCCTACTTCACCATCTGGCAATCCACCTTCATAAGGGTAAATCTAAAATGGAAATCAAATTGTTGGAGTTCCACAGAAAATGTTTGATTTCAGGTGACTAAGGATATAATGTTATGATTTGATATATTTGCAGACGACAAAGGTTAACAAATGGGCAGAACAACTCAACAGTGAATTTGAAGAGATTGAGAGCTATGAGCTCAGCATTGAAGCATGAAACTCATCAACTATTTTGATGGAATCTTATCGATAGAAACAAGATTGAAATGCACCTATTTTGTACCAACACATTTGTGGAAAGAGGCTCACTCCTCCACAAGAAGTTAAGTGAATGGAATAGCCCCAATTCCATCTATGTTAATGAATGTATTTAATTATTGAACAATCAGAAAATTGACATTTGTTAATTATTTTGTCAAACTTATAAAGGTGTTCAACATATATGCATTAAACTGAGGGGTAATCATGTTTTAAGTGAGGAAAATCTTTAATGAGTGCAATGTACATTAAAAGAAATTTCAAGCTGCAAAGTAGTGAAATAAAGTTTATGGTGACTAGAATTCATAAAAACATGAGGACTACAATCTGTATGCTATTGATATAATAACAAAGATTTGACAACATCAAAGTGGGCATTTATCATGTTTTAGAGGTAACTGTTAGTTTATATGATGTAATTCATATAATCTCAATGTTTTTTATCGTGTATTTAAGATTATGATTCACAGGAAATAGTTTTGAGGTTTTATTCATAGTATCTATATTTTAATCATATAACATCATCATTTTTATAGTCCTAATTTATATGATACCAATTGTACATATTGTGGTACTCTTGAATTTATAAAGTTTTGTAAATTGAAGGGCAAATGATTTGCATATTCTATATTTTTATGCCTAAAGCTCGTGCTAAGAATTCTTTGTGAATAAGTGTTTAATTCCATTTGAATTTTTGGGGGAACCTTTATGCTATAATGACAGTGAGAGATTGTAAAAATCTTTAGATAGGAAAAAATCATTGTGAAAGAATCTGAAATGCTCAGTAGTGATGCTATAGAAAATAATAAGTTGCAGAAATGCTTCTGACCTTCTCTGAGTACTTTAATCCTGGATGAAAATGTAGCTCAGATTAGAACTGCTTGTAATGAAATGTGTTTGAACACTTCTGTCCTCAATTCCTAGGTTAAATGACATGTTTGACACCAAAACATCACATTTTACATGTTCTTTCCAGCCCACAGCAACTGCTACATGCAGTGCTTCTATCTTAGAATTGTAATTTCTTACAGCACTATTTTGCCAACATTTCTCTTTGTTTACAAATAAGCTATGTTAGATTTTTGTCCAAGAAGACCTCATTTTAACTACCATATGCATTGAAAATGTTTTTTAAAAAAAAACATGTCGATCAGTCATTGTAGTAACAGTGGTGATTAGTGTAAGTTCCGATTCTATGTATCACCCAAATGTGTTAAAGACATAACTCTCATTAAAAGTTTTTATATTATAGTTTGCTGCTTCCTTTATATAATAGTTTAATTCTTTTGCTTTTTCATGGTTTTAATTGATTCATTTTGTGTATCCCTGTATTTACCTATGAATGTGTTTGTGACATAATGGTCATGTTGTAAAATGTAAATTGTATTCAGGTATAGGAATTAAATCTGAAAATAAATCACTCAAAGAAATTCTTATGTTCATTCATGTCCTGAACATAAGCTGATAAACATTGATCTGGGAACTGGAATTGACAAAGTAATTGTGTAAAAATTGAGTGAAGAAAGAAAGATACTTGTCAGTTTTATGCATATTTTGTGTATATTGGAAGGGAAGAAGAGACCAAACCAATATTTAGCCAAGCCAGGCTTTGAATTGGTTGCTTCCACAAACATTTTATATTCCAGCTCTTTTGATTTGCATTGAATTTGTTTGACTGTTTTTCGTACTTGCACTCAAAAGGAGTCCATCAGTATTGAACATTTTCATTAATCCAGAATTATTGATTGTGGATGATTATATTGGCCTAGCACAGAGTGTATATCAGAAACAAAATGATAAATCCAGTTCTGTGTGACATCTCAAATTTGGACAAAAATATGCCAGTTATATTTAATTTTATTGTTGTGGAATAAAGTAATTGTTCATAAAGTCCTGCTTATGTTGAAGTTGAATTACCAAGATGCTGTGCAGTCTTCATGGAATATAACTTGAACTACATTAATAGAGACAGGAAAACTGCATTAGTAAGAAACAGGTATTTTAAATACGAAATATGTATTTATGAAAACCACATACCGTAAATACCCGAATACAAGACAAGGTTTTCGTACCCAAACCCTTAGTTAATGTTTGGGGGGCCGTCTTATACACGAGGGCAACCTGTGGACGGTGATTTACGGCAAGAATAATATGCTTGCACAACACGAGATCGCCATCTTGAAAACCGAAAGTGGGGGAGACTCTTGTTTTTGGCGCGGAGACGATCGTTAACTAGCATTGAAATGATAATATTTAATTATATTAGAATTATTATTTAATCGCACAATTCAATTTTATACGGCCTTTGGTGTCTTCCCATTCAGTGGTGTGAAAATTACGCAATTTTTTACATCAAAATTAAGTCAAAAAGGGAAGACACGACTGGAAGCAGTAGAAACAATGACGAAATGCAAAACTGAACGCTGATAATTGGAATCAGTGAAAACAAATTGTTTTGAAATAATAGAAATCAGACATAGCAGATCGATTTTAATTGCGTTTTAAATGATAAATAATGAAAATGCTTTGTTTTGACACTTTACCGTAAATACTCGGGTATAGGACCATTAAGATCTTGTTGTGTAAGCATATTTACATTTCACTTTAAAAATGGTCGCCAAACTTGAATGGTAGCAGTGTTGATGTCTCAAGAAAAAAACTGACTCGTCTTATATTCGGAAATTGGACTTTTCAAGCAAAATAACCTCAATTTTGGGGGGTCGTCTTATACATGAGTCGTCTTATTTACAAGTAAATACGGTACATATTTTCACGAAAATGTTGTCCTGAAACTTCAAATTTGATTAACCGTGACAACTTTAAAAACTGGTTAATATTGTAGTCTGAAATTGTAGTCTGAAATAAGTTTGTAAAGTTATTCTCAAAGACAATTGTCTAATTAATGACCTGGTGTAAGAGATCCTTAAATACGTCCAAGATTGTTTAATAAGACTGCTTTCAGAAATAAATTCAATAAGAAACATGCATTTTGATTGGCGAAAATTATCAAACAATCCATCTTTGAGAAATCGAACAGGTCACGTATAGCCCATCCTTGACAGGCCATGGATAGCCAATTTATAAAAGGTCCGAGATAGTCAGTCCACTGAAGACAATCAAAAGACCAACCATAGACATGCCATATATGTCATCCAAAACAAGTCTGCCGGATCTTTTCACAATAGGCTGCCAGCACAAGACTCAGCATATTGCACAGCCGAAACAAGCCACAGATAACTAGCCCAAGACATCCATGGCAACCAAATTAGACTAGTCACAGGTAGAAGACAAGTCACAAATATCCAACCCGTGACCGAGCACATATAGCTCTCCAAAGTCAAGTAACCAACCTAAGATAGGGCGCAAGTATATCACCCAAAACAAGCCATTGATAGCTTAACCAAGACAAACCATATTGAGACAGGTCATACGCCAAGCTGTGCAAAGCTGACCCAAGACAGGCAATATATAGCCAGATCAAGATATTAATACCACAGGTAGGCCTACCAAAACAGACCACAGATTGCGGACTCAAGACAAGCCCCAGATTGCTCAACCAAAAAGTGATCACATAAAGCTCCCTGCAGACAAACCAACATATGGCAGAGATCGCCCATCTGAGACAAGATACAGGCTTGCCCCAGGTAGCTAATCAACGACAGGCCACAAAGGGCTAGCTCACCAAGGATAGGTGGCAGGTAGCCCTCTTAAAACAACCCACACATGCCCCAGGTAGCTAATCAAAGACTAGTCACAAGTAGTTCACCGAGGACAGGTGGCAGGTAGCCCTCTTAAAACAACCCACACATGCCCCAGGTAGCTAATCAAAGACTAGTCACAAGTAGTTCACCGAGGACAGGTGGCAGGTAGCCCTCTTAAAACAACCCACACATGCCCCAGGTAGCTAATCAAAGACTAGTCACAGGTAGTTCACCGAGGACAGGTGGCAGGTAGCCCTCTTAAAACAACCCACACATGCCCCAGGTAGCTAATCAAAGACTAGTCACAGGTAGTTCACCGAGGACAGGTGGCAGGTAGCCCTCTTAAAACAACCCACACATGCCCCAGGTAGCTAATCAAAGACTAGTCACAAGTAGTTCACCAAGGACAGGTGGCAGGTAGCCCTCTTAAAACAACCCACACATGCCCCAAGTAGCTAATCAAAGACTAGTCACAAGTAGTTCACCGAGGACAGGTGGCAGGTAGCCCTCTTAAAACAACCCACACATGCCCCAAGTAGCTAATCAAAGACTAGTCACAAGTAGTTCACCGAGGACAGGTGGCAGGTAGCCCTCTTAAAACAACCCACACATGCCCCAAGTAGCTAATCAAAGACTAGTCACAAGTAGTTCACCGAGGACAGGTGGCAGGTAGCCCTCTTAAAACAACCCACACATGCCCCAGGTAGCTAATCAAAGACTAGTCACAAGTAGTTCACCGAGGACAGGTGGCAGGTAGCCCTCTTAAAACAACCCACACATGCCCCAGGTAGCTAATCAAAGACTAGTCACAAGTAGTTCACCGAGGACAGGTGGCAGGTAGCCCTCTTAAAACAACCCACACATGCCCCAGGTAGCTAATCAAAGACTAGTCACAGGTAGTTCACCGAGGACAGGTGGCAGGTAGCCCTCTTAAAACAACCCACACATGCCCCAGGTAGCTAATCAAAGACTAGTCACAGGTAGTTCACCGAGGACAGGTGGCAGGTAGCCCTCTTAAAACAACCCACACATGCCCCAGGTAGCTAATCAAAGACTAGTCACAAGTAGTTCACCGAGGACAGGTGGCAGGTAGCCCTCTTAAAACAACCCACACATGCCCCAGGTAGCTAATCAAAGACTAGTCACAGGTAGTTCACCGAGGACAGGTGGCAGGTAGCCCTCTTAAAACAACCCACACATGCCCCAGGTAGCTAATCAAAGACTAGTCACAAGTAGTTCACCGAGGACAGGTGGCAGGTAGCCCTCTTAAAACAACCCACACATGCCCCAAGTAGCTAATCAAAGACTAGTCACAAGTAGTTCACCGAGGACAGGTGGCAGGTAGCCCTCTTAAAACAACCCACACATGCCCCAGGTAGCTAATCAAAGACTAGTCACAAGTAGTTCACCGAGGACAGGTGGCAGGTAGCCCTCTTAAAACAACCCACACATGCCCCAGGTAGCTAATCAAAGACTAGTCACAGGTAGTTCACCGAGGACAGGTGGCAGGTAGCCCTCTTAAAACAACCCACACATGCCCCAGGTAGCTAATCAAAGACTAGTCACAAGTAGTTCACCGAGGACAGGTGGCAGGTAGCCCTCTTAAAACAACCCACACATGCCCCAAGTAGCTAATCAAAGACTAGTCACAAGTAGTTCACCGAGGACAGGTGGCAGGTAGCCCTCTTAAAACAACCCACACATGCCCCAGGTAGCGAATCAAAGACTAGTCACAAGTAGTTCACCGAGGACAGATGGCAGGTAGCCCTCTTAAAACAACCCACACATGCCCCAAGTAGCTAATCAACGACTAGTCACAAGTAGTTCACCGAGGACAGGTGGCAGGTAGCCCTCTTAAAACAACCCACACATGCCCCAGGTAGCTAATCAAAGACTAGTCACAGGTAGCCCACCAAGGACATGTTACAGCAAGCCAAACATAGTTCTTCCAGGACATATTGGCTCACCCAATGACATTATTGATATGTGTGATTGATTTTTAGTTTAATTCTTATTATAATTCTGAATAAAACAAAATATAGACAAAATACTTTTTTAGTTAAGAAAAATACATATGTGGTGAGAAACTTTGTTTTATTTTGTTTAAGTTGGGGTTTTGCATCACTTCCAACATTATTTAAGTCATTTCATGGTGAGACCTACTTGTAGCAGATATAGTTGCTGCCCCATTGAATTGTCTTTTTGCCGGTCCTGGACACACACAACCATTTAGAATATGCAAAGCTTAGATAGTGCGGAAATTGTCTGATCAATGTAATGCCAATTCTCCATTCTGTCAAATGGATTCAAAGGGATGAAAGCTGAAATCACAACCTGGGATGAGAACATTTTTAATCCATGTGTAATGAGGGTAATTTTACTTTCATGACATTAAAGTGGAGATATTTATGTTCTGCCCCATCCAATACTTATAATCAAAGGTTCAAAACCTACCCAGCTTTTACATTTGATTAATGTTTCTACCAAAATCTTTGAGCACCTGTATGACAATCAGAAAGCTGTGTGATCCCGTTAAGAGAATTATGGAAATGAATAGTGTCCTACAGAATAGTATTTTAATCCTGCGCTCAGCTGGCTGGGTGTGACATTGCCTCTTAGATATTTCCAAATTGTATGAGCAATTAAGCAAAATGGGCATCAAAATTTAAAAATTTCCAAGGTAGTAATTTGGATGTTCCTTCACCCAATCAGACTTTTCTCATTTCTCTTTGAACACACATTTTAACATCAGGAAATTAATATTGCAAAAATGCAAAAAGTAAGGTCAGGGGCCCACCACTACCAACGTCGTTAAAATTGAGATAGAGATGTGAAACTTGGGCAGAGTATGTTATAGAATGTTGTGAACAACATTTCACTCAGCTAAAAAAATTTTTTCCAATATGCATTTTTAGTATTTTCTAGAAGGAAATATTTTTTAAAATACCTGCCAGCTACACTTTGAGATTTTGGCTATCAGCTGTTATTTTTTACCAGCTGTTAAACTTACCAGCTCAGAATTTGTATGGAATTAACAGCTGTTAACTTTGTTTGTGGATGTTTGTCAATGCCAATTTCTTTTAACAGCTGGTAATGAGCCAATTTCTTTATTATTTATTATTTATTATTTGTTTGGGTTTTACATCACTTTCAACATTATTTCAGTCATTTCGTGATGAGACCTACTTGTAGCAGATATAGTGCTGCCTCACTGAATTGTCATGTCGCAGGTCCTTGACAACCATGAGTTCAATCCCGGCATGGCCGGGGATCGAACCCACAACCTTTGGATCACCACAGAGGAACTGGTGCTAATAAGCTGGCGCTCTAACCAACTGCGCCACGGCCCGTGGCCTCCAATTTCTTTAATAAATAATTAAATGTTAATAAATTATAATTACAGTAGAAATACTATTAGGCTTGAACAATCTTTGTCAAATAGTGTTCAATTAATATAATTTTTTTTTTTTTGCGGTTTTCAATGGTGAAATTGCCAATTGGTGTTAAAATCTCAATACTTTACCAGCCAGCCAATTAAATTCATCAGTCTGTCAGGTAGGCCATTTTGAAATGTCAATTGTATTTTGAGCCAGCTGATTCATACAAATAAAAGTTCCCAGCTGGTAAACATACCAGCTGGAAATAAAATACATTAGTTACAAGCTGCCCGCCAGAAAAGTGTGCATATTGGCTCTTTTTGCATATCATATAGTGGTGGGCCCCTGTAAGGTTTATAGTTTCTAAAAATGCTTTGTTATCTTTGCATTTTATGGATTACATCTTATACATTTTAAGATACACCTAACCATTTTAAATTTAATTTGAAACATTACACTGACAGAAGTGTTGTTCAAAAGTGTTCATGCCTTTAGTTTATGTGTGCAATAATACTATATACAGACACACATGGCTGAGATCAAACCTATTCCTATCATTTGGTTTGCAGATAGCTCATGGACATGACAACCCACCCCCCAGTCATAGATTTACAAGAACAATAGATTGACCCTTCAGGCCCGGGTGGCGAGACACAATGTCTCCCACAAATACCAAAGTAATAGCTTTCCAAAAGGCAAATCAATTATTTTAATAACTTAACATCATTATAAGAGAATATCCATGTGACATTTTGTAAGACAATATTTTATTGATTAGAAAAAGTCCAAATCTTGGGATAGAAAAAGTTGCAACCTTTATTGGTTTATCTAACCGTTTTTATAGTTTCATACTAAATTAAAATTTTATGGTCTAATATAAGTTTCAGCAATAAACAAGATACAAATCGATTTAAATGTAAATGAATGGTAAACATTTGTCTGGTGTGACCTCCTTCAAAAGATGTATGGATGCGGATCATATCGATTGCGTGATAAATTTAATCAATCATCAATGCCAGAATATGGGAAGCGCACAGGAAGCCAGATGCCTTAAAGTAACAAAGTGGATTAGAAAGAATACCAAGAAATGCCATGGGTGCTTAAATTTGTACATTCATATATTGTTTGTTTGGGGTTTTACAACATTTCAACATTATTTCAGTCATTTCGTGATATAGTGCTGCCTCACTGAATTGTCATGTCGCAGGTCCTTGACATGACAACCCACCCGGTCACAGATTTACAAGGACAATGGGTTTACCCTTTAGGCACGGGCCCCAGCTCATGTGTGACATCGTATCATGAATTCAATCTCGGCACAGTCGGTGATCAAACCCATGACCTTTGGATCACCACAGAGGACCTGGTGCTAATAAGCTGGCACTCTAACCAACTGCGTCACGGCGTGTGGCCTTGTACATTCATATAGTAGTAACTATTGTACATTCATATGATAGATGCCTTTATAGGCGACAAAGTGGTTGAGAAAGAATAACAAGAAATAATAATGTGTGGGAAATTTTATCGTGGTTCGTAGTTCGTGTTTCGTTTTTCATTTTTCATGGTTCGTAGTTCGTAGTTCATGGTCCGTGTTTCGTGTTTCATTTTTCATTTTTTGTGGTTCGTAGCTCGTGTTTCGTTTTTCATTTTTCATAAAAATAATAAAATGGGTAGATCTTTATATAATACACATATATACTCTATATTTCAATATAGATATGATTTTCCAAAACCAGGAAAAGCCTTTTCATAGTTGGAATTTATGAAAATTAAATTAAAAGGTTTTTGTGTGGTTTTCATATCGCGGGATGACTCAATCTTGTTTAAATCGATACTGTAGGATGTTCATTAGATTCTCTGAAAAAATTGGACTTCAGCAATTAATACGAGATGAACTTGACGGCTATGAAAAGTCCAAAAATCTCTTGAAATGGCAGTTTTTGGGTGGTTTTTATATCACGGGATGATTCAATATTATCTAAATTTATTCTAAAGCATGCTCTATATCATAATTACATTCTCTAAAAAAATTGGACTTGAGCAATAAATACGTGATGTACTTGACAGCCACGAAATGTCAAAAATCACTTAAAATTGCAGTCTATCTGTAGTTTTCTTATAGCAGGATGATTAAATCTTTAATAAAACAATACTGAAGCATGTTCTATATCATCATCACATATTCTTAAAAATACTGACAATTATGTGAAATCACAAGAATCCTGAGAACTTAAGAAAAAGCTTTATGAAATTTGACACACATAAGCATCTGGGGAAGACCTCGGATGAGTTTGATGGACGGTCACAGGGACAAGGTCACAGTTGTACAGCAAGTTACCAGGGCTTAGGGTTGATGTATCTCTGATGCTTATGTTTATTGAAATAAATGTTTATACTTGAGTTATACATTGTGTCATAGTTATTTTGTGTCATAGTTATTTTTATAAGGAGATAACCAACTATCTGTATATTTATGATAAAACGAATATTCAATTACACCCTCCATCTTTACATATATATTAAAAAAAGCATGAACGTGATCAGAGAGGAAGTGTGGCGAGATTTGAAAAAAAAGTAAAAAAAGTTGCTATATGTGGTATTGGCCGAGTTCAAATTCGCCACTGATAAGAGTGTGTGATCTCGTTGTTCCGTCACCACCTTGCCTGCCCTCTAGCGGAATTGATGCAAGTTTATGTGATGGGTTGCGCTTTTGGCATATTATGAATGGCACAATTCTCACTTATTTGTTGTCATAATTGCGTTAGATATGAAATATTACCTCCAATATGCATACATTTCTGTATTTGGTCTTTTTTTTCAACCATCGGGAATTAGACCTAACTATTGACCTAATTATTGAACCAGTGGAGGTTCCACTAGGTTTTGCACAAAGGGGCCAGACAGCTACACGAGTGTGAGACAGCTACATAAATGAGAGATAGTTACAGCAGTGAGAAATAACTGCATAAGTGAGAGATAGCTGCATAAGTGAGAGATAGCTGCACAAGTGAGAGACAGCTGCATATGTGAGAATGCTGCACAATTGAGATATAGTTACAACAGTGAGAGAGAGAGAGTTACAAGGGAGAGATAGCTGCATAGGCGAGATGCAGCTGCACATATAAGAAATAATTACAGACAGTTACAACAGGTAAGAGACAGCTGCATAAGTGAGAGAGCTGCACAGGTGAGAGATAGTTACAGTAAGAGACAGTTACAACAATGAGGGATAGATGGCTGCATCAGTGAGAGATAGCTGCACAAGTGATAGATAGTTACAACAGTGAGAGACAGCAGCAAAAGTGAGAGATAGCTGCATATGTAAGACTAATATAGCTGCATATATGAGAAATAGCTGCATGTGTGAGAAATAGCTACAACAGAGAGATAGCTGCATGTGCAAGAAATAGCTGCATAAGTGATAAATAGCTGTATATATGAGAGACAGCTGCACATGTGAATTATTGCAACCCCTCCCAGCCGAAGGCACTTGTAAATATAGAAAATAACATCAGAAAAGCAAGCAGCAAATTCTGATCCTGAGATAAATATAAGTACATCTCCTATGAATTACTCAAGTCTAATTTTTTCACAGAATAAAATTATGATATAAAGCATACTTCAGTATCAATGTATACAAGATTGAAACATCCCGCGATATAAAAAGCACCGCAAAACTGCAATTTCAAGTGATTTTTATGAAGCTCTGGAGGTATCATTCGTGCCTCGCACTTCGCTTTTCAAGCTTCGCTATATTCGTACTTCTACTTCGCCATATTCGCATTTCTACTTCGCTGTATTCGCATTTCCACTTTGCTTTTTCGCCCTTCTACTTCGCTATTTTCGCATTTCTACTTTGTTATTTTCGGCCTTCGTCTTCTAATCTTCTCCCTTCGCCTTTAGCAAACTTTATATGCTACAGTAAGCTGCTCACTGATTGGCTACTTGGCTACTTGGATAACGAAGGCAAAGGGCGAAGATAGCGAAGTAGAAGGGCGAAAATAGCGAAGTAGAAGGGCGAAGTTAGGGGCGAAGTACGAAGCACGAATGATACCTCCAGAGCTTCATAGATTTTGAAAAAACCACGAAAAAAATTTCCCTTGAACCACGAACTACGAAACACGAACCACGAACTACGAACCGCGAAAAAATTTCCCTTGAACCACCAACTACGAAACACGAACCACGAACCACGAAAAAAATTCCCACACGTGAAATAATACGGGTATTCAATTTTGTACGTTCATAGAATTATTACATAATTAATTTTAATGAGTCCCCTTTCAGGAGAGCTCCTGACCTTAAAAACAAATATGTTAAATTTTGTAATGATTTTGATGTGATTTTTATGCCTTTTGTGAGTAGTAAAGAACTCGTTATATGACAGAATCACCCAGATTGGTTCAGAATTGGTTCAGAACAATGTTATGATGTCATACCCCTCAGATATGTTTCGATTACCACCCAGATTGGTTCAGAGCTCTCCCGCCCCTGCCTTTAGCTTGTGGTTAATTCTGAACCAATCTGGGTGGTTCTGTTATAATACGACTTTTCTATGTCTCACAAAAGGCATCAAAATCGTGTCAAAATCATCACCAAATTTAACAAATTTCGTTGCAATTGAGTGTGTATCAGTGTCTTGTTACTCTGAGCGTTACTCTTGTGTCTCTCAGCGTTAAGTAAATATGCCATAAAAGATAGAGCAATAGTTATCAAAATATTTCGTTAATCATGATGATAATTTAGCCACAATAGCTCCTGTGCTTCCAAAACATGTATGAGACTGAATTTATATGTATATCAACAATGAGGATGTATTCCATGTCAATCTCTAAATAAAATAATGTCTGAGAATTGCCAACCCATATGCATACACACATGCACACATATATGAGTCCCCTACATAATGTATATGATGGGTCCATATCTCGCCGTGAATGCATTTCAAAATTTCAGATTGACATTTGGCAAACATGTACTTCATATTTTATCGATAGCGCATAGTGCTTTCCATTTAGACAGGACGCTCAACCTGCTTAGCAAAACAGCCACTTCTTAGATTTTCTCGATTCTAAAATTCAGGGACAGAGATTTGTTCACACTACACGAAATCTGATCTGATGAAAATGTTGAACAGCTCTCAATACTGAAACATATCAACGAGCGTGAAGTTCATTTGATATTTGATATTTGACGTTTTTTTCAAAGTATGCCTCCAAGTATATATCTATACACACTTATAGGATATGGGTCAAAACAGGATATAAAAGGATATATACCCTGTCAAAAGCGGATATATCATTTTTATTCGCAATAAATCCAATTTTTATACATTTATAACTTAGAAATGTTTTTTAAATGATCTCAAAGACTTTTGATTGACTAATGGGGCCTTAGACATACTTGGTAGACATGTCTAGATTACGTCTAGCCCCCTCAATATGAGAGCATAAATCTGAGTTCAATGGAATAGCCCTTTTCCCCTGACAAAGTCAATATATTCGACCTACTGACTGGTATGAGGTTGGGGAGGGGGGGAGAGTACTAAAAGGACTTTTGATTGACTAATGGGGCCTTAGACATACTTGGTAGACATGTCTAGATTACGTCTAGCCCCCTCAATATGAGAGCATAAATCTGAGTTCAATGGAATAGCCCTTTTCCCCTGGCAAAGTCAATATATTCGACCTACTGACTGGTATGAGGTTGGGGAGGGAGGGAGAGTACTAAAAGGACTTTTGATTGACTAATGGGGCCTTAAACATACTTGGTAGACATGTCTAGATTACGTCTAGCCCCCTCAATATGAGAGCATAAATCTGAGTTCAATGGAATAGCCCTTTTCCCCTGACAAAGTCAATATATTCGACCTACTGACTGGTATGAGGTTGGGGAGGGGGAGAGAGTACTAAAAGGACTTTTGATTGACTAATGGGGCCTTAGACATACTTGGTAGACATGTCTAGATTACGTCTAGCCCCCTCAATATGAGAGCATAAATCTGAGTTCAATGGAATAGCCCTTTTCCCCTGGCAAAGTCAATATATTCGACCTACTGACTGGTATGAGGTTGGGGAGGGGGGGAGAGTACTAAAAGGACTTTTGATTGACTAATGGGGCCTTAAACATACTTGGTAGACATGTCTAGATTACGTCTAGCCCCCTCAATATGAGAGCATAAATCTGAGTTCAATGGAATAGCCCTTTTCCCCTGACAAAGTCAATATATTCGACCTACTGACTGGTATGAGGTTGGGGAGGGGGGGGAGAGTACTAAAAGGACTTTTGATTGACTAATGGGGCCTTAGACATACTTGGTAGACATGTCTAGATTATGTCTAGCCCCCTCAATATGAGAGCATAAATCTGAGTTCAATGGAATAGCCCTTTTCCCCTGACAAAGTCAATATATTCGACCCACTGACTGGTATGAGGTTGGGGAGGAGGGATGGAGAGTACTAAAAAGACTTTTGATTGACTAATGGGGCCTTAGACATACTTGGTAGACATGTCTAGATTACGTCTAGCCCCCTCAATATGAGAGCATAAAACTAAGTTCAATGGAATAGCCCTTTTCCCCTGGCAAAGTCAATATATTCGACCTACTGACTAGTATGAGGTTGTGGTGGGGGGAGAGTACTAAAAAGACTTTTGATTGACTAATGGGGCCTTAGACATACTTGGTAGACATGTCTAGATTATGTCTAGCCCCCTCAATATGAGAGCATAAATCTGAGTTCAATGGAATAGCCCTATTCCCCTGACAAAGTCAATATATTCGACCTACTGACTGGTATGAGGTTGTGGAGGGGAGGGGGGAGATAGTACTAAAAAGACTTTTGATTGACTAATGGGGCCTTAGACATACTTGGTATACATGTCTAGATTACGTCTAGCCCCCTCAATATGAGAGCATAAATCTGAGTTCAATGGAATAGCCCTTTTCCCCTGACAAAGTCAATATATTCGACCTACTGACTGGTATGAGGTTGGGGAGGGGGGGGAGAGTACTAAAAGGACTTTTGATTGACTAATGGGGCCTTAGACATACTTGGTAGACATGTCTAGATTAAGTCTAGCCCCCTCAATATGAGAGCATAAATCTGAGTTCAATGGAATAGCCCTTTTCCCCTGACAAAGTCAATATAATAATAATAATAATAATAATAACGATTTATATAGCGCTATATCAGACCAAGTCTGCTCGAAGCGCTTCACTTATATTCGACCTACTGACTGGTATGAGGTTGGGGAGGGGGGGAGAGTACTAAAAGGACTTTTGATTGACTAATGGGGCCTTAGACATACTTGGTAGACATGTCTAGATTATGTCTAGCCCCCTCAATATGAGAGCATAAATCTGAGTTCAATGGAATAGCCCTTTTCCCCTGGCAAAGTCAATATATTCGACCAACTGACTGGTATGAGGTTGGGGAGGGGGGGGGGGGAGAGTACTAAAAGGACTTTTGATTGACTAATGGGGCCTTAGACATACTTGGTAGACATGTCTAGATTATGTCTAGCCCCCTCAATATGAGAGCATAAATCTGAGTTCAATGGAATAGCCCTTTTCCCCTGACAAAGTCAATATATTCGACCCACTGACTGGTATGAGGTTGGGGAGGAGGGATGGAGAGTACTAAAAAGACTTTTGATTGACTAATGGGGCCTTAGACATACTTGGTAGACATGTCTAGATTACGTATAGCCCCCTCAATATGAGAGCATAAAACTAAGTTCAATGGAATAGCCCTTTTCCCCTGGCAAAGTCAATATATTCGACCTACTGACTAGTATGAGGTTGTGGTGGGGGGAGAGTACTAAAAAGACTTTTGATTGACTAATGGGGCCTTAGACATACTTGGTAGACATGTCTAGATTATGTCTAGCCCCCTCAATATGAGAGCATAAATCTGAGTTCAATGGAATAGCCCTATTCCCCTGACAAAGTCAATATATTCGACCTACTGACTGGTATGAGGTTGTGGAGGGGAGGGGGGAGATAGTACTAAAAAGACTTTTGATTGACTAATGGGGCCTTAGACATACTTGGTAGACATGTCTAGATTATGTCTAGCCCCCTCAATATGAGAGCATAAATCTGAGTTCAATGGAATAGCCCTTTTCCCCTGGCAAAGTCAATATATTCGACCAACTGACTGGTATGAGGTTGGGGAGGGGGGGGGGGAGAGTACTAAAAGGACTTTTGATTGACTAATGGGGCCTTAGACATACTTGTTAGACATGTCTAGATTATGTCTAGCCCCCTCAATATGAGAGCATAAATCTGAGTTCAATGGAATAGCCCTTTTCCCTGACAGAGTCAATATATTCGACCTACTGACTGGTATGAAGTGGGAGGAGTACTAAAAAGACTTTTGATTGACTAATGGGGCCTTAGACATACTTGGTAGACATGTCTAGATTACGTCTAGCCCCCTCAATATGAGAGCATAAATCTGAGTTCAATGGAATAGCCCTTTTCCCCTGGCAAAGTCAATATATTCGACCTACTGACTGGTATGAGGTTGGGGTGTAGGGAGGGAGAGTACTAAAAGGACTTTTGATTGACTAATGGGGCCTTAGACATACTTGGTAGACATGTCTAGATTACGTCTAGCCCCCTCAATATGAGAGCATAAATCTGAGTTCAATGGAATAGCCCTTTTCCCCTGGCAAAGTCAATATATTCGACCTACTGACTGGTATGAGGTTGGGGGGGGGAGGAGGGATGGAGAGTACTAAAAAGACTTTTGATTGACTGATGGGGCCTGAGACATACTTGGTAGACATGTCTAGATTACGTCTAGCCCCCTCAATATGAGAGCATAAATCTGAGTTCAATGGAATAGCCCTTTTTCCCCGAGAGAATCCATATATTCGACCTATTGACTGGTATGAGGTGGGGGGAGTACTAAAAAGACTTTTGATTGACTAATGGGGCCTTAGACATATTTGGTAGACATGTCTAGATTATGTCTAGCCCCCTCAATATGAGAGCATAAATCTGAGTTCAATGGAATAGCCCTTTTTCCCTGACAAAGTCAATATATACGACCTACTGAATGGTATGAGGTTGAGGGAGTACTAAAAAGACTTTTGATTGACTAATGGGGCCTTAGACATACTTGGTAGACATGTCTAGATTGTGTCTAACCCCCTCAATATGAGAGCATAAATCTGAGTTCAATGGAATAGCCCTTTTTCCCTGACAAAGTCAATATATACAACCTACTGAATGGTATGAGGTTGTGGAGGGGGGACAGTACTAAATAGACTTTTGATTGACTAATGGGGCCATAGACATACTTGGTAGACATGTCTAGATTATGTCTAGCCCCCTCAATATATATGAGAGCATAAATCTGAGTTCAATGGAATAGCCCTTTTCCCTGACAGAGTCAATATATTCGACCTACTGACTCCCCCAACCTCATACCATTCAGTAGGTCGTATATATTGACTTTGTCAGGGAAAAAGGGCTATTCCATTGAACTCAGATTTATGCTCTCATATTGAGGTGGCTAGACATAATCTAGACATGTCTACCAAATATGTCTAAGGCCCCATTAGTCAATCAAAAGTCTTTTTAGTACTCCGCCCACCTCATACCAGTCAGTAGGTCGAATATATGGACTCTCTCGGGGAAAAAGGGCTATTCCATTGAACTCAGATTTATGCTCTCATATTGAGGGGGCTAGACACAATCTAGACATGTCTACCAAATATGTCTAAGGCCCCATTAGTCAATCAAAAGTCTTTTTAGTACTCCCCCAACCTCATACCATTCAGTAGGTCGTATATATTGACTTTGTCAGGGAAAAAGGGCTATTCCATTGAACTCAGATTTATGCTCTCATATTGAGGGGGCTAGACACAATCTAGACATGTCTATTAAATATGTCTAAGGCCCCATTAGTCAATCAAAAGTCTATTTAGTACTCTCCCCCCTCCCCAACCTCATACCGTTCAGTAGGTCGAATATATTGGCTCTGTCAGGGAAAAAGGGCTATTCCATTGAACTCAGATTTATGCTCTCATATTGAAGGGGCTAGACATAATCTAGACATGTCTACCAAATATGTCTAAGGCCCTATTAGTCAATCAAAAGTCTTTTTAGTATTCCCCCACCTCATATCAGTCAGTAGGTCGAATATATTGACCCTGTCAGGGAAAAAGTGCTATTCCATTGAACTCAGATTTATGCTCTCATATTGAGGGGGCTAGACACAATCTAGACATGTCTACCAAGTATGTCTAAGGCCCCATTAGTCAATCAAAAGTCTTTTTAGTACTCCCCCCACCTCATACCAGTCAGTAGGTCGAATATATGGACTCTCTCGGGGAAAAAGGGCTATTCCATTGAACTCAGATTTATGCTCTCATATTGAGGGAGCTAGACACAATCTAGATATGTCTACCAATTATGTCTAAGACCCCATTAGTCAATCGAAAGTCTTTTGAGTACTCCCCCAACCTCATACCATTCAGTAGGTCGTATATATTGACTTTGTCAGGGAAAAAGGGCTATTCCATTGAACTCAGATTTATGCTCTCATATTGAGGGGGCTAGACACAATCTAGACATGTCTACCAAGTATGTCTAAGGCCCCATTAGTCAATCAAAAGTCCTTTTAGTACTCTCCCCCCCTCCCCAACCTCATAACAGTCAGTAGGTCGAATATATTGACTTTGTCAGGGGAAAAGGGCTATTCCATTGAACTCAGATTTATGCTCTCATATTGAGGGGGCTAGACATAATCTAGACATGTCTACCAAGTATGTCTAAGGCCCCATTAGTCAATCAAAAGTCCTTTTAGTACTCTCCCCCCCTCCCCAACCTCATACCAGTCAGTAGGTCGAATATATTGACTTTGTCAGGGGAAAAGGGCTATTCCATTGAACTCAGATTTATGCTCTCATATTGAGGGGGCTAGACACAATCTAGACATGTCTACCAAGTATGTCTAAGGCCCCATTAGTCAATCAAAAGTCTTTTTAGTACTCCCCCAACCTCATACCATTCAGTAGGTCGTATATATTGAATTTGTCAGGGAAAAAGGGCTATTCCATTGAACTCAGATTTATGCTCTCATATTGAGGGGGCTAGACGTAATCTAGACATGTCTACCAAATATGTCTAAGGCCCCATTAGTCAGTCAAAAGTCTTTTTAGTACTATCTCCCCCCTCCCCTCCACAACCTCATACCAGTCAGTAGGTCGAATATATTGACTTTGTCAGGGGAATAGGGCTATTCCATTGAACTCAGATTTATGCTCTCATATTGAGGGGGCTAGACATAATCTAGACATGTCTACCAAGTATGTCTAAGGCCCCATTAGTCAATCAAAAGTCTTTTTAGTACTCTCCCCCCACCACAACCTCATACTAGTCAGTAGGTCGAATATATTGACTTTGCCAGGGGAAAAGGGCTATTCCATTGAACTTAGATTTATGCTCTCATATTGAGGGGGCTAGACGTAATCTAGACATGTCTACCAAGTATGTCTAAGGCCCCATTAATCAATCAAAAGTCTTTTTAGTACTCTCCCCCCCTCCCCAACCTCATACCAGTCAGTAGGTCGAATATATTGACTTTGCCAGGGGAAAAGGGCTATTCCATTGAACTCAGATTTATGCTCTCATATTGAGGGGGCTAGACGTAATCTAGACATGTCTACCAAGTATGTCTAAGGCCCCATTAGTCAATCAAAAGTCCTTTTAGTACTCTCCCCCCACCACAACCTCATACCAGTCAGTAGGTCGAATATATTGACTTTGCCAGGGGAAAAGGGCTATTCCATTGAACTCAGATTTATGCTCTCATATTGAGGGGGCTAGACGTAATCTAGACATGTCTACCAAGTATGTCTAAGGCCCCATTAGTCAATCAAAAGTCCTTTTAGTACTCTCCCCCCACCACAACCTCATACCAGTCAGTAGGTCGAATATATTGACTTTGCCAGGGGAAAAGGGCTATTCCATTGAACTCAGATTTATGCTCTCATATTGAGGGGGCTAGACGTAATCTAGACATGTCTACCAAGTATGTCTAAGGCCCCATTAGTCAATCAAAAGTCCTTTTAGTACTCTCCCCCCCTCCCCAACCTCATAACAGTCAGTAGGTCGAATATATGGACTCTCTCGGGGAAAAAGGGCTATTCCATTGAACTCAGATTTATGCTCTCATATTGAGGGGGCTAGACACAATCTAGACATGTCTACCAAGTATGTCTAAGGCCCCATTAGTCAATCAAAAGTCTTTTTAGTACTCCCCCAACCTCATACCATTCAGTAGGTCGTATATATTGAATTTGTCAGGGAAAAAGGGCTATTCCATTGAACTCAGATTTATGCTCTCATATTGAGGGGGCTAGACGTAATCTAGACATGTCTACCAAATATGTCTAAGGCCCCATTAGTCAGTCAAAAGTCTTTTTAGTACTATCTCCCCCCTCCCCTCCACAACCTCATACCAGTCAGTAGGTCGAATATATTGACTTTGTCAGGGGAATAGGGCTATTCCATTGAACTCAGATTTATGCTCTCATATTGAGGGGGCTAGACATAATCTAGACATGTCTACCAAGTATGTCTAAGGCCCCATTAGTCAATCAAAAGTCTTTTTAGTACTCTCCCCCCACCACAACCTCATACTAGTCAGTAGGTCGAATATATTGACTTTGCCAGGGGAAAAGGGCTATTCCATTGAACTTAGATTTATGCTCTCATATTGAGGGGGCTAGACGTAATCTAGACATGTCTACCAAGTATGTCTAAGGCCCCATTAATCAATCAAAAGTCTTTTTAGTACTCTCCCCCCCTCCCCAACCTCATACCAGTCAGTAGGTCGAATATATTGACTTTGCCAGGGGAAAAGGGCTATTCCATTGAACTCAGATTTATGCTCTCATATTGAGGGGGCTAGACGTAATCTAGACATGTCTACCAAGTATGTCTAAGGCCCCATTAGTCAATCAAAAGTCCTTTTAGTACTCTCCCCCCACCACAACCTCATACCAGTCAGTAGGTCGAATATATTGACTTTGCCAGGGGAAAAGGGCTATTCCATTGAACTCAGATTTATGCTCTCATATTGAGGGGGCTAGACGTAATCTAGACATGTCTACCAAGTATGTCTAAGGCCCCATTAGTCAATCAAAAGTCCTTTTAGTACTCTCCCCCCACCACAACCTCATACCAGTCAGTAGGTCGAATATATTGACTTTGCCAGGGGAAAAGGGCTATTCCATTGAACTCAGATTTATGCTCTCATATTGAGGGGGCTAGACGTAATCTAGACATGTCTACCAAGTATGTCTAAGGCCCCATTAGTCAATCAAAAGTCCTTTTAGTACTCTCCCCCCCTCCCCAACCTCATAACAGTCAGTAGGTCGAATATATGGACTCTCTCGGGGAAAAAGGGCTATTCCATTGAACTCAGATTTATGCTCTCATATTGAGGGGGCTAGACACAATCTAGACATGTCTACCAAGTATGTCTAAGGCCCCATTAGTCAATCAAAAGTCTTTTTAGTACTCCCCCCACCTCATACCAGTCAGTAGGTCGAATATATGGACTCTCTCGGGGAAAAAGGGCTATTCCATTGAACTCAGATTTATGCTCTCATATTGAGGGAGCTAGACACAATCTAGATATGTCTACCAATTATGTCTAAGACCCCATTAGTCAATCGAAAGTCTTTTGAGTACTCCCCCAACCTCATACCATTCAGTAGGTCGTATATATTGACTTTGTCAGGGAAAAAGGGCTATTCCATTGAACTCAGATTTATGCTCTCATATTGAGGGGGCTAGACACAATCTAGACATGTCTACCAAGTATGTCTAAGGCCCCATTAGTCAATCAAAAGTCTTTTTAGTACTCCCCCAACCTCATACCATTCAGTAGGTCGTATATATTGAATTTGTCAGGGGAAAAGGGCTATTCCATTGAACTCAGATTTATGCTCTCATATTGAGGGGGCTAGACATAATCTAGACATGTCTACCAAATATGTCTAAGGCCCCATTAGTCAATCAAAAGTCTTTTTAGTACTATCTCCCCCCTCCCCTCCACAACCTCATACCAGTCAGTAGGTCGAATATATTGACTTTGTCAGGGGAATAGGGCTATTCCATTGAACTCAGATTTATGCTCTCATATTGAGGGGGCTAGACATAATCTAGACATGTCTACCAAGTATGTCTAAGGCCCCATTAGTCAATCAAAAGTCTTTTGAGTACTCTCCCCCCACCACAACCTCATACTAGTCAGTAGGTCGAATATATTGACTTTGCCAGGGGAAAAGGGCTATTCCATTGAACTTAGATTTATGCTCTCATATTGAGGGGGCTAGACGTAATCTAGACATGTCTACCCAGTATGTCTAAGGCCCCATTAGTCAATCAAAAGTCCTTTTAGTACTCTCCCCCCACCACAACCTCATACCAGTCAGTAGGTCGAATATATTGACTTTGCCAGGGGAAAAGGGCTATTCCATTGAACTCAGATTTATGCTCTCATATTGAGGGGGCTAGACGTAATCTAGACATGTCTACCAAGTATGTCTAAGGCCCCATTAGTCAATCAAAAGTCTTTGAGATCATTTAAAAAACATTTCTAAGTTATAAATGTATAAACATTGGATTTATTGCGAATAAAAATGATATATCCGCTTTTGACAGGGTATATATCCTTTTATATCCTGTTTTGACCCATATCCTATAAGTGTGTATAGATATATACTTGGAGGCATACTTTGAAAAAAACGTCAAATATCAAATATCAAATATCAAATGAACTTCACGCTCGTAACATATCAACTGCGTAAAATTTGACAACCATGTGCATAAACAGAAACCACTTATGAGGCATCTTTTAAATGTTTGAAACAAATGGGATGAAGTGAAAGTGATGGACCATTCTTTATTCATAAGGATTACCTAGAATACTATCAATGAGGGGAAAATGTGGAAGATATAATCGGTAAGAAAATAATAATTACATCATTTATTAACTATTGAGACATTCGTTTCAAGTTGGACTAACTCTATTAAGATCTAGAGTACATATATTTCTGTTTTCTCATCAGTCAGTACCTCCATGTATAGATATCGTTTTAGTGTACTATGTCAAAAAAAATTGCTAATAAGCTTGTGAATAAACATGATACCACCATTTCAAAAAAAAAAAAAAACAACAACAAAAAAACAACAACAAAAATTATGATTAAAAGTGGGATAAAGTAATTAAACGTGCTATTATTAGGGATGTCCTATTTTGGTCGGATTAAGATTGAAAGAAAACATTAAAATGAACAAGATACCGCTGAGGGGTACTACTCAATTTTTTTTTCTTTTTTCCATAGACCTCTCTCCTAAATGATTGAAGAGACATCCATTAACAAATAATAAAACGTTTGACACTGAGGATGCCAAGCAATATATTTTGTATATTTCTTACACATATCAACTTCAGCACATTCCCTTATGGCGCTACCGTGTAACTTGTAAGTTGATCTTTTAAAGTTTAAAGTGATGTACCCATTTACCATATCCATCCTAATAAAAGATCAATGATGTGCTGACGTGATAGGAAGTGCAATGTTATGCATGGCCATTGTTTTTGCAAATAATCCATGTTGAGTTTCCTGTTTGCTTTTTTTCAGAGCAGAAAAGAACACGGATCAAGTTTTGTTCATTTGAAAGCTTTTCTCCAAAAAGCTGTCAATACGCTGGAATAGAAGAGCTTCCGGTTCCGCCATTGCAAACTCTGTGTCTGCTGCACATCTCCAAAGTTATGTAAATGATTTTAACACAGAATGGGACGTTAAATTGAATGACAAAAATAATATTTTGAGTTGGACAACATATATGCTGAACAGTGTATTGGATAATAAGTCTACGTGTGAGTGGATGGTCTTGCATTATCTGGTCAGGTAGAGTGTCCTGACATTTAAACAATGGTACAAGCAAAGTAAGCAAGTTGAGTAAATGTTCTACCAGATACTGGTGCCAACACTGTAACAATTAACTCTAGAATATCAACAAATTGAACTAAATTCTTTCAGTAATTTCTGCTGTTTCAAAAATAACATTTTTATATCATGTTATAAAACCATTGCAGCTTAAAAAAATAGGATATGTTAAAGGAATAAAACATATTCATTCCATAGAATTGATTCATAATTTAGATTAATCTAACCCATTTTATACAACAAGGTTCTCCCTCGGTAAACGGAATTTTAGACATCCACTTTTGCAAAAAAAACAATGCAAAAAGGTGGAGGTTTAAAAATCCGTTACTGGCAGGTTGATATTGGATTATATCTGAATTCTGGGTTCTTCGAAGTTGATAAATTTTTAACGGCAATGTAGTAATGGCCTAAAGCAAAAATGGATTACATATTTAGAAAGGTTGGATTTTTAAGTATTAATTTGAATATTTGGTAAAATAATTATAATAGCTTCACATGACAGCAGCTATTGCTGTAGTATTTACAGTATTGGAATGTTATCATGATTAATGGCACCAGTAGCTGTAATGTGACAGCAATATATAATGTCGTTGTAATATGGCAGAAATATATACTCTAGTTTTAGATACAAGAGATATTGCTGTAAAATACAGCAAACGTTGCTGATATTCTACAATAACTTCTCACAGTGTGGGGAACCAGCTCCCTGAGGCTTCTCGTCGGTTATCATGACCAGTGCTTTCCTAGCTATAGGAGGAATTCTCTTTTTTACGTTTATATTACATACATCAGGTATTTAAAAGCATATATTATTTCACATTGCAATAAGACCAATAGTCAATGGTTAGCAATCTAACAATTACTATCAGTTATTCATGTCAAGTCATACATTACATGATTATCTGCTAACTATCTGTCTGAGCTTTCAGAGTTTATTGCAGAAGCCAGTACATGTACCACGTACTCAGGAATAAATTATTGTAAAACCTCCAGTCAAGGCTCTCAATCTGAGAGTCAAAGTAGCTGCTCAGCAGGTGGTGGCAATCTCGCAACTGTTCCGGATGCTGGGCATAAAGATGCACTCTCTGACCTCGCCGATGGGTAAACTATTTTCTCTCGCACATGTGAACTTAAAGCATTCATGAAACCTTCTAGGTTTCAGGCGATTTTACAGTGGTTTAAGGTATCTGAAAACAATATATGATCTTAAAATTGACATACATACAGGCTATCTGTCTGAAATCCACTAAAGAACATCTGCCCTGAGAATTATGATTTTTTGTGACCACCAAGTACTGCCAGTACTAAACAGGAAGTGTTTTGTGTGACCTTGACCTTTGACCTGTCAGGGGGCTCCGTAAGTCACAGGAGGTGTTGTTTACCAGTTGTCAAAATTGGAGCAACACATTTTTGGCCATTTTTTCCACTATTTAGAGAATGAATTGGAAGATAACACTTATCATGATGATAGTGCCTTTTCTTGGCTTTCTTTTGGTGGTAAATTGATTAAAAACGGATGAAGAAATAAATGAAGAAAAATCATTATTTATTATATTATATATGTTTGCAAAAAAAGTTTAAAAAGTTTCTATACAGCCCAGCTTTTAAGGTGGAATCCATGCAGCCTTTGATGTCTTCCCATTCAGTGGTGTGAAAAACCCCAAATTTCATCAAAGAGGGTCAAATCATAAATTTTACTGATACCAATTATCAGCGTTCACAGTTTTGCCATTCAAAGTCCTTGTGATTTAAGGCCAAACCAGTGATCAAAGGGTTTAATGTCACTTTTTCAATATCACGACCTTTAAGTTAAGGGGGATTCCATGCAGTCTTTGAGTCATGTCTTCCCTTTTTGACAGAAAGGTTTTCACATGCATAAGATACTTTTCAAATAAATAGTATACTTTTCCCATAAATGATATATCTTCCACAACAATAAGATATTTGTCACAACCATAAAATATTTTTCACAACCATGAGTTATTTCATTGATTCAAATAATATTAAAATAATCTTATGTTGTTCTGAAGTATACTCCTGGCAATAAATTGATAAATTGTACAAAACATCTCCACCCTGTGTCCCAAGCTGGACAGGTGCACAACTGGTAACTCATTAGGTGTTTACACAAGATCACAGACCAGCTAAACAAAGCTTGTTGACAAAGTGTTCAATTGCTGGTGTAGGTTTCAGCAGACAACTGATCAACTTTCAAGTGCAACAGAAAGTTGTTAACAGAGAATATTTTGGGTACTACTACATAAAAGCACTGTTTAGGGTATTAACATTCATGTTATGTGAAGAAAATGTGTCTGAAAGTCATGTTTCCTGAATGCTTTAACGTTCCATTGCAGATATGAAATATATAAGCAATGATATTATGAATTATATTGAAAACGAGATTATTTCATGAGTGATTATATCATGTACATATGTGTTTGTTTTGTTGTTGTTCTATTCATCCAATCAGAGGTTTCCACAACATTCACCTCGTTCATATTTTCAGGGACAAGGTGTGGATTGGGTTGATTAAATCTGGTAGCACCTGGGTTTGGAGCGATGGTACTCCATTTGAATATGAAAACTGGAAGAGCCAAGGAAACCAGAAATCATGGAAAGATTGTGTAATCATGAAAGGTGATGGAAAGTGGGAAGCACAATCGTGCGAAGACAACAAATATGCAATTTGCCAAGGGATAACAAAAGGTGATCTAATTTTTATACGATAATTAAAGTTTACAGCGTAGTTTGTATTTAAATATTTTATTACATCTTACTTCTGTGAACTTCTCCTGTTACAAACGATTGGCATTTATCAATGAATTTAGGTTTCATTGATCATGATTATGAATTAATCATTACTTTATTACATTTGCCATTCTAGTGACCAATCAATAGTGAATTCATACTAGTATTGATTTTCATTTCACTTCGTCATTTACAGTCAGATTTGTTACACATATAATAATATTCATAGAAACATTTCAGCTTAAATAAAAATAGTATTTGCCAAATGAATGGAGCATATCCTTTCATAGAGCTCAGCTCATTAGTGTCATTAAACCATCAAAGGTTTCTGTTCTAAAAATTGAAATAATGTTCATATTTCTTTGACTAATTTTAATGCATTAACACATAGAAAAGTCAACATGTTTGTGTCAAAGATAATTTGATCATAAATCTTTTAATGAGACTACTGCCAGTCAACTGGAGTGTGTGATATGTTGTCTTATTCATTGAGTGTATGTGTTGTATGAAAGATTTATCTTGTTATTATTCATTATTCATGTTTTGTTTATCAAAACTACACTAATATTAACTAATATTAACTTTAACTTTTATGTTGTTCGAACAAAATATTCTTGAACGTGTCTTTCTGTCCGATTTCTTTGTTTGTATTTCTTACAGAACGATAGACCCACATTTTCATGGCCTTCGTCGATGCATCTTGACTGAGATTCAGTCAGAGAGGCAGTCTGTGCAAAACAAGGTCCTAGTGGGATGGTAACAGTCATCAATACATCCAACTATAAGAGATATATGTTATGTGATATCATTTTGTCTATCCATCATAGAACAGGAGACTCTATACATCCGGCTTAGGCCACTCCACTCTTGAAAAAAAAGAGCTGCATATTAATATGAAGAGATTCAAAAGGCATAATACCACAAATCACGTTCTTTAAGATATGACATAATATTTCAAAATGTATCTTACTCTTTGCCTCTCCATTAAGCGTTAGGCCAACCCTCTCATTATTAATAATGCTGTTGGTAAATTATGGAACATGTTTGATATGTATAAACCCAATGCTACAAGATGTTAACAGACGTGTGAAAGAGTTTAATATAAACAAATGGGGGTAAAATAATTAATCTGACAAATAAGACATTTTCAAATATTTTTGGAAATTCTTAAGATGTATATCATGGCGACCAGATTGGATTTTAAAGATAAACTAAAGGGTTATATAAAATCACTGTTTTTACACTTTGTAGATTTTACAAAACTATGAACTAGGTAAATCGTGCTGCATTCTGGATATGTGAGGGGGAGATTACATTGGCTAATAAAAAAACATAAAATCTCAGGTAATTGATTTGACTTGCTAATTTAAAGGCATGGTGAAACCTATTTTCTTCATAGTTCTCACAAACCTGAATACAATAAATATTATTTGTAGGCTGGAGGCTATTACAATTTTTCATAAAAAATGTATTAATTACGATATAAAATTGACCTGAAATGGGACAACTCGCGAGGTGGCTAAAACACAAAATAATCACATATTTGAACTTGTTTTCTTCATATGATTAATATGTTAAATAATGTTATTGATATTTACTATGTTTAAGAAATCAATTATAATTCACTCCATAACTGAACATAAAAACACACAAAATATCACCAGCGTGACTGTCATCTTAAAAGAATAGATTGTAATGTTACCCCAAGATGGCAGTTTTCAATGGAGATAGCTGCTGTTGAGAGTTAGTTCTGCAAACCATTTTTGTGTACACAAAACGTGTTTTTCCCTTAAGCCAACATACCTGTACTCTCCATAGCAGAGCCAGGATTTATACCTAGCTCTGCAATAATTGACCATAATCAGTGAGTACTGAGAGGTCACGCCCATAACAAGCTTTTTTTATAAGCCAATCAACACCAAGTACCAAGTTTTGTCACATGTAATAACACAGCCAATCAGTGTCCTTGTTTGGTAAGAAAGTGACCACAACAAGTACATGTGCAACTCAGTCAACTGGTGTCATTGTTTTGGATGTGTGTGAAATTTGTTACTTATTCACTTTTCACAGTTCATTATTCAGATTTTCTTTTCAAAATAAATAGATGAGGTTGTCAACATGTTATATTTGAAATATTGGCTTCAAACTTATCAGCACATATGTGAAACAAGTGGATAAAACTAGCACAGGTCAATTCCAAGGTCACCAAATTTTGTATGAGGGTTGGAGAGTGTCCTAATAAGCTAGCCATAAAACATTTTCCTGGCAAAATGAAAGGCACAGGTAAATTCAAAGGTCACCAAATTTTGTATGACTGTTAAGGGGTGTCCAAATATCTGTGACCTTTGAATTGATCTGCGCTAGTTCTTTTTTTAAATATTATAAGCTAAGTTTGATTAATAATAATATAATGATAATTTTAAAATTGTATGTGGCACCATCTTGTAACTATCCATTCTGCCGGGAAAATATTTTATGGCTAGCATTTTTGGACACCCATCAACCCTCATGCAAATTTTGGTGACCTTTGAATTGACCAGTGCTGGTTTTTCCGCTTGTTTCATATAATGTGTTGATAATGTTATTTTTTAGGATTTTCATAAATGTGAAGTGCCACAAAAAAACATCCCAGTGACATTTTGAAAACAATATTGCAAATATCTATTTTGAAAAAAATCTGAATAATGAACTGTGAAAAGTGAATAAGTAACAAACTTCACAAATGTTGTTTGGGCAGAAAGTGAGTGCACCTGATGTGTGTGCGAGTATAAGCCAATTGGGTGGGCATTGTGAGTGCACATGTGCAAAGCCCACCAATTGCCCACCTGTCTGTGGATTATGCAATCGACCTTGCGGAATAGATTGAATCAGTGTCATGCCTATTGTGGCAGAGGTAGTATATGACTCTACCTCGCCATGCAGAGTAACATACCTGACAAAAAGAGGAAAATCTCAAGTCAGGGTAAGAGATTTAAAAAATGAGTTGGCATCCTGCTGAGAACACTTGCTTGCTGAGATTAGTACTCAGTTTAGTGGGGTGTGTGGTCACTTTCACTAAAATGTCTAAAATAGTGGGCAAATCTAATTCTATATTGGTAACAGTGTTTAAACAACTGTGAAACTAGAGAACTATTTTGGAGGCATGACAATTCCACATTTTGGAGATCTTGAATATTGTTTTGGAATAAACAATCTGATGGAATGTATTTAAGAATGAGCATTGATTGCAGGTATGTGTTAAGGGTTGATGAATTGTCATAACACCTTAAAGAGCAACGGTCATGTTTGTATTGAAATGTGGATCCAGGTAAAATGTTGAGTGAGCAATCCAGCCATGAGAAAAGGACAAATCATATCATCAGACCTGTGAGACACATGCTAATACTGAAATATTTTGCATTGCACTGGATATATTCATGCATGCTCAAGGTTGGGCTCGTGATCAACTTACTAGAAGTTTAAAATCCATGATAAAATTATAAAATTTTGAAAATGGCTCCATGCTATAGTTTTTATGCAAACCTGTCTAAGCTCAAATAAAATCAGAATATGAACATTTCATATTTGTTTTCTACTTAAAGTTACTATTTTTTATATTTTTTGTGTTGTCAAAACAGTATTTAATTCTATATGTTCTGACATGCATATTGCTAAAATATTACTGTAGAAAGTCATTATTATTCATATTTTCTATGCTTGCAAAAAAAGTAATAATTATTATATTCTTCTGATATGCAAATTGCTCAATAAGGACTCCAATATAAAGATTTCATGTTTTTTTGGAATCAAGTCATTTCTATTATTTCACATTCTTCTTCACTTGCAATAGACAAATCACTCAAACAGAACATATCACTCAAACAGAACCCCAATATGAAGATTTCAAATGATACATGAAACAAGATATTTATCATTAAAAACTTTTTTTTATAATTGTAAACAAAGCGCATGAATACCTCATTTGACCCCGTCACGTGACCCGAAAATAGTGCATACAGCCATAGACTGGTTGCCACCCTCTGTACTGTATACAAACAAATTTTCGCGACCTTTTTATTTTCGCGTTAATTCGCGCCAGGACGTCATTCGCGAAATTAAATGGACGCGAAAATGACATGAGTCAAAATGGGACAAAAACAAGATTGCGTTTTTTTGTAAAATATGTCTTTTTGAGCATCTACCACAAAATTTTGGTGGTGAACCTACCCTAATATTTTCACAAAATTGAAATAAACATGTATTTGATACATTTAGGGCAAAATAACTATATGACACCCCTTTTGAAATAATAATATTTGAGATGGAAATCTACATGTCTGAATTTACACCCAAAATAGGCCATTAATAACTCCCATGAGGCCGTATCCACGATGTTCTTGACACTCGGCAGGGTACCAATCTAAAGATGGCCGACGGAAAATAGTTCGCACATCCCGAATACGCCAAGAAGATACAGCATGGTTGTATTCATTGGAAATCTCGTCTATACGTGCATCACTGAGGTATAAAAATAGCAGATTTTTTTGTATACAGGTCTTAAACCTGTAAGAAATATATCTTATAATAAAGTCTGTGTTATAACACACTGTATATAAGCGAATGGAGGCGACGAGGGCCAATGTGGCGGATCCAGGAGGGGTCTGACTGGTTGCCACCCTCTGTACTGTATACAAACAAATTTTCGCGACCTTTTTATTTTCGCGTTAATTCGCGCCAGGACGTCATTCGCGAAATTAAATGGACGCGAAAATGACATGAGTCAAAATGGGACAAAAACAAGATTGCGTTTTTTTTGTAAAATATGTCTTTTTGAGCATCTACCACAAAATTTTGGTGGTGAACCTACCCTAATATTTTCACAAAATTGAAATAAACATGTATTTGATACATTTAGGGCAAAATAACTATATGACACCCCTTTTGAAATAATAATATTTGAGATGGAAATCTACATGTCTGAATTTACACCCAAAATAGGCCATTAATAACTCCCATGAGGCCGTATCCACGATGTTCTTGACACTCGGCAGGGTACCAATCTAAAGATGGCCGACGGAAAATAGTCCGCACATCCCGAATACGCCAAGAAGATACAGCATGGTTGTATTCATTGGAAATCTCGTCTATACGTGCATCACTGAGGTATAAAAATAGCAGATTTTTTTGTATACAGGTCTTAAACCTGTAAGAAATATATCTTATAATAAAGTCTGTGTTATAACACACTGTATATAAGCGAATGGAGGCGACGAGGGCCAATGTGGCGGATCCAGGAGGGGTCTGTCTCTAGGGAGCTTTCGGGAACTGGAGCTCCTTACTTTATGGGACTGGAGCCCCTTACGTTATGGGACTGGAGCCCCTTACTTTATGGGACTGGAGCCACTTACTTTAGCACATTTCAGCCCCCCCTCCCTCCCTGGCTTAAAAAATCCTGGATCCGCCCCTGGTTGACAGTGTACATGTGACAAATTTATAGCAGTTTTGAATTTCAACACTGCAGGGTGCAGATACAGGGTTAAAGTTTGGGAATTAGGTCACACATGTCTCTCGACCTCCACCACAGGCAGCCAGGGTGATATCACTTACTTTTATATAGGTTAATACTAAGAGAGTGGTTGGGACTTTCTCTTGTGCATGAAAACATATATTAAACACATTTAACATTTTAAAAGACAGTGGAATTACAAGATGACAGGTGAGACACAACATTCAGCTCAAGTGCAATTAGTGGTGGGTATTATAACACATAATTTTGGAGCTATATGTTCTTCTGAGGGGCCTGCAGATCACGGACCTGGCTGTCAGTGTCACAGACCATACTGTAGAATATATGCCAGTCAGTGTTGTCTATGTTTACGGCAACTTCAAAATTATGAGAAAATATAAATATCATTTTCAAAAAGGAAACTGAATACAAATTCTTTTTTAAAAAAACAAGTGCCTTCGGCTGGGAAAGGATGCTGTCTCCCTATGTTGTGGCTATCTCTCACTTATGCAGCTGTTGTGCAGCTATTTCTCACTGTTGTAACTATCTCTCACTTTGCAGTTATCTCACTTATGCAGCTGTCTCTCACTTGTTCAGTTATCTATCTGTGTTATAACGGTCTCACTTTTGTAACTATCTCTCACTTATGCAGCTGTCTCTCTTATAAATATCTCTCACTGATGCAGCTGTCTCTTACATGTGCAGCTATATCACACTTATGCAGCTGTTTCTCACTTGTGCAGCTATCTATCTGCTGTAACTACCCCTCACTTGTGCAGCTATCTTTCACTGTTGTAACCATCTCTCACTTTGCAGTTATCTCACTTATACAGCTGTCTCTCACTTGTTCAGTTATCTATCTGTGTTATAACTGTCTCACTTTTGTAACTATCTCTCACTTATGCAGCTGTCTCTCCCTTGTACATCTATCTCTCACTGATGCAGCTGTCTCACATATATACAGCTATCTCTCACTTATGCAGCTGTCCCTCACTTGTGCAGCTATCTATCTCTGCTGTAACTGTCTCTCGCTGTTGTTATTATCTTTCACTTATGCAGCTGTCTCTCCCTTGCACAACTATCTCACTGGTGCAGCTGTCTCTTACATGTGCAGGTATCTCTCTCATTTATGCAGCTATCTCTCCCTGTTGTAACTGTCTCACTATTGCAGCTATCTCTCAATATTGCAACTATTGTAACTATTTCTCACTTGTTGTAACTATCTCTCACTTTTTCATGTCTCAATGCAGCAATCTCTCAATTATGCAGCTATCTCTTATTCATGCAGCTATCTCTTATTTATACAGCTATATCTTATTTATGCAGCTGTCTCTTATTTATGCAGTTATCTCTTATTTATGCAGCTATCTCTTATTTATGCAGTTATCTCTTATTTTTGCAGTTATCTCTCAGGTCTCAATGCAGCTATCTCTCAGTTATGCAGCTATCTCTTATTTATGCAGCCATCTCTTCTTTATGCAGCTATCTCCTAATTATGCAGCTATCTCTTATTTATGCAGCTATCTCTTATATATGCAGCTATCTCTTATTTATGCATCTATCTCTTATTTATGCAGCTATCTCTTGCTGTTGTAGCAGTCTATCACTTGCTATCTCTCACTTGTGGAGCTATCTCTGCATTTCACCCATATAGACCCCGTTGTAAAAAACCTAGCAGGGCCTCATTAATTAGGTCAATGAATAGGTCAATTTACTGATGGTTGAAAACAAAGCTCTAATACAGAAATATAGGCAATTTGTGGGCAAAATTTCACATCTAACATGATTCTGACAAAAAATAAGTGATAATTGTGCCATTCATAATATGCTAAAAGCGCAACCCTTCACATAAACTTGCAAAACAAAAGTGAAGTGGAGATTAGTTTAGCGTCACTTCCACCAGAGGGGAGGCAAAGTGGTGACGGAACAGCGAGATCACACACTCCTATCAGTGGCGACTTTTATCGCGGCCAATACCTCATATAGCAACTTTTTTTTTATTTTTTCAAATCTCGTCACCTTTCCTCTCTGATCACGTTCATGCTTTTTTTATGTATGTAAAAAGACTTTCTTGTATATAACAGTAGGTTAATACTTTGTGACAAATAAACACTTTTAACATTTTGAAAGACAGTGGGATTACAAGATATCATTAGAGACACAACATTCAGCTCAATTGCAATTAGTGGTGGGTATTACAATACAGAATTTTGGAGGATATGTACTTCTGAGGGGCCTGCAGATCTCAGACCTGGCTGTCAGTGTCACAGACTGGCGGACACCTCAACTGCATAAATAAACATAGAATTTGAATATTTTTTTGTAAATGTAGAATATATGAAAATTAATAACTTAATGCACAAAAGAAAGGTATGCTATATGTTTGACTGTGTTAAAAATGTCTGAGTTTCAACTGCAAGTTTCAGACAGTTGCCAGTCACTGTACTCTACATTTACGGCAACTTCAAAATAATGAGAAAATATAAATATCATTTTCAAAAAGGAAACTGTATACAAATTCTTTTTTTTAAAAAAGACTTTCTTGTTACTGAAGTACTCCACAACATGAAAACTGCCACTAGCTGCTCAAAAATGTTTAAATGCAATTAAAAGATAGCAGAAAAGCCTCGGTCTAGTAGGGCTCATTTAGGGAGTGGATATCATGACGAAGCGCACTTCACTTGTTGTGAAACGTCCACCAGATGGCAATATTGTACTTGTCAGTGACGGGGAATGGAATCTCAGGAGAGAAAGTTCGATTCATCTCGATTTGTGTCTTCAACTCCAGTGTTTAGTAGTTTGGGGTATATCTCAACAACCAGAACACTTTACAAAAAAATATTTAAACTATTATGAAATCGTGAGAATAAAACCGATTAAAGAATTGGTGTTGCATTTTGGCCGTAATAGCCATTTTTCATTGAGAAATGTGTAAGAGTGACAGGAATGGTGACAGGACGAGAAATCATTTCAGATTAATTTGAGAGTGTAATGAATGGAGTTCGTGATATTTTTATATCTTAAACATTCTTCATCGTTAATGCAAAAATGCAAAGTTCTTTGTTGGAGTATCTGATTATTAAAAAAAAATGTATTTGGTAGAAATGTTTTAAAGTGTGAAGGTTGTTTCTTTGTTGGAAAAAATATGAAGCATATCCTGATGGCTTGTAGGGCTTGATGTTGTTTTTATGTTCACAGCTTACTCCCATTTTATGTCGCAGTGCCATGGCGCCATATATCATGCATGCATATATACCACGTGTACACGTTAGCCTGTTCTTACCACAGAATAATTCATTATAAGACCGAAGAGGCCCAGGTTTATTTAATTTTTTTATATAATTTCTCCATCGTGGTTGTGGTGAGGGATAGAAAACGTGAATCGGACAAAGAATAGGGCATCTTAATGGCTGAGTCAGGGGTGAATGGCTTGACGTAGGTGCACACGTGTTTTGAGATATTTGCATGATATTTGCAACGTAAAATGAAACCCATCATACGTAAGCTAGGCCAGTTTTCTATAGGGTTTATTGATTAATTAATTCCTGCTTGAATATGCAGACGCATATCGCTAATCACTTCAAAGAAATTATTGATAAGGACATTACTCAGTTACTCGAAGAATAGGACTGGTATCAGTGATGCACTTCATGCCTCAGTGAATAGTAAGCAAGTCGGAAAACGTTGTCATTGCATTATTTATTGATGGATGTTGCAGACAATATTCTTGGGGTTAGTTGGATCTTGGAGCATAATTATACTCAAAGGTCGAATAAAGCAACTTAAAAAAATATATTGATATCAGTGACGAACGACATGCTTCACTTACCAGTCATGCTCAAATAAAAAATGCATTAATAATAATTGCATTTTTACAATGTTTACAGTTACATGCAGCTCGGTCGTTATCTGGCCCCTGTTGTTTTCATTTCCTATTACTGATGATTATAACAAGAAAGTCTTTTTCGTAAAAAGAATTTGTATGCAATTACCATTTTGAAAATGATAATTATATCATTCCATCCTCCAAACACCACATGGCCTGGCCGAAAATTTCGCCAAATTTCGTCTGCTGAAGATGCGTTTGATAATGAAAATCTAATGTTACGTAGGCTATCTTTGTTTCATTCCGGATTTGCAATTGCGAACTGCTCAAAGAAGGAAATGTGCACGGTTCAGAGCGCCACCATACCAAATTCACTACGCGAGAGTAAGAATCGAATGCATCGCAGAATGACATGTACAAAGAAATCTCTGACGTATACACAGCCTGATTACTAAATATGCATTTTGTTATAATGTAGCAATTTATTATTGCTCTGAGAATTAAAGTGGGAATTAGCGAAATAGCGAATTTATTACGAAGGGGGATAGTAGAAGGGCAATTAGACAAACTTACAGAGATCTGAAGAAGAAATAAAGTTAACGTTATGCAAGATTCACCCCTTCAAAGTTAGTGTTATGCAAAACATCTCTCTATAGTGTGATGCAAGATTGACCCTTCCAAAGTTAGTGTGATGCAAGATTGACCCTTCCAAAGTTAGTGTGATGCAAGATTGACCCTTCCAAAGCTAGTGTGATGCAAGATTGAACCCTCCAAAGTTAGTGTGATGTAAGATTGAACCCTCCAAAGTTAGTGTGATGCAAGATTGAACCCTCCAAAGTTAGTGTGATGCAAGATTGAACCCTCCAAAGTTAGTGTGATGCAAGATTGAACCCTCCAAAGTTAGTGCGATGCAAGATTGAACCCTCCAAAGTTAGTGTGATGCAAGATTGAACCCTTCCAAAGTTAGTGTGATGCAAGATTGAACCCTCCAAAGTTAGTGTGATGCAAGATTGAACCCTCCAAAGTTAGTGCGATGCAAGATTGAACCCTCCAAAGTTAGTGTGATGCAAGATTGAACCCTCCAAAGTTAGTGTGATGCAAGATTGAACCCTCCACAATTAGTGTGATGCAAGATTGACCCTTCCAAAGTTAGTGTGATGCAAGATTGAACCCTCTAAAGTTAGTGCGATGCAAGATTGAACCCTCTAAAGTTAGTGCGATGCAAGATTGAACCCTCTAAAGTTAGTGCGATGCAAGATTGTCCTCTGAATTTAGTGCGATGCAAGAATGTCCTCTAAATTTAGTGCGATGCAAGAATGTCCTCTAAATTTAGTGCGATGCAAGAATGTCCTCTAAATATAGTGTTATGTTATCCTTCAAGCCATGAAGCTACAAACTACCCAGCGTAGGTCAACTCTAAACGTATTCCAGATTACAATAATTTTCAACGTAATTTTAAATGAATTAACCTAGCGTCAACAATATGGGATACACAATAGAAAATCGCTGCCAAACAAAACGGGTTTCCAATTTACCAATCGAAATGATAAAAAAAACCTAATGAAATAGAACGTGACGCTTTCGCCACACAATTCAACACCCACAATAGCAATATCGATGTAAAGCACGATACATTGAAAACTATTGATCTCTATTATCTCATTTTAATGATTAGGTTTTATTGTATGAATTCTGCTCATACCTGTATTGACCAGTTTCTCAAATATCTGAGTGGCACGAAAGGAATACATACATTTTTAATAAAACATCACAGAATTTCGATTTTGCAGATTTAAACATATCAATGCACTGGGAATGTATGAGTCTGTATGATTCGAATTATCAATATCTAGATCATATTTCCAATCTTAATTGATCATTTGTGAAATTTAAATGTCAATGTTCCTTGTTAAGCTGCATAAGATAAAAGAGATTTGTATTGATGCTGGCTAATTTATTCATATTGGCAATAAACAGTTTATGATTGTGGATTGGTTGATTATTTGCCAATCAGGGTAAGACAGAATTAATAAAATATATTCATTCATTTTGGTGCAGATCTATAGATATCCAAACTGGCGTGCGTTCAATAAAGCATGAGCCAAGGCCATAATTTAGCATTAAAGGCTTATTTAAACATAGCCGTTGGATGTAGTGACACAACTATCCATCATTAAAATGGATCACACACATGTAAACAATTTCTAGCAGGAATATTGTTGTGGTATGGATAAAACCTGGCAAATAAAACATTGTCTGAATGCCTTGAGTTGATAATGTGCAGCGAGTGTCATACGATGATCACACTACAGTTTCTTTGGCTTATTATGATACCTGTTGCAGGTAAACTATATTAAGTTATTATTGTTTACATCTTTGCTTGATAAGGGTCAAAATGTTCAGCTTTTCAAAGTTACATAAGTTGCATCACTTAAGCTGATTGTAATTCCAAATGACTTCATAGTCGCATTTAAATATATATATATATATATATATATATATATATATATATATATATATATATATATATATATATATATATATATATATATTTAGAAGCTGGTACAGATATGAGGTACTGGAGGTATCTTTGTCAGACCTCATTATGGGATACCATCTCATACCTTAATGAGTGTAACAGGAGAGTGCCATCTGGTGTTAATAATGAAATTATTTTACATACCCCACAAATCTAACGTTCATATCAATGGCGCTAATGCCATTATCCACCACCAGGGCACTTATTACTAACTGTGACACTAGATGGCAGTGATTTATATAGTTACGGCCTGGTTGTATAAATATGCTTCTCAGACATTTTTGTTCAAAAAGGCCTTGTACAGGTTATTTATGTAACTGTGACTAAGCAGCTGCACTATGAAGAGTGGGGTATTTTATATGCCTCACAGTACGTCAATGCCCCACAAGACAGGTCTGAGATTGGTAAAAACCCCATATCTGATACAATCTCTTTCTATATATATATATATATATATATATATATATATATATATATATATATATATATATATATATATATATATATATATATATATATATATATATATATATATATATATATATTCAATGCCTCCAAAATAACGTGATGTGATATATAATTGTAATGTGATATATAATTCAAATCGGAGTATTTCTCTTTTTTTTATTTGCTGTTCCTATATGCTATTTCTATTTTTTATATATTTTTGATTATCAAAATGTTATCTTTAAAAGCAAATCTCATGATTGAATAATTAACTTTCTTGTCAAAGATGACCAAAACAGATTCAAAAACAGTTATCATGGAAGGAGCTGATACTGTTCATTTTGTACTGATTTGCACTTTACCATGATACAGTTATGCCGAGCATCAGATAATAGTGACCCTTTTCTGGCCCTCTATTTTCGCTCAAATGGTGGGATTGCGATTGACACGCAGACTCGTTAAACTATAATTTAGTGCCTTTAGTTAAACTGTAAATTCCGAAGACAACATTAAACTGTTGTTGACAGTTACCATGAGCTCTAGACGACAGCAACAGCAGGCAAAGCATACAGCCCGGGATGGGTGCCTCCACATCTGGGATGGAGGGGAGGGGGGGGGGGGTATTGTACTTCCCTGAGTTTAACCCGTGGAGGCTGGGTTTGAATTGAAAACCCCAAGGAAATATTCTATCTTCATTGGTACCCTGATTTAGGACTAGCTTAAATTTTGATACTCTCATTTAGGGGTGATGCAGAGTTAAAATTATACCATGTTTTTGGAGTTGTACATTCAATACCCAAATAACATATAACAAATGGTCATGTACAAGTTTTCATACTTTAACCATAACTATATTACAATGGTAGGTATATCTTATAGTAGCGGCACTCCCCCAAAATAATGATTTGTTTGTTTGGGGTTTTACATCACTTTCAACATTATTTCAATCATTTCGTGATGAGACTACGGAATTGTCATGTCGCAGGCCCTTGACATGACAACCCACCCAGTCACAGAATGACAAGGGCAACGGGGTTAACCCTTTATAGGCACGGGCCTCAGCTCATATGTGAAATTGTAGCACGATTTCAATTTTGGCATAGCTGGGGATCGGACCCACAACCTTTGGATCACCACAGAGAAACTGGTTCTAATAAACTGGTGCTCTAACCAACTGCGCCACGGCCCGTTGCCTCCCCAATAATGAAAAGCATGCTTTACCACCAAAGCTGGGGAGAGAGACTTTGTACAAATACATCCACGTTGGTTGTCAAAAGTTAAATGAGGATGATCTGGGGGAAGAAATTTCATACAAATCATTTCTTTTGTCTTTTTCTACTTCCTGCCTTTGTAAACCAATTACCATTGCTACTGATATAACATGTATATAATATAAACACTGTTTTTATATTCAATTGACCTGGATTAGGATGAAGGTGACCATCCCTTTTTATGCTGTGAGGGTCCAAAAAGGGACTGACTGGAATAGCATTCAGAATTGTACTATTTTTGCACACTTCTCAATCCAAAATTTCCCAATCCAAAAGCCACTGACTATCCATGTCAGCTTTGTATGTCTCTTGATCAAAGGAACACAAGTGTCACCTGCTGGGACACTAGGCCAGTGTCTATTGTTCCCAGCAAAGGTGATGTGGTAATTATGCTGTCTGGTGCCTCACCATTTGTCTCCAACACAGTGGAGTGTTTTCTGTTTGTCAGAATCCTGTTTGTCCATTGGTACGGGCCTAACACCCTGACAGGCCGAAATGGAGGTCACATGCTTGTATACATGTGTCCACCTGGTGGTCAAAAGAGTACAACCAGTACTTGGAACTTTCAGCAAAAGCAAAACATAATGACTATGGTTGGTGTATGTTGGTTGATTTTAGTGAGATAGCCTATCACATTTTCGTGGTCACATACCATTTAAGCATACCCCAAACCTCTGTAAAATTGTCTGTGACTTCTTTGATTTCACGAATGCTTTAAATCATATGAGATTCAGACCTGAGATGTGAAGCAGAACTTAGAACTGGAGATGGAACCTTGTCTGTCACCGGTATCGCAAACATCTCAGTCCAAGCCTGCCTTTGTGCATTTCTTCACAGATTACAAGAGACAGAACTGTGTTTGTCAAACTTTCACCACCACGATCTGCAAGTGAAAACCCCACACTGCATACCAAGCGAGCAAATTATTTTCTTCTCAGGAGGAGGATAGAATCTCTGTCTGTCAATATTTAATATTGAAACTGGGAAGGTTCATCTCATGTACCATTATTATCAGAGGAGAAGAAAGGGGCTGGCAATTTCAGACTTGAATGCACTGCATTGCAAACAAATCAAACCACGATATATGTGGCGTTAGATGTAAATATGTGAAATGTATATGGACAAAAATCTGAAATCATTCTCTCATATATATTCTACATAAACGGACAGTATAATTCTGTGAGGATTCAATTAATCACTGGACACATTTTATCCAGAAAGATCTAGATCTGAAGGTTAAATTCAGAAAACAAAATAATCAAATTATTAAGCGGTGGTCTCACTGTAGCGAACAGGCCAAGAGGATGTAAGCAGACAAGAAAATTTGGGCATTCGGAATGAGTTCGGAAATCTACGCAACTCGAATGCCTTATTTGTTTCTCCTTCTAAATTCCTTTGTTTTAGGTTCAGAGCAGTCCGGGTAAGACCGTTTTGGTTCGTTTTGGTCAGCAAAATATTTTCAATATGTTGAAAACTTTGTGCGGAAAAAACAGCCAGTTCGCACTGCCTTTGGTGCACATGCTGAGTGGGTCAGTAATGCGAACGACTTGTTTGTATCTCATCCTGAATGTGCTCTGACTGTGTTCTGACTGTGTTCGATGACATTTGCTGAATCCTGCATTTATGCAAATAAGGTACGGAGAAAACACAAACAGGTACGGAGAAGACATGAACTGGTACGGAGAAGACACGAACAAGGAACAGAGTTGGTCAGAATAAGATGCCAACAGAAAACGAACTGTTCTGTCTGCAATACACCCGTCTTCTCTGTGTATATCAGTATTTGTACTCTTTCTGTGCATGTTTTCTCCTGAATACCTTCGTTCTTTATCAGTGTTCATCTGCGTTGTTCGCTTTGGTCTTGTCCACTTGCGTCAACTTGAGCACATTCAGTCCTTCAAAGCCACAAAAGCTAATGTGCAAAACTTAAAGCTTGGTTTCACTGTAGTGGACAGGCCAAACGAAGGAGTTGCGTAGTGGAAAATTTCGAAAACTTAGCTAATCCGCTTTCATCTGCTATAAGCAGTTTTGTCCGCTTTGATAGAGCGCATGAGACACAGATATACAACGGATATGAGGCGAACGAGTTGCAAGAAATGAGCGGAATCTGTTCGCCACAACAACACTTCTACCAGCCTGTGTCACCTCCTTTTCCTCAGCAGCAGTTTACCCAACAACATTTCCAGTCACATTACCCACCCAGGCCATTGGAGGGTCTCTCTGGGGGTATGCTACACAGTCATATGTTGCAGATTACATGTCCCAGCCTTCATCCTCAACACAGCCATCTGAACAGTCTCAGTAGTCTCAACAGTCTTAGCAGTCACAGCCATCCACTTCATCATCCACTGTTCCTATTGTGGGCGGATTGACAGAGTTATTGCCAGGATCTCAGGATTCTTCAGTCAATCTATCAAACTGTGCAATCAGGGACCAACAGCCCAGCAACACTGAAAATATAAACTATGTGACAATCTATATAAATGCAGAGACTGCTGTGTGCCATTTAAAATCTGAGACTACATTTTAATATATGTGACATTTTAATATGTGACATTTTAATATATGTGACATTTTAATATAAATATATGATGTCTTAGACTGTTTTGTGTCATTTAAAAGCTGGGACTTTTTATGTGATATTTTTATAGAACTATTTTTATGTCTTGGAACATTTTATTGTCTAGCACTTTGTGACAATAGTCACAATTTTTTTCTGAGACATTCATGATGCTTACTATTTATTATGCACAATGAAACTTTATGACTTTTCTTATAGTATGGAACTTTGTGGCAGTAGTCACAATTTTTAAAAAAAACCTATATGATGTGTGGTTGCTCGTTGACCCCCAGGCTACATATTTTTAGTTGAGCTTCATTCATTGACCTTTATATTTTAGTAACTTTTAATAATAAGTGCCCCTCAAAACCCAAACCAAAATCTTAAAATAAACATCCCATATTAAAAAGGTTGGCCAGTGAAAAATCAATCTCTAGTAAACACAAAACAAAAAAAAACTTTAAATACCCCTATAAAAATCTTATATTTTTTAGATTCAGAAGTAAAATACTATAAACAAGATACTACATCTCGGAAGTGGCCATCATTTCTATAACTCCTTTTCACTTATCACTTTTTACCTAACATGTAAGGGAAGTGGGCATTATCACTAAAGGGCTAGTAATTTTAAAAGCTTTCCTTTTATTGAGGGGACAAGTTTGCTTTCTCATACTTACCTATTACCTTTTTTAAATTACTTTTGATAAAGATAAGGAAACAAAACATAATATTAATTTTTTTCTTGAACATTTTAATCAAGTATAAATTTACAATATACAATAATTCAATCGAATCAAAGCATTCTATCACAGGTAAAGTCTCTAGATATGTACAGTCTTTGATAATTTCACACCATTCTATCCTGCCATGGGATAGAACCAGCTGGGGAATTGACCCGATGTTTCAGGAGGCTGTGGAGTAGTTTGCCTTCTCTTTTGGACCTGTTGTGCCCTTGAACTCAGACAGTGTCCCCAAGATCTCTGCCCTGTCTCCAACTGCCTGGCACAAGGTTCATGTTCCTGTCCTCATGGTCCAGAAGGTTGTTCTGGTACCTGGGGTGTCTTGCATGGTGCTCATCAGGACTTGAAATCTGTTGGCCAAGATACCAAATGCATTCTTCACTACCCTTCTAGCCCTGGACAGTCTGTAATTGTATATACTTTCTTCACATGATACATTCTTCACATCCCTTGTGTCCAAAAGGTTTGATCATTTAGGGTGTTAAGGCAAAAGCATCATCACCTATGATGAAGTAAGGTACAGGAAGAGTGTCATTGGGTCGTGGAGAAGGCTGAGGCAAGTGGAGGTCATTGTTCTCAAGGGCTGTATGGAGGTCACTTGCATTCCATATCTGGAGAGGACACGGGCTGTGGTGCAGTTGGTTTGAGCACCAGCTTATTAGCACCAGTTCCTCTGTGGTGATCCAAAGGTTGTGGGTTCGATCCCCGGCCGTGCTGAGATTGAATTTAGGATACAATTTCACACATGATCTGAGGCTCATGCCAAAGGGTTAACCCGTTGTCCATGTAAATCTGTGACAGGGTGGGTTGTCATGTCATGGACCTGCGACATGACAATTCAGTGAGTCAGCACTATATCTGCTACAAGTAGGTCTCATCACAAAATGACTGAAATAATGTTGTCAATGATGGCTTGACGCACCTGAAAAGACAAAATGGAAAACATTCATAAGTACATGTCAGTAATAACAATACAGTTTTGTCTCAGGAAAGCTGCAAAGAACATAAATTAGATTCATATTTACCTCTCTGACAACCACTGAGATGGTGTTGTGGGCTACTCTCCAACCATATTGCATACATCTGTACTTGGTACCAGAGGCAAGGTGTAAATTCTGTGACGAATTCTGGTCAGAATCTCATCAAACATTTGTGGAGGCATCCTCAGGAACTCAGTAAAAGAAGTTGGGTCCTCATTTCTCAGTTCCTGCAAGAGTTGGTCATATAACCCAAACTCTTTCCTCCTCTGAGCAGAAATCCAAGGTCGGGTCCAAAACCTTCTTCTACTGGCCCTTCTCCTGGCCATTCTTCTTCGGTTGGCAATAACTTGTAATTGGAGTTCAAATTGAAACCCCAACTAATCTCAACTCAACACAAAGTCATCAGCTTTATACCCGTCTTCATTCATTTTTGTTCGGATTACTGTTCACATTCAATCCTGACAACCTCCGTTTAATTGTCGCTTATTCGTCCCTTTTCCGCTATCGTACCACCAACAATGCACACCTTCCGAACCCATTCAGCATGAGATACGAAGAAAGCGTTCGCATTCCTGATGCAATCAGTATGTGCAACGAAGCCAGTGCGAACTGGCCGTTCGCATCTCTTCCTCACAAAATTTTCAACATGATGAAAAAGTTTTGCGGACAAAGGCGTGCATACACACATTGCTCCAAACTCTAAATGCATGACTTTAGAAGGAGATACAAAGAAAGCGTTTGAGTTGGAAAATTTTCCAGTCCGCTTTCATCCACTTTGCCTGTCCGCTACAGTGAGACTGCGGCTTTAAGAAATTTTCCAGTCTGCAACTAATGCACTAAGCCTGTTCGCTACAGTGAGACAAAGCCTTTACATGATATATTTGCTGTTGATTTTAGTGTCCAAAATACAGTCACAATTTTATCTATACATTTCATTTGTCCTTTCACAACAAACTAGACCCCAGGGAATTGTTTATTGTATTATATTACTGGCTAAATATTGATGAACACTTACATCCATTCTTTATTGATGTGACTGAAGAGTACGTTAGACAAGTGATAAAGCTAAATAAACGAGAACATCATTATTGAGGTATTTATTGATTTATGGGGACTGAGGCTCAGAGAAGACAGCTCGATGCCATTTGATTTAAGATCAGAGAATAATTATATCTCCAACGAAGTGCAAGCATGATTAAAGATGTTATGGACGGCTAATTCAAAAACTATTACGACTCCAGTAATAACAGCAAACAATCCACTTTCCCATGTTACAAAATCAAATATTATCAGCTTGCTCATTGATCAACACATTCCAGATACAGGTTTTAAATAAATATGTATGCCATCATTACACAGCTTGGCATTACACATCGCAAAAGTTGATTATATCAAACATCACCATAATATTACCCTCCAAAACAGGACTTCTATCACATATCAGTCAGTCCCTGCCTCCAAAGTTATAATGCTGCGCACAGGATCGGTCGCAAGTCATCAGTATGCATACAAATCTGGCTATCCACTGATTGGCGAAAGAATACAAATAGATAGTTTAATTCTGGCAGTTGTCCTGGTTGGTCAGTTTATGTGTCAGACACCTGATTACAGTTTATAACACGATGATGGTCAATTCAGATTTGATGATATTTTTGTGAGCAAGGAAAGTTTTTATAACTTGGGGGATCAGGGGCCGTGGCACAGATGGTTTGAGCGCCAGCTAATGGCTAGTAATGCCTCAGTCACATTTGCACCGGGCGCCGGCCGGGAAGCAACGATCGGCCGACTTCACAGTCTGCCGGGCGCCGGGGAGTTTATAAGCAACAATCTGAGAGATGCCGTAGCTGTGGTCACATTATACACGGGTGCCGCACGACACTTGCTAGATGAGATGTCAAAGACGTCTGCAGGATATCCTGAAGACTTATGTCTCATTGACAGACGTCTGTGAGATATCCTAAAGACGTCTGTCTCATTTGCCAGACGTCTGAAGGACGTCCTAAAGACGTCTATGTGGCATCGTAGGGAGCCCGTCAGATCATCTGACGATGGCCTGTGAACACATCAAATAAAATTAACCCTATTTTCACCGCACGATGCCACCGGCAGCCCAAAGATAATCTGCCGATGTCCCTGCGGGACACTGCCGGGACCCTGCCGTGTACTTTAAGATGATATTTGCTGATAAGACATCGGGGAAACGCCGGCAACTTTTATGTTCCAGATGAAAGTTCCCGATGACCCGCCCGACGTTTTAAAGATGCCCAATTGTGGCCGATGATCTCCCGGTGCCCGCACGGCAATCTGAACTGCCTGCCGATTTTGTAAAAAATACCCATCGGCCGGGCATCTAAACTGAAATCGGCGCAAATGTGACTGAGGCATTATTTGCACCACCACAGGCCGGATGCATGTTAATATTCCACTTTCACGTCAGGCCATGCCGATCATCAGATTCATGTATTGCATTATGGAAAGGTATTGAACGTGTGGTGATTGCGTCCATAGACTCGTCATTTCCTGTTTATGTTTACCAGTTTTTAATTGGTTAAAAATACAGGTAAATGCTCAGCACATTGATTTCAAGCAATGAGAATCAAGGTAAACATTCATTTCAGGTTGAAAGGAAATGACGATGTCATGGTTGAAGTCAAATGTGAACCGTGAGTTCCCTGGCTGATTTGAGTTAAAATACACGATGTCAAGTGGTGTGTGACTCACAACAAGGTGGGCGGAGAACAATTTGAAACAAAGGCAAGTTGAATGGCCAGTTTGGTCAAAAAAGCAAATTAATCAGATTGAAATGTCAGAGAATCAGGGCATGATTAAAAATGTGTTCAATACCTTTCCATAATGCAATACATGTATCTGATGATCGGCATGGCCTGACGTGAAAGTGGAATATTAACATGCATCCGGCCTGTGGCACCACTCACTCTGTGGTGATCCAAAGGCCATGTTGAGATTGAAACCATGATACAATTTCACAAGAGCTGAGGCCCATACCTGAAGGCCGTTGTCCATTGTCCTTGTAAATCTATGACCCAGTGGATCGTCATGTCAAGGACCTGCGACATGACAATTCAGTGAGGCAACACTATGTTTTGAATAACATAACAAATATTACCCAATGAAAACTGAGACAAGTTCGCCAAATTCGACATGTATCATGCATTTTGATCAGTCAACGTCATCTAAGCCATTAGCAGGTGGTAAGATTCTGTATTTTCAAGGGACCAATTCTTTCTTATTCTATTTTTTCCCCATTTAGTTATGAATCTATCTTTCAAGAAACTATAACTTAGTTGTCAAGGAGACTGCCATTTTGCACAACATGATACATATCAGCCAATGCGAAGCATATAGCAGATGATAATTTCGGACAATCAATATGCCTGTTACATGTTGAATTTGGCCCCTACTTATTAATCTTGATTTTCAGTGGCTAATGGACATTAAGCCTAATGGACATTATCAGTAGATTCAGAGAAAATCAACGTTGATATAAAGACTGACAGACAATTTCTCACCCCTCACTACAGAGGATTTGCAACGCACAGCTTAAAAGCTTGGACCAGTATAGCTCTAAGGCCATTGGCCGATGTTTTTGCATGTGTATGTAACTCACTTCATTACTTCATACACATGATTTGGTTATTCAATTATAGTTGCTCAGGTGTACCCCTCACGTTATTGAAGACCCACACAGAATAATAGTATGCCTACTCAGGATGCTATTTCAGAAAAACGAAATTGATACGAAGATGTTAAGATATTAAAACTGTCATCGGTGTTATCTTTTCTGTTGTGATATACCTAGATGAGACAAGAAGAGAAGAGACAGTTTAGGATTGTTTGTCTAAATCCTGGAGAGAGATGTGTCAGGATGATTTCACTACTATGTCTCATCACTCTCACCATAATGGATTCAGGTAAAAGTGTGGATCATATATAAAGAATTGCCTTAATGAGTCTGAGTTATGTTAAAGATATTATTTATTGTGTCATTCAAGTGTACGGACAGCAAATCGATTTTATCTCATACTTGGTGCCTCAAGAGAGTGTTCTGCACCTATGAGATATTTTTTGCAGATCACCCCTCTGCCGAACTACTTTCACAGATCACCCCTCTGCCGAACTACTTTCCTTTTATCTTTTTCAAAGATTCTTTTCATATTTACATACTTTTTAAATGAATAAAATGCTTAATTAAATATGTTTGTACACAAATTTCATAATATTTGTCAATTATAAAATAAATGTAATCATGTCTTAGGCCAGTTCTTCAACAAATCATGTGTTGATTTCTCTGAAATGAACATGATGACTGTCCAGGTTTGTTTTGACCTGGAGCAGACGACATTTCAGATTTGGGTCATGGGGACCTTGAAACACAGACAGATGGGACCCCTGTTGACAGAGACTGCAACCTTTTGTGGGAATCTCGAAACTGATGACTGTTCATGCAGTTGAAACAGAATTACACCCATTTCATATTATACAAATATGGACCTGGGTGGAGTGCAATATGACTTTTTATGGACCTTCGGAAAGTTATATTGCACGAGGCGCAGCCGAGTGCAATATAACTTTCCGAAGGTCCATAAAAAGTCATATTGCACTCCACCCAGGTACATATTTGTTTTATTCTATGATCACTGTGTTAAATACTGCCATTATTGGTTTAATTCTAAAAGTGAGAACTGAAAAGGACAAGTTTGTCTGTATGGTGACGTCATGGAATTCCCCATCAGTGCAGTGGAAAGTATATTGACGTGCAATATAATGCATCTGGTCAATACAACAATTTAGAGAAGCTCACGTGACCAGGAATTGACCAATCACAGCACAGAATACACAGTGATCATAGAATAAAGTGCTTTATAGGTGGCCTAGTTCACTGCATGTAGTAATATAAAATTGATTACATTATGTAAATGAGCTGAGAACTTAAATGAGCCACACACAACATAGTTCTGTGCTTATTACCATGTTTTCACTGCTTTGCTTTGAGGATAAAGTTGATTGCAAACCCCATCTATCTGCAATGGATAAGTATGAGATAAAGGCAAGAACATGAGTTCGTGCATTGTTCAGGGAGACAGATCTCTCTCGTTGGTTCTGGTGGAAGGATCTCATTCGTCCTTTGGACTCTTGAGATCCTTCCACCAGAACCAACTTGAGAGATCTGTCTCCCTGAAGACTGCACTCACATGTTCTTGCCTTAATATTTCATGAATATTTTCAGGAGACTCATAATTTCTTACTTTTGTCTACCATTCTTTTAAGCGTAGAACAAGCATTAAATACAAAAGCAAACTGGGAAAATCTTTCTGATCAAAGGATATACACATCTTTTTGTTTTTTGGAAACATGATAAAGTGATCTTATATGATTAATATATCAGTCAGTAGCTATCAATGTCTTTAAAAAAGGGTCAGGTATTGTATGTATTTTTTCCTTAAATGCAAGTGTAATTAACGGACTTAAAAAGGCCAAAGGCTCTTTAAGACTGTTCTATGCCAGTTTTCATAACATATTTTTGGCTAAATATGTAAAAATAAAGAATGATGCTGATTTTTATCAGAAACATCATTCTTAATATTGATAGCATTACAAACAAGAATATCAGTAAATAAACAGTACACTGTTTCTTGTAAGCTAACAACATGGAAACTTCATCCTTGCAAAGCCACGGGAACTTAAGAAATATTTTTATTCGATATTTCACTTTCCCTGACACTTAAAAATTAACCCGTTCCAATCTTTTGATTATCGCTTATAAACTTATAGTTTAGGACTAGAGAATCAAGTCAGAGTTATTAATCGCTATTATAATGTAACCGTTGAACAGTGGAAAATGTCAACATCACAACGGTAACGAAAAAACCTATCACACAAAAACCTAGTCATATATTATCCATAAGAACTCCTGTTTACGAATGATGCCACAAGCGAAACCATGGTATATTGATTTTTAAGCTATCGATTCAGCATACAAAACCAAACTTGAAGGAAGAAGACAATGTTATAGATGCAAACATATGACAAGAATAAATGTTGTGGAAAACCAATCGAAGAATTTAATAAAAGAAAACTAATGGATACATTTCCTGAACTTGTACAAAATTGAAGCTGATAAAAATTCATTTTAAAAGAGTCCACTGGGAAAATGAAAAAAAGGGATTCATATTGATACTGTCGCATGATGATGAGGTTTGTTATAACTGTTAAGAGGGGGCCTTTTATTCACCGGTTTCATTCCTAATTGATCTCTTTCATAACCAGACGGAAGGGGAGTTGAACTCTGTCAAGGCATTTTACTGAAAAGTTAAACTCTATGCAAGTAAACCTGATACCTATTTATATTGCAACACACTTGGTATTGGTAAACCTAACAGAGCATTTCTGTCTTGACATATTATGTAAAATGCTTTTAAAGGGCAAGGAAACCTTCACAAATCGTTGTTTAGCAATTTAAATCTCATCAACATGAACATATATATATAACATAAAAAAGGCTTTGATCATTTTAGTACTTTTACTATGGTCAAATTTTCTGAACTTGTTATGATTTTTTTGCTGGTGGCAGCCATCTTGTCAAGGGGATTATATTAGTACCAGCCTATTAGAAACAAGTTGTAAATTAATTGCAAATTACAATAAAAATGTGGTTGAATAAATCAAGTCTCATAAAATGAAATATTTCAAAACCCATAATGTCATATTGCCTCCTCCAGACAAAGGTTTGAATCATCAACCTTTGGATGAAATCGGTCTGAACAGGAGAGAACATCATATTAAGTACTAAGACTATGAAGAAATGTATTTAAGATCTCCAGTTGCAGGCCTGGTCTGATATAACGCTATATAAATGTTTTATCGTTATAATTGTCAGGAATATAATGTTCACCATTGTTTGCATGGAAAAAAGATTTATAGCTTGATAATAATCGATAATAAGAAGGCCAGCATAAGAAATTACACGTGTTTTTTAAAATCAGAATGATGAGAAGACATGCAACCTCAACGCTGTAGCACAAGCACTCATATGTTCTTTTTTATATAGATTTATCATTTGTAAAAGGTTTGAGTCACGCAATGGGAGATTATGCATTTATGAAAGGAATCCAAAATATCGATCCGCTGCTATAAATCACAATATGTTTTTTTATATTCTACAAATATAAATTGGTCAGGTATATATATATATTAAAACATCATGAATTTGTGTATGTAAACTTTGGGAACTCAAATCTGTTGAATTGTCATGTATACCTTGTTTAACCTTGAACATTCCACAGATTATTGTTCCTGGAATATCCGATGATATCTATATGATATATATATATGATATATATATATATATATATATATATATATATCCTCCTGTTTTGAATTTTAAGAGTGTTCCTTGAATGTGGCCGCGGGAAAACAGGGCTGGCAGTCTTCGTATTATGATTCATTGGGTTCTCCAGACAAGGCTTTGGACGGCAATAAAGGAACAAATTACCAAACTAATGGTTGTACACATACCACAAGTACTCATAATCCTACATTTGGTGTTGATCTGGAAAGGCAGTGCCTCGTGACACGTGTGAGCATTACCAATAGAGCGGACTGTTGTGGTGAGTATATCACATATTTTTTAATTAAATAGTAGAGAGGTATGAAATATGGCTTCATTGTCCGATTCCTGATAGGTCTTGTCAGAATTTAAGTGCTGACCAGTGTCATTAACAAGATGTTGAGCTGTACCCCTCGGACCATATTTTACTCTCAGAAGTATGCTTTTAGATTTGCCGACTTCGAGGTGAAAATGTATAGGTTAACATCTTTGTTTACTATATCTAAATTATGCACTCACCATGTGAAATGGACAGGGCAAAGACGATCACCTACAATCACATTATTCCAGATTTTATGACGTTTACATTTTATTGGATACAAAGAATATTATTTAGATATTACTAGTTTGTCTGCAAATGGAAATGACCCCGAAACAATGATCTTTAATTACCCTCAGCAAGTCTTTTGTCATTAATATGTGGCCATTATTCATAAACGTCCCACTTTTTAATTGATGATATTGATGATATATTCTGCGATATGTGAATAAATGATAGATACCAGGTTTATATTAAATTGTTTATTGAAACGATATTTCTATGCATTTCATAATTTCAGGTTCAAGATTACATGATTTCAAAATTTTGGTTAGCAACGTTAGTTTTCCTGAGCCAAACAATAATCTGGCATATCCGCTAGTTTCCCCGCTCTTCCTGACCTGCGCATCGTACGATGGGATCGTGGGGAGTGGAGCTACCGAGGCACTCACTTGTGAGAATCAGACCACCAGCGGCCAGTATGTCTATGTGCATATCCCATCAAACGGACAGAACGAAATACTCACGATATGTGAATTTGAAGTGTACTGTAATCTAGGTAAGATATTTTGGGATTTTTTGTATGGTATGTTTTTTAAATGGAATCTTTTTTATCATTATCCTTTTAACATTATGTAAGCTATTCATCTGTTAGTATTGCAAGTTGGATTAGTTATAGCTCTTTTACTTTGGAAAGATTAATAAACAATGAGACTACTGAAATGCCAAAGTAAGCGGTGCGTGAAAGTGATTAAGGTTTATGAATGAAATTGTGTAAGAAAGATTGATAAAAATGTTTAATATTTATTCAGTCTTTTGTGACCTCATGTTTTCCATGTAGTATTTCGATTTTCTATTTCCAATTGAAGTGCACTTTTCGGCTAATTTGCATATAACTTCTATCAAATGAGACTACAGAAATGCCAATATATTGAGTGGTATGAAAGTGATGGTGGTTTATACCTGTAAATGTTGTGTGTGGGCGAGATCTTTTTTCTTAAGATTATCAGTGGCTGATCATGAGATGAAAGTCAGAATAAGGTTTCCGGAAATAAAGAGGTCGTCTTGGGATTTTTCTCGGTGGTCTTCATGATCGTCATGTCATCACCATTCTTCATAACGCACAGGTAAGTGTATATATATATATATATATATATATATATATATACATATATATATATATATATATATATATATAAGAATGTTTACAAATTGTGTGCTCAATTCCTCAAAATATTTGTTAAGAACTACAAGGCATTTTCACACCCTACTGGGCACAACATTTAAATAGTATTCTGTGAGACACCATTCGTTTCCACAATTCCCTCAAATTGATCAGAAACATTTATGATTGTTTTCAAGTGCTCTTAAATTTGGGCAGACATTTGGATCAGTGCAAATGTTAGGTAAGATAAAAACATCAAATCTATAATGATTGGGTGGAACAGAAATGTATACACTTTAATGTCATGGAAGTTTAAAATTTAACAATTTTGTACATGAATTGAAAATGACCTCATCCGAGGTCGTGATTCCAGTTTTCATCCGCTTAGTTGTATATGACAGGAGTAAGAATTGCATCGACCAAACAATTTCGATACTATCTTAGATTTTCATATATCCTCTGATTGTAACCCAAACAAAACATGTATTCGCGATAGAAAGAAAATGTAAAACAATGTTATTTTAAAGAAAAGAATAGAACGAGATCGTGTCAGGCATTTTTATATTCAAATGAGTTCTTATATGTAAAACATATATTTGATAAGAGTTTTTTTATCAAATAACTTTTAGTATTTTAATGAGCACTATAAAAAGATAAATAGATTTGTGATATATTGAGTTACAGTTATTTTGGTAGTTTTGTTATTATCAGTATCACAACCTGTATTTATATGTCACGTGTATTTTGACAGGAATATTGCAACCCTGTGATATTTTTAGACAGGGTGGAGCTAAATTCTGTCAGGATTGTCACATTCCAGAAATGTTCACACAACAAATAAGACCATCGAACTACCATTAACCATGCACAACCTCCCATATTGGCAGTACATTACACAAGAAATTTCTTCATGATAATGGACGAAACCTTTATGGAGAGAATTTATCATTTTGTTCTTATTGTATCATGTCCTTTATAGCTTATATTTGGTGTTATCAGTAAAAACTATTTAATTCCATTTTTAATATCGGGTAAGATATCATTTTCAAAAAGTGTTCAAATTCGATCTTGAGTCGTTCATTTTTAGGGCAGAATATTTTAAGGGTTTTTGTTTTAAAATTATTGGACCATCTTTACAAATGTATAAATAAAATATGCAACAGGGGATTGAACATGGCTAATTCGGTTATATGTCTGTCTCCCATGCTGAAAGTCACTTTTTCGAAAATGGTGATGACTGCCAAGATTGAAAAAAATAAAATATCGGAGGCAAGGCACCTGGTCTGTGGCAATGGCGCATGCGTGGAAGCATCAAAATCCCAGGATGTCAATTCACTACGAAATTAAACCCAATACCGCTCTGGATCGGCTCATACCCCTCTCATCATTAAAGGTACATGCCATTATTAATAGCTACTCATTAAACCCTTGAACATCCTACATCTCATACATTATAAAACAAACACCATTGATTTATATTATGAATGTCAATATGTTATATTAGTATATTTTAGAATACTGACAAATATGTTTGACTCTTAAACTTAAGTGTCTGCTTTACACCTTTATAAATTTAATAAGGGATTTTCTTTTCAGAGCTGCAACGATGAAAGAGGACGACTATCATTAAGTAATTGCATTTCTTATGAAGAATATATTGAGGTGACGCTGTCACAAATCAGAAAAACAATGTGATCCCATCGGCTCCATCTTTCTAACAGGAACTAGAAATATGTGTTTAGAGTTAAATATGTCATTACTAAAGACCGCTTTTCATACAGGGTTATGACAAGAGTCCACCACAGCAGTCTTTCTGTGACAATTTAAGTCGCATTAAAACTAACATTTGAGTCACATTGAAACTAACACAGATATTATCATTTGAGTCAGATTAAAGGCGAACAATGATTTTATTATTTGAGTCACATTAAAGGTGAACAATGATTTCATCATTTGAGTCACATTAAAGGCGAATAATGATTTTATTATTTGAGTCACATGCAAGGTGAAAACAGATTTTATCATTTGAGTCACATTAAGGCGAACAATGATTTTATCATTTGAGTCACATTAAGACGAGCACCGATTTTATCATTTGAGTCACAGTAAGACGAGCACTGATTTTATCATTTCAGTCACATCAAGAAGAACACTGATTTAATCATTTTTCAACTCAATGGATGGTTTAAGAATAACAAATACCACTTTGAATCATTACAAAACAAATCAGTGCCTGGCAGATGCTTATTATCTATTGGGGGACTTCTACAAGCTTCCACTTGGCAGGGGTACAATGCTGTTGACTTATGGATTCTCGGGATAACTTGAGACTTTTGACTTACACAAACAGAAAATATTGATATAATTCAATAAGATTGTAATGTTGATTAATTGAAATGATATTCAATATTCAAATGGTTCCGTTTGTTAGCCCCTGATGTTATAAAATATATTGAATCATATCTTGACTAAAGCATTTTTGATATATTTTATGTAATAAATAAAGAACAGAAATTTGAATTTTAAAAAAATGGAATGCCATTGGGGTCTGATTCAGAAGGGGTCAGTACATTGTTAAGATTAGGAACCCTATGGAGTGCCATATTTATCTCCCCATAATGATCAAATGACAATAATAAACTCAGATAAGATGAACTATCTGCGGTTTATCCTATATATCTGGGAAGAACCTCTCAGATAAGATGAACCTCAGATGGATTTTTTTTATTATCGATGTCTTCATTTTTTGTCAATGCAAAAATATAAACAGATACGTTTTATATTTTATAATTTCATATACAAATGTGGTCATCCTTTCATTCAAATGTCCATAGTTAAACTAATATGACTTACATTTGGTTTAGTTTATTAGATTTAGTGGTAGTAAGAATGTAGTCTACTATATAAATTGCATCTAGGAGCCCTAAAAAAGTATATATTATCAGCATTCACGATTCATGTTAAAGAATAGTTATATTTGGTGGATGTTACCCACGACACTGCCATGCTTGACCTCTCATGTGTTACAATGACGTCAGGCTTCCGTGGGTTTCTATGCATGAATTTGGACTTCCTTATGCCTTTTGGGTCAGTGTACTCTTTCTCGCATCATTATTTGGATATAAATGAAGAAGAAATAGAGAAAAAAGATGAACGATGGCAAGCTTCTTTGTCTTATTGCATTTCTGTTTGGCGGTTTATCACAGCTTACCTCGGCTTGCTCAGGTTTGTATTGACTCCATATATAATTCAGTCGTACTTTGCTGACATTTGACAATCTTTATTATGAATACAAGTGATCAGCAGTGTTTTTATAAAGTAACACGCACTTCTATCATATGTTTTCTTTGTGTTCATTCAGAAACTGGTTAATCGCGCTCCATTTCACTTGGTGATCAATTATTTAACCAGTAAGATAATGTCCTGCTAAAACAGTTGTTATACACCTGACAAACCACGAGTAGAAGTACAGGAAGATAGAGGCATAGATAGGAGTTCTTGGCTGGCTTTTCAGCTGTGCTGACTCTTCCATGTGGAAGACTAATGATACATCCCAGGATTAATCTTGTCCGATTATTTTGGTATACATGTCACTAACATCTTCATTCATTTGTTGTAGTACTAGCTTTTCAATCATAATAATGATACCAATTGGCCATGTTACTGCACATGACAAAATATCTGACTCAGTTCCTATTTGATGCTAAAAGGGAGCTTGTATTTGTTCTGGTCTCCTGGGTTTGACTTTAAAATCATTTCTTGCTTCTACTTGTATAATCCGAGGAATTGTTAAGGAGACTACATGGTGGTAATCATCATTAAAGATGATTTATTCTATATAAAATCGCCAGTATTGATGTGGGAAACAAAGAAGATCCAGCATACGTGGTCACCTATTCACACAATGCTTCAGAAAGAACCTTTTTCCCATTTGTATTTGTATTTTATTGTATTTAATCACAGTCCTCTCATATCATTTATCTGATAAAATGTGTTATTTTATAAGTTACGTTTCTAAACAACATGCCAATCTTGTTGTGAAACGTAAAATATTGTCTCCAATGAGTAAATGTGTCACCTGGATTTTTCTCCAAATCCATCATTGGCCTGGTACTTTCAAAAACTTTGGAATCACTGAGCTAGAATGAATCACTTAGGTAAAACTGATCCCAAAACATAAATTATAATTAAACACAACTAATTAAACAGCGGCATATACGCTGCAACTGCTCCCCGGATATAATATAGTTTATTTTGATTTATATCTATAAAGAATTCCTATTCTTGGGCATATTTTATGAATGAATGAATAATCAATCATATGCTATATATATAAGCTCCACTGGCCATTTCTTCGTCTGACAAACATCCGAGCTATCATTTCTCACAAAAGCTTTCAAAGTGTTTAGAAAACAGTTAGTTTTTTATTTACATCAATCTTTTCATCAATCTATTTCTGAAAATATTTGTTAACAGTGATAAAATTGAGAAAAAATATGGACATTTTGAAAGGATTAAAAAAATGATAATTTCTTGAACAATGCCCTGATAATTGTTGTCAAGCACAGTTTGTCGGTAGGTGATGTGTGTTTAAGTACACAAAAAGGTTTTCCATTAATATATCAGCCCATGTAATGCACTTACATAGAATATTTGAACTAAATTATATCTGTAAGTGATTTTTTTGTGCTGAGATGTTTATTTTCTACCTCCAGAGCAACTGATCAAAGTTTTAAAAATATCGGATAAATATAAAATAAATGATTTTAATAATGGAGAAAAAATTCATAAACTTCATCGATATTCACTTTGACTGCCGATACTGCAAAAATAACATGTAATGCCTACAACGATAGGATATCAAAGGGGCGATATCAATAACATTATTGGAAAGGCCTGTAGGTAGAAATAAATGAAAGTATTGAATTATTGTCGTTGTCTTTTTATCCAACAATGTATGGATAGACCCTTCCTAATTTGTTCTTTGACAGAGCAATCTATTGAGCTGTGCAAGCTGACCACTTCTGATTGGAAGTACGAACCAGAAACAGAACACCTTTCTTCCGTCATGTTTGAGAGTTGTATAATGGAGTCTTGTTCCCTGAAAATACACCACTCACAGCAACAGTCCACTCTCAAAGTCAGCAAGGTCTACATTCATAAAGTCCCTGATAATATAGGGATCTTCAGGTGTAATGACAATACGTCGTATATCCTGAGACCATCAGGTCCTATACCTAAAAGTAAATCATCAGGTCCTAAGCCTATCGATAACTGCGGCGACAGGATGGGTGAAGCTCACAGTATTGAACTATCAGATGGGCCTATTATGATAAAATACAAGAAACCAGTCCAGTTTTGTATCAAGCTCTCTGGTAAGTATAGCATTGAATTAGGATGTTCATTTGAAATCTATACTGTTTAATTACTTTTAAAGGAAGTTAATGGCCGCCGATTATATAACATTGTGTTCTGAAATATATATCAATCAATTGTTAATCAATATATTTTTAATTTGACTTCTAACATGCTCTCAAAATGTCCAGATTAGTCTATCATTAGTCAAGTTTACATACTGCGAAAAAAATGACAAATTTATATTATCAATCTGATTGACTTATTATGTTGCCATTTAGTGAGACAGTATACTGGTAATGGAAGTCCAGAAAGTGTTGAGGATTGCACTGATGAAGACGATACTGCAGAAGACGATAGTACTGATGAGGATAAAACTGAGGAAGTAGGTGGCGCTGATGAAGACAAGACTGGGGAAGTAGGTGGCGCTGAAGGTAATGGTGTGAGAGAGGGAGGTATTCTCGATGGCCAAGCTGTTCACAATCATGGTGAAAGTAGGCAGAGTGGAAATGCTGAAGAAACAACAAAAGCTGAACAAGTTGGTAGAGCTCTCCAAGGTATGATTATCTGAGTTTTGTTTCCTTAAAAGCAATATGCCAATTTGGCAAAAAAATCGATAACTATTGTATTCATTGGTCTCCCAAAGTTAATTTTATTAAAGCATTCATGAAATCAATTTTTCAAGCACTTTTTCCTCACATGATATAAATATTTATACTCTGAACTTTTTGTGACATTTGAAAGTAGACGAGTCTTCTGCTAAAATCCAAATCATCCATTGAACACTCTGTTAACTTTAGTGGAAACACCTGCTTAGTAAATAATGAGACACCTTCAAATTGGGATGCTGGAGTTATTTGGCTTACAGAGGCCTTATGCCCATTAGTGTGTACCAATTGGTACAAATCTAACACCCTTAAAAGTCACATGACAAGAAAATTGTGAAAATGTTTAAATTGTGCCATTATATGTTACAATACATGGACATTGCATTTCAACATGTTTTACACATTTGTATAAATGGAGTGCAGAATTATAGTGGATCAAAGTGATTTGCTGAATACAACCAGCCTCCCAGTTGAGTTTGACAAACTTACATCTGCCTATTGAGAATATTCAGATTCTACAAGGATCTACAACTATTCTTTATCATAACATTATGGTCTTAGTCATTCCCAAGTGAAGAAAAAATGTTGAAATCTCAAATTTTAGTATCATTTTTACAGAATTTCTATTTTGATTCAAAATTCCTTTGTCTGTTTGTATATAAATATTTATATATGATTTTGTTGGGCACTCACTGACACACAATGACAGACATTGACAAAATACCAAACTAAACATTTCAAATGGCCCTTGAAATGAAACTGCAATGCATAAATAATATATAACCAGACTTCAAAATTCAGAAGTCAAAATAATTTCCAGGATAAAACGGATTTTAAATTGTGTCAAATGCTGTCAAAAATGCTTTACATTTTTTTTCAATTAGGCCATATGAAGTTTAGCTCAACATTACTGAATATGAATAATATTCAACCAATTGATATTGCTACTGGTCATTGGTCAATAAATAAATTGATAAATTTTCAGTGTAAAAAAATAAAATATGGAAATATCAACTAAGAATAATCCATAGATATTTTAAGTCCCATCACGATGTTCCATTTAAAGTTTGAAAACCCTTAAACTTCACACCATAAGTGTTATGAGCTAGCTAATAGGTGTCTTGAAAGTGATAAGAGTACAGCAGGCCATATTTCAGACACTATACTCAGTGAAGTCATGTTTGTTTATTTTCTTCAATCAAAGTAAGGATTTTTGGATGGGAAGCTGATGTAAATGCAGGTCTCAATTTTACAGCCTTAGGTTTTGCCATTAATCATATTTTCAACGGATGTTATTTGTGTAGAAGAAAGGACATCAGCTGTTAAATATGTATGGACATAGGAGGAATATGTGTGCAGGAGATGCATGTGGGGCGCAATGACGTAGGCAGCCTGCTGACCCAGTTCTCGGTCGAGGGAGTAGCAAAGATCTTGGATTATAGCTAAACTAAACATCAGACTGCAGAAAAATTTGTCAGATGTTTCTCAGAGGCATGAAATCTAAAGATTTACAACTTTAAAAAATTCGTGTCAAGTGACTTTTAAAAAGGTTCATAAGGGATGGTAGCAGTCAATGTGATTTCAAGAAAGCTTTGATTTATTGAGAGATTATATTTGACCTTCACACTTACATTATTTATCCCCAAGCCCAAAGCGTATGCTCAGTTATACCACAATATACTTTAACCCGCTTTATAGCGATGAATTGCACATGCATCATTAATCATTTCAAGTGGTGTTAAATGTTTAATGTCCCACTTGGGACTTTGCAATGCAGTGGCCCCCATCATAGCACTGTCTAGACAGTTCTGCTTCACTTCTGCCCTCTTCATTCTAGTAGCCCATATGATGAGAATAAATGTGCAAATTTAAAATTAAATCTCAGACAAAGATGATATAGGAAAGGGTAAATAAATGTAATTTTGGAAGTTGATTGGGTCTAGTTAATCAAAACATTTTCAGAGGGTCATATAAGCTTGGATTAAATCTGTGTCAGACAATACATGATGTGCACTAATTACAGAAGTTGTCTAATACTTATGATATCTGACAATATCTGACAAGCATGTGCCTGCATAAAACAATGGCTCAGCATTACTGTAGGATAATTTGATATTTGCTTCTTTAAGTCTTGCCACGAGGTTCATGATCATTAGATGTAATGAGGGAAGTGTGCCAAGGTCAGGCTAATGGATGCTGGGGTGGTGGCATGTGACTAAGTACTTTGCAAATGTCCCTGCCTCATCCCACTCAACCGTTAAGATGTTTTGTCAAATTATTAAATATAAAATATATGAGGTTTCTTGTTCAGTAAAATCATGATTCTGTTTATAAATAGACATGAATGCCTAAATTAATGTCCAAGGCTTGAAGGTAAAAGGGTTGTAGTCCCATGCAGTATCTTGGCAATCCCAGCCTCCCCTAGTGTCCACAGGTTGCCACCTCGCACCTTCATCAACAGCAGTATGTGATAGATCTCATACAATCTAAAGATTGTTTATCGATTTAAAGGAATTTATAATTCGCCATCAAAAACTTGGTGAGGTGGCAACAAAAAGAATATTGGTTGAAACAAAAAGAAGATTGCCCATTGGTCATCTGTACTATCCTTGGTAATGATACGAGTGACCTATGCATATTTGAGAAAATTTCCCTTCTTTTATACAATACAGTGTAATATTATTTGGTTGAACACATCATTTTATCCCGCACAGTGACAATATCTTTGAATGTACGTGTAGGTTAAAAAAGGATGATGTCATCGTGGGGCAATTAGCTACTTACATAACTAATCAGTACAAATGTAAACAAAGAAGAATGTAGCTGAAAGAACGATGTTACTATTTCCGGTCTTAGAACAGACGCCATCAGCGAGAATGAGTGACATAGCGCATGTAACAGGTTTATAGCAGTGGGAGGAGCGGACGTCCAGAAAGCACCCTGCAGAGCACTTTCAGTGACATGTAATATTGGCCATGTTCGACTCCCATTCACCAAATCAACCACACAGAATGCCATTTTTATTAAATTATCAAAAAAAATAGTATTTAAAGGAAATGAGCATGAAATTATCCAAATAGTAAAAGGGGTCATAGGCCATTTTAATGATTGGCCACTTTTAGTGATGTGTTTCATAGACATATTCATAAAAGGATTTCACTAACTTCATATTGTTGAAAAAAAATTAAATACATGAAATTTTTTAGAAATACATCAGCTACTAAACCCAATTGACTCTACATTCAATATATTTTTTATTATATTTTTTTTCAATAATTTCTATTCATACTAATTTTCTCATATTTTTCAGGGAATATTTCTTCTTTTTTAGGTATTATTATGATAAGAGCAACTTATTGCTGATTGTTTTCTGAAATTAGATTAATATTTGATTTATCTAATACCTCAAAAATACATGTGAGGTCAAATTAAAGTCCGTCAATTTGTAACTTTTGTAATCCTACCAATTTAAGCTATTTTTAATCATTTTAGCTTCATAATAAATCTTGAAATTGACGGACTTTTTTTTCAATTTCTTTTTAGTATTAATGTATTTTTCTCTGCAGTATTCTATATATTTTCATAAACTAACCCCCAATATATAAGCTGGCATTTTTATATTATTTAAAAAAAAACTTACTATTATAGTATTTTCCTCTGTTTTCCTTTATAGATTGACCATAAAACTATAAATTGCTCTCAAATTGTTAATTATGAACAGATTTTGATGAATAAGGACTCTACGAGCTCGTATTTGAAAGATGTAGGTGATAGGATAATAAAGCATGTAGATAATTTCGTGGAAATAGGCTTTCTATTTTCAAGGTCATTGAAAGGTCACTTCAAGGTCTCTGGCAATATTTGATCAAAATAGCCTAAGAAGGTTGACATTCGATCACATATCATTTGTAGATGTATTCTGGGTAGTAAAAAAGTTATATCCCTATGTCTGCCATTTCTAGTGATGACTAGAAAATGCGTCTGAAAGAACATGAAAAACATGACATTTTGGTGTAAAAAGCATGACAATCGGACCAGTATTAACAAAGTTGTGACAATTTTTATCAAAAATTGAAGATGATTGCAGTTTGAGTTGCAAGTCCCACAATTACATCACTTACAGTGATTGCAATAAATGATCATATTTTATGGGGGTTGCAAGAGTTTTAAATATTGGTTTTTCCATGGTATCTAATATATTTTTTGCCTATGCATTTCAATGTATTTATGTATCTATGATCATTTAATTATATAATTAATAGAATATATTTTTCAAGAAAGTATCTCTTTTATGATTTCAAAGACCAACAAAAATATGAGAGCAAATCATGTACAGGGAGGTGGACATTCAATTCACCCTGCAGTCAGAGAAGGGGGCTCTCTGTGGTAATTTATATGTGATGAAGAAACACGATCTCTGTTCTACTGCAGCAACCCTTAAGAGAGGGCAGAAAAGTCTTAACAGTTTTATGGGATTTTTATGGCTGAAATCTTGTGATGTTTTGTCAAAAGTCTTCCGCGATATTGTAGCGTACACTTTGGGCTCACTGTATACTTTGGGGAACAGTTCCTTTCATGATCTTGGTCAAACTCATTCAGTGGTAAAAGGTAAATCGCCACTCCAAAAGATTAAAACAAATTTTCAGAATCTTTAAAAGTTTATTCTTATTTTTTTATTTTTTTATTTTTTTGCTGAAATCATCAAATATTTTACTTAAATCAATTATATATTGTGGCTAAACTCGTAAGCAGATGAAATTTCTAACTTATTAATGATGCATTCATTCAACATGAAAAGGTATGCTGGCACATAACTGTCACCAAATGTGGTAAACGTGTGTATCACTTAATGGATTGAAGCAGTATACATCCAAGCAAGTATTCTTTCCAACAAAGAAAAAAGCTCATCTCCTTTTCGATGCTCTCTATTTCGCTCTCCCATATTTTTATGATGACAGTGACATATTTTGATGTATACTATATTGATAATTCTCGTCATTTAATTCTTTCCATTTTTAATTCTTATTTCATTTTTTTTTTGTTCCGTACCTGCAGCTCACAAGTTTATATCTCTCTCAAAACGAAAATAACTGCAAGCCAACCCACTTGAATGGGATATAACAATGATGACATTATTCAGAATATAAAAATATAATTGTTATCCTTGGCCTTGTTATCATAATATTACATAAAAAATGTTGTGTTAATAGATGATGCCCTTTTGGATGACATGCCAAGCAGGCAAGAGTCTAAATTAGGTAAGTATCCCATTTATCACGGGCCTTAAGCTGCATATATATTCTCCCATTATGATTTATATAGATGGTCATATATACTCAATGTCATCTTCATTTCACAAAATTAAATGGGCACAAATCATGATTCAAGAAATTTTTTCTTGATAAGCAGCTTGTCGATCTTTAAAAATACGCTTAACTTTATGAAAATATAACCAAAAAATCTTTTATTCAAATTTGGTAATATTCTCAATATATTTTCTATCGTGTCTTTACAGGGCTTACCCTGGGCCTAACGATTGTGGGGACTACCCTCATCATCCTAATCGGTTTTATTCTACTGAAATGGAAAAGGTAAAATAATTGTTTGAAATTATTAACAAGTGTGGAAAATATAAAAATAGACTTTGATAAAATTAATTATGGAAACGAACCTGTGACCTTCCATGTATGTAGGAAGATGTGAGTTGTATATATTTTGATAAACCCATCTCAGAGAAGAAGACAAAGTATGATAACTATAACTAGAAACAAGTTCTGTGATACTCTGTGCAGCAGATCCTGGGTTTATACCATACAATAATCTGCAATGGATATGCAATCCAATGAGTAAACAGGTAATAGGGAATATTTTAGCTAGGCAAAGGACAGCATAGTGGCGAAGCCCTGGCCAACTGTGTTTTTGTTTTCTTTGTTTTTGTTTTTTATGTTTATGATCATCGGATGGTATTTAACAATATACCATACATTTCAAAATTGGCGCATAACTTTCTTCTCTTTCCAGAAAGAATCCTAATCTGAAATAACAGCTCACAGTATTTCAAGGATCTTTTTATAGCCTACACATATATCACAATCGATCTTCTCTTTTTTAATATGGGTAAATTTCTTAGCTCTTAAGATGGCACTAACTCATGTTTGAATGACTCATTTAATGTTTTCAAGATGCACCGTCATACCTGTTACGATTTTATCTTTTAGGAATCACCTTCTAAGTTTGAAGGAACGGAATACCACTGCTCCTATTTTTGAGCCTCCTGGATTAGATCAGAAAAAAATTATCAAAACAAACGAAACGAATATGTACCAAACCATGCCAACACGAAACACAAAACCCTCAGATGCGAACGACCCTGTAGAATATGCTACAATCAATGAGAAGGAAATGATGGACAGTCAGCCACCAGAGACAGCTCTCTATGATAACATTCAGGTGGAAGCCCCGGAGCAATCCCATGGCCAAACTCTGCCTTCACATGAGGTGGACACAAATCAAACAGATGACCCAAATAGATATTCTACTCTCCTTGTTGAAAACAGTATATATAACTCTATAGAATAGGGTGAAGATAATCAAAAGGTTGAGACTTGGCACATCTGATATCAAAATTATCTTGTGATTTCTCAATGATGCAAATAGATATATTTATAAATACACCTCCAGTTCAAATATGTATCTATACACATCATTATATTTCTGCCAACTTTGTCATTTTGTAAGTCATAAATCACCATTCAATGTGATCATTATTATAGCATTCTTGGCCGTTGTTTAATACTTTTCACTAATTGACAGTTGGCAAACATCTGATGCAATGATCGATTAAAAAGAAATTAAATCATGATCAGGAGATAAAAAGATAAATGTATACTGTGATACGATATGTTGGGATTCCTATAATTACAACAGCGGCATAAGCAAACTTTGCTGCAACAGTCTCTTATATTTAATTTTACATTGTACAGAACATAATATTAAAATGATGGTATAACTAGAATTCGTATTGCTTGAGTTCCGACATTTGTGATCCACCAGGTGTCTCTGGTGTCATGTACAATGCAGACGTGGTAGCTGACATGATGACAACCATTTTGTATACAGTAAAGGGAATACATTATTATTTTGGCAACAAATGCACGCACAGTAAAAAAAACTAATCAATTTAGGAATCTTGAGAATAGAAAGACAGTAAGGGCCGATTTAAACTGTCATCCATGCAAGACAGATTTTAACACGATGGCAGCATGAATTATTTGCTCGTTCAGTATACCTTAACATTTCAATGACTGACGAGAAAAGCGTTTATATTGAGTGATTATATTGATCATCATTAACAATTGTAACATGCTGTCATATTCATTTATGATAGATTTATACGATAAACAATACACTTGAGTGAATTAAGACTGATTCAGTAGTTCAAATTAATTTAAATCTTTTACACAATGAAAGACGTATCTACAGTTCAAAACATAAAAGCAATTATATTCATGAATGTGCCTTACCAGATCAGCATCAGCGCTTGTAGTATTTATTGTAGTATTTTGTAGTGCCTGTTGCAGAAGACTATTATGTACCTATTTAGGTCCGATAATTTTCAAGGTTACTGCAGATGAAAGATTAAATCAAGAGATGTCTGTGATTGAAAAGTCAGGAAAAGTCAACAAATGGGGTTGTCGAGATCAGAGGTGGGAAGGTCAAGGTTGTCTTTGGCGAAAAAGTCAGTGGGATTTAAGATGGAAAGGTTTGTTGGGATCGGAGATGGGAAGGTCAGGTTAATCAATTGCGGCATTTAATAAAAAAAGGTGTTTTGGGGACAAGGTAAAATACATATTAAGGTAAAAATGCATGTTAAATGGGAAATAAAACCAGTCACATGAAAAATATAGGCTACCAATTCGACTTAGCATTTTTAATAATATCTTGAACAAGGTCAAGAAATAGAAAGGTCACTGAACAGAAGCACGTGCAATATTTACCTAACATTGGTTATCAGAACTCAACTGTTTTTCATGTGAGATTTTCCCCTGTTAAAGTGAGATTTTGCCCTTGTTATCATAATAATGATTGTATCCGTACATTCCCATTGTAATCACTGATTGGACTAACATTTCAGCCATCTGAATAAATATGACATTTTCGTTACTAAAATGATTGTTATATGTACCGTCGTATAATAGTTTGATAGTTTGATGTGTGACATATATGAACAATCTGAAATGTGAAAGTCTTCTTGTTATTTTCAAATAATGAGTGCACATTGCTACATATTTACTTCAAGCCCAGTAAATGTGGTTATTTAAATAGTGGATGATCCAGTCAGATGAGGCAGTGGCTGGCAAAACTAAATACAATATGAGCTCCACATAGAGAGAGAATATGAGACAAAATCTCTTGACTCATTTCTATTTCAGATTTCCGATTATAGTTCATGTGAGGGGTGCATTAAATTGTCAAAGTATTCAAATATTTGTGCAACCTTTGGCTATTTGTTTAACTTATTTGCATTTTTTTAATGAACGATTTGACCATCGCTTTTTGGGTAAACATGCTGGTCAGATATTTATCCATTGGCAAGTAAAACATGTCCTGATCCCCAGACATAATGGAAATGTTCTATAATAGAATATCACTAATGATTCTAGGAATATTCAAAATGAGAAAATATTTTTTTTACATATGCATACCTCTCTGGAAGCCAGAGAGTGCAGAATAATCAGGGAAGACTATAAAATCACACTTTCGTTGTCAATTTTGTCATTTCATATTTAACAATTTCATGGAAAGTGTAACTTTGGCATGTACTACATGTAGTAGCTTCACTCCGAAGAATGATTAAGTGAGTGTCCAACATAATAAAATCCAGGTAGGTGTGTCTCGTTTTAGAACATCCCATTCCCCTGCTTTGTCAAGCCACCATTACGTTTCCATCACTGAGGAGTTTCTTGCCAATCTCATGTGCTTAATAACATTGCGTATATAATATACAACAAATATATTTTACATTGGTTTGCCAACGGCAGCTTATTTTACTTTATTTTTGTGACAATATAGCCAATTTACATATTAATTTCAGTGCCCTGAAATAATGTTTCATAAATATGCAAACAGACCAAGGAATGAAGACAAACATTTTCATTTTGCTTTAGTTGATACATTGACAAATTGTATGCACCTTTATGCCTGGCTGACTCAAGGAAGATACTGCCAATATGAACAAATTCAACTGATAATTACTGCTGCAGGCCAGTGTATATTTGTCTGGTTTCTTTCATCCAGTACCAATCTTGCTATGTACTGTAAAATCTAATGTCAAGAATGCATTTATAGTGGTGGCCAATATTACCATATTTTTGGCGATTTCATATTTATTTATAAATAATGACGTCAAGGAAGGAAATATCTAATCAATATAAAAGATGATAGTGAGGATTGAAAAGTTCAAACATATTGTGTTTGGAGCGCGTTTACACGTGTAGTGTTCAAAGTAAAACATGTTGTGAATGCTGCCAAACAAAACCATTTATTGAAACTTATGCTGATGTACTTGTCACCATAACCAGAGACATTTCAATATCTCTGCCATAACTCATTATTACATAAAGCCTTTTAAGGCCCCAATTACACTACATAAGTTTATTTAGATATCTTTTTCTTTTGTAGATGTTTCATCAATTCGGATATGGCATTTAAAAGAACAGTCTTATAACATATTCCGATGAGGTCTTCGGCCAATTTCAGCCATCTTTGTTTAGGTGCATTCAAGGCTTGGCTATCTGTGTCCAACCATAATTGTCCCTGTCTTATTGTCTAATATATGTCTTGTAACTATTTAATTAGAATTTTAGTTTCTTGTCATTAACTCTTATAGCTAGTTATACATGTTTAACAGGAATTAGGGCAATGGTAGAATTTTTCACCTATACATTTCAGTTGACATTTTGCTGGATATTTTTCTTAGGTCATGATTTACTTGACATCTTTACTGGTTAACCCTCCACGTCCAAGAGATTGATATTTAAACATGATCTGTCACATTGATTAGGTCTGGTGCATGGGCAGCAAAAGTTTACTTAAATCTGATGTTGAGACAATATCATTGATATGTATGCCATCTTTCTCACTATTAACCAACAGCATATATTCATATCCACCCTACATGACAAAATGGGAAAGTATGTCAATTCCACATAGCCTATCTAATTGTCTCTCTCTAAAAAAAACACTCAATTGTCTCTCTAAAATGTCCTGAACAATAAGCGAAAATATTTCATTTCCGTGTAAAATCCAGGTATAAATGACTAGCTCCTCTTCAGTTTGCCATCTGTGCTTTGTTCGCATTTGTCCAGGTGCGCGAAGCTCGTTTCCGGGAGCCATTCTTCGGGGATTCATCGTATTAGTCTATTTATTTTTACATACGCTTCCAGGGTCCCTCAACATATATGTGAAGACTGTATTCAATGTGACTAACAAAGGATAAGTAATTTCAATGACGCATTTGTAAACTGATGTGTAGCGTGTGCAAGCACTCTCCATGCTGTTATCCTAACACAATATTATAAGTATTGCACTTCACTTAAGCATGTTAAGACATTTATTTCCAAATTTATAATATATACATGTACCGAGAAGACTCCAGCACTAAATGTACGTATTTAAATATTTCCACATTTCCTTATCATATAAAGACTAGAGAAAAACATTGATTCAGGAGCTAAACAGGGAAAATAACAAGGAAAATATCAAATCAAACCTCAATCATCAAACTCTCAACATTTTTTAGTTTAAATACATAAAAGAGAACAGTATATTGGTGTACCTATTAAATTTCAACGATATGGATGTAAAAACCATTGCCACTCATGTCCACTATAACAGAAGCTGGGAGAAACCCATTTCTGATGAGTGTAGACTGTTCGATTTCATTGTTTCTGGTATGTTGATCACACTGTGCACTGTGACAGCCTATGCAGGAAATATACTGGCTCTCGTAGTTTTCTGCAAAAGAGTTACTAAGACAACCACAACAATTCTGATGACATCACTAGCGTTTGCTGATATAGCGTTTGTGACACCGCCGTTTTTGGTGAAAGGTGTTATAAGGTTAATAATGATGGACAGGGAATTGTTCCCACATTATCTCTACACAATTCAACCCTACTTAGTGAAGTATCTGTGGCCTATGGTTGTCATGGCCCATGTGTGTACCGTCTACATAACAGTCCTCCTAGCCGTTAACCGTTTTATTTGCATCTGCAAACCTCTTCATGCTAAACAGTATCTTCGCATTTCTTATTGCTATTTCCAACTTGGTGGGATAGTCTGCTTTGGTATTCTTTACAGCATCCCAAGATTCTTTGAATATGAGATCAAAGTTGTTACTATTGGCAACCTGGGAAACGAAACAGGCTTATATTATAACTTCAGTAATCTCTTTGAAAATAGAATGTACCAACTGATCTACAGGAACGTGGTGCATGCTCTTATAATGTACACTCTGCCTATCACAATGCTTTCCATCCTCACCTGGAAGATAATTAAAGGAATTCACCTTATTGGAAGGAATAGAAGAGCTTTGATACTGCACAGTTCACGGGCACACAATAGAGAAGCTGGTTCTATGAACTGTGCTGTTATATTTGTTATTATTGTATTCATCCTTTGCCAAACACCTTGTGCTATTGCAAGGTTTTCGTGGATGTTTTCTGCACAGGAGAAAATAATATGCGGCCATTACTTATACTATTTTCTGCAGATAAGTGATCTTTTTGGTATTTTAAATTCTGCATGTAATTTCTTTATTTACTGCCTGGCCTCAAAAGGTTTTAGACAGGAGATGATAATGTTATTTAGACTTGGATACAAACCACTTAACACAGACATCAAAAGAAGGAAATCCAAGTCAGTATTGATGAACAGAAAGGTCATTTCAAGAACGTCAATATCAGACTTATTTCTGAAAAACTCAGTCCATCTTTCAGAAGGGACTACAGATGATGATTATCATGGCAAAAATTATATAAGATTAATCTTATTGGTAAAGGAATAAAACACTCCGACCGTTAATCATAATATGGTACGTTGTCTCTGAAAATCCCTTTGTTTTACACCATATCTCACTGCAAATTTACTTTATGTTGTAACAGAGTACACTTATTAAACGTATGTGACAGCTAACAGCTAAAAGCATAATTGACTCAGACCTATTAGTCTCGATTCCAAATCTAAGAACTCATGCCACTTTTAAAGAAAAACTTACAAACCTTGGTATTCCTAAAATACCAACCACATTTATATGGTTAAATAAAGACATTTTAAATTCATTATGTTATTCTGAGGTATTCCAGGAAAAAAAACGTTTGTTTCTCGTTACTACAAGTGTAATCACCAAAGGAGTCTGTAGCTGAGAATTGAAAGAATAACATTGCTTCACAATTCTTCTATAAACAATGCATCTTAATATTTCCTATGAGTGCTGCGTGCACATCCAGTTTGCTGATCAATCACAGCAGTCAAGACAATGGTGGGAGACAATGGCAATTATTTTGACCAATCAGAGAGCAGCTAACAAACAATTAAAAGAAGTGTCCATAGTAACAATCGTAGGAAGCGGCGATCACTATGAGACTACATTTCAGCATTGCATAAGATGGCTTTCTCAGAATAAATAACATGCAACTAATGTATGTAAAATATAAAATATTCATTAACAAGATTCTTCTATGATGATTTTGTGATTATATATAACAAAACAAAATCTTCTATAAAAGTATTTTATTGAATGGGAATGATAATATACATCCTATTATTCATTTGTATTTTGAGTTTTCATTACAGCAACAGTGTTCAATTAATTTTAGCTTTCCTTTTATCATAAAAATTGATACAATAGCATAGAGATTCACATATTAATTGATTCCTGAATTTGTATAAACTGATCAAAAATTATCTAAACATATTATTTATTAATGCATGTGTATATTAACCAAGTCAGATCACATTACTATATTGTGCTAAATCTGAGGTATACAATGCTCACATAACAGGCAAGTAGGACTAAATAGAGTCACAAGAAATACTGAACGACTGCATCTGATCAGATGTGGGCCAACACGGTCTTTTCACATTCATCCCATGTCATATAATCTATAAATCCTTTACATAATACATGTTTAAGCAAAGAAATGTGGTTCAAATGGCCTTATGTTTATGCATGTCTGCATTAAACTGCTAAGTACTCTCAATCCTGGATAAATCTATTAGTTATCAGATAGTGCCAAACATCTATTTGGTTACACAATAACATGATACAATAAGGCCATGCCAGCTATCACATGACTATACCTGGTTACACACCACTGTAGAACGGCACTATTTTGTCACAAATACATCATTTATCGCACAATATGATGAGATGATGGTCATGTGTGACCAAATAAATGTATGGCTCCAACTCATAATGAGATCCATTTATGTCATGCAGTGATTTTCAAGATCATTCTTCAACAGTCATACTTAAAATCAACTTTTAATTTTTATATCAAAAGTGAACTTGCAGGCATTTATTACAGTATCATAACACTCTCACCTATTCTTTTTCACTTCACTTTTTTGTCCTTCTCCTTTATTTTTTTTGGACTTGTTTCCTTTATTATTATTTTGCAATTTACTGTCTGCTTTTGTTGGTGCCTGACCATCTGTTTCTGGTTTTGTTTCTGTCTGTGTTGCTTCTGGGGTCTCTTCCTCTGGGAGGTCAAATTGTAGAGGTGTAGGAGGCATCACAAAGTATCTGGCACATGTAGCCAATCCCACAAAAGCTAGGATAATGGCATCCACCACCCCTAGCCAAACTAGCCACCAAGGAAGACTGCAAAGGTATAAAATAACATGCTTCAAGTATTTTCTTTGGCTCAGTCCTCAGATACGATGAGCTAAATTAATTATCCATTCACTAGGTAGAGTTAATCTATTTTACATTCCTAAAAATCAAAACAAGGTATCACTGGGATGAATGCAAATAAAAATTGTATTATATTGTTTATTATTATTATTATTATTATTAAGTACATAGATAAGTAATTGTATAACTTTTCAATCATTTTTATATATTTGAAACCAACTAGACATCTTTTATAAAATTAGATGTCATAAATTATCTGTTTCCAAACATCAATGGAAGACCATTCTTAGTTTATTTTTTTTGAGTGTGGATACATATCTTCAGTTGTATTTGTGTACATATGTAGAGTATTGAGCTCCAAGGCATATTGCTTCATAATAATATTAAATATTTTTACATACCAATAGTTGGCAAAGTCAAAGCTGCCATCTGGGCATAATCCCGGAATGACATCACTCTTGGGTATGACGTCCACACAGGTGTCCTCCTCGCAGTAGCAGATGCGTCCTGAGGCGTGCATACTGATCACGCTCTGTGGCATGAAGGGCTTCAGGATCTTCTCTATAGTAGACTGGTCTGCCATGCACTTGGTACCCGGCAATATCCTGGATGTCAAACTGTAGTCATATTTCATGCAGTCCCGTACCTGCATGTGGAATATGGATTTACCAACTGCAATCCAATATAATAGGAATCATTAGTCATAGGTCTAGATAACATTTTAAATTATATCTAATGCATTTTTCTTCCAAGATCATAACATTTATGGAAATGAATTTCTAGAGGGTGAATCAATAAAGAATAAAGAATATATAATAACACAATCAAGAAATTGTTTTTTGAGATATTAATATATTTGTGATAAGCATGAGAAATACGATAGAATATTTTAAAAAGAGTGTAATTGTTGACCAAACTGATGACAGTAATGTTCACACTAACCTCTGTGGGCGTAGGTTGTAACATAGGCATGGGTATATCCACAGAAGTAGTCTACATCATCGGGACACGTCACCACTGGAAGGCGAGATGGATCTTGGGCGAGCTCACACTCAGGATTATCATTGTCCTCGTAGATGAAGCTGCGCATTGATGGCACATTCACTTTGCCCTCCACAAGATGCACGTTGCTGCATTTGAAACACTCCAAGCTGCTCACTGAAATACACATTTTCATTGTGATCATAATGAGCATGGAATTATCTGATCAGGTTCAATCCTGTATATGTGAAATCTGTCAATAAGCAGTAGGAGCCAAACATTTATTTGGTCATGCATTAATGTAAGTAAATGAGGAGATACAAAGAGCATCTGTATACATATATTCTTATATCCATTGTCAAAATAGACTGGAAATCCACTGGTTCCAGAAACAGCACACACTGTCCATCAGTGCGATATCACACCTGATGACGTGAAATGGCATTTAGAAGAGTTCAAGTGATGAAGTCATAGAAACGCAAAGGGACAACCTAATATGACATCAGAAGCACCACTGTGTTGTGGAGCTTTCAGATTGTTACTGTCACTGAGTTGAGCTCTTGAAATAACAAATAATTTCTTTCAGACAGGACTGACATCTATGTTCATTTAAAGGAAACATAATTGTTTGATTGCTAGTTGTTGGAAGTCAAGTTCTACTGGAGTCATGAGTTAAATTGGATTGGTAGTGTATGGTATTTCTAAAATCAGAGGAGTTCAAATCTATTTTGACATTGAAGATGGGAGGAGGAAGTAAACCAGTTTTAAGTCCCATATTGCTGATGACCTTGGGGAAATTTAATTTGCAGATGTACAAGTCCAGAAAAAAAATGGATAGTTTAAAATAGGCTAATCATTTTGAGGTTAGAACAATTTATAGCTGATGGTGGTGAGTGTCCTCTGGTGGTAGATTTCCTTAAAGAATTACTTAATTTTTTTTCCAAAATAGAACATAACTTTCAAAAAAGGATGGGAAAACTTCTCAACTGCTGAAAATGGATCAATTTTCATTTATTCATTCCAGTGATCATACTTCACTCATACAAGTACATTTGTAATGAAATTAATTTATCATACAACAACAAAATGGAAATTATATTGATATACTTGCTGTCTTAATATCTTTTTAGTTAAAATTGGGTGGCATAGTGAAACTAAAATATCTCCAATTTGTATGACCAAAAAAGGAGGATTTTAAATCAAGACAAAAATAGTGGTTTGTAACATGTACATGTAAACACATTTGTTATCATATCTAATCATTCTAATATAGCTGAGCTAACATTTCAATTATCTTCATAAACAACAGGTGCTCAGCATGTCACATCATGATTTATTCCAGGAAATCTATTTTTACACTGAAAATGTTCAACTTCACAGAGGGTCCCCATTTTTATGCTTTTTGACATCTGCCACCAGAGGGATCTAAACAAATGGTCCCATTAATAATAATTGTTTACAAATATGTACTTATAGTGTGTATAATATGTTTCTCAGTGAATAATGGGATAATATGAAACTGTTATGTGAATCAACAGAGCATATCATCAGCCAGTGGCTAGACAGGGTGGGGTGAATCATATCATAATGTACCTATAATAAGACACTGTCGAACAAGCACCAGCCAGCAGACTTTGTCCCCCCACTTCACTCAATGGCCACAGACAGCCATTCATAAACCATTGTTCTGTAGATCACTTACATTTCTGAACGTTTCATTTAAGTAATTTATAATTCTCTGAATTAAATATCAATGTACTGACGTTTACATTTGAGCTCAAACGATTACATTTTCAGATTTATTTCACAAAGAGATACAGGCATATTCGCACAATAACACGAGCTGTCAGAGTGGTTTGTGAATGATGAATCTTCAGGAAGGAATCTTACCTGAGTTTATCGTGAACGCTGCCAAAAGGCATAAAATGCTCGGTAAAGATGCTGACATAATGGTAAATGGTGATGTTATACGACGATCTAGAACGTTCCCGTGCATCATAATGGCTCACTTTTGTGATTTTTGCCTGTCATAATGGAGAGAATAGCAACCACATGCCGTCCCTGTCTGGTTTTGTCGCTTGTAAGTAGGTCATCTATTCCTGCGCCTGCAAAGGTCAAGGGGTAACCGGTGCAAAGTAGGTCACCGGGATGCCCCAGCGAGGCTGACAAGCGTCAGCGGGTGTGTAATTTATTCATGATGGGACATGCTGAGCGTCTGTTGTCATTGATTGGACGAATCCGATAAATTTATCCCGGGGGGGGGGGGGGGGGGGGGGGGTACTCTCTTAGTGAGCGTTACCGGGGAAGCTGGGCTAAATAGGGTCCTTTTCGCTGATATTTTCCCTAAAACAGGTTAAGATATTTCATCATTTCCCCTAAAACAGGGTACTATTTTTCAAATTTCTCCCTAAAACAGGGATCACAATCCCCCTTTCCAAATCTCCCCCTTCTACATCATCCCTAAATGAGGGTATAAAAAATTCAGCTAGTCCTAAATCAGGGTACCAATAATGATAGAATATTACCCTAAATCAGGCTCTGGGGTTTTCAGTTCCATCCGGATTAAGATATTTTATCATTTTCCCTAAAACAGGGTACTGTTTTTCAAATTTCTCCCTAAAACAGGGATCACAATCCCCTTTTCCAAATCTCCACCTTCTGCATCATCTCTAAATGAGGGTATCAAAAATTCAGCTAGTCCTAAATCAGGGTACCAAATTTCAGCTAGTCCTAAATCAGGGTACCAATAATGATAGAATATTTCCCTAATTCAGGCTCTGGGGTTTTCAGTTCCATCCCAGCCTCCGCGGGTTAAAATCATGAGAGTACCCCCCCCCCCCCCCTTTTAATAGTGAATACACACAATTTATTGTGTGTATTCACTATTAAAATTACATAGCCTATCAATGGGAATATTTTTAGTAGTTTAAGTTATTACCCATCATATTCCCCCTACATTAATGCCTGTGCAATTTGAAAGTAGATGATTTTTTTGGTAAAAATTTGAATCATGTTTTAGTGCACATGACCACACAGAAGTCACAGTACTCATGCCTGTGTATTTTGGTTGATTTCCTAATTTTAGTAATATAACTGGCTGTATAAAATATCCAGCAACTTATCCTCAACTTGCCCGGCATAGCACAATGGCAAATGGTATATATATATATATGGATTTGAAAATGATGTAAAAAAAATAGTAATGATAGGTCTATCTACATATTTTATTCACGTCAAAAAATGTAACTAAAACATGGTTGAATATCTACATTTTTATTCCTGACAAATATCTTTATTTTGCACACTTCTAACAAAGCATTGTCAAAATAAAGTGCATATGATTCGTGCTTCACTGAAATCTGAGAGCAATGTAGTATTGCTCTCAGCTGAAATATATATATATAAGAGAATTATATTATCATTTTTTCTAAATGACCTCTGTACAATTGCATCGCATTATCTTATTAATCTAGCAGGAGATCTATGTAAGATTTCATTCTATTAGGCAGCGGCAGTTTGTATATCCCACGAGGTAGGTTATCTACTTCCAGGAGGCGCCTCCGTATTGCTGCCCGACATTGGTGCATCAAAAGGGATGGATTCTTGTACCTGAAAAACCAGGCCACAATCTCAATGTCACAATTTTAATGTCACAATCTTGTCGCACAAAATTTAATGTCACAATCTTGATGTTACAATCTTAATGCCATCATTATAATGTCACAATTTGAAAGTCACAGTCTTAATGTGACAATCTTGATGTCACAATCTTAATGCTATCATTTTAATGTCACAATCTTTATGTCACAATCTTAATGTCATACTCTTGGTGCCATCATTTTAATGTCAAAATATTTGTGTCACAATCTTAATGTTACAATCATCTTAATATCGCGCAAATACAAAAATGAGATAACTTTATGTTTATCTGTATATCTAACTTGACCGTAATTGTGGGGTGTAAATGTATTATAATGATAAAAAAAGTGTTCATGAATATGAGCATTGGAATATGGCATCAATGAGAAGTGACTGGCTCACCTGTCATCAGGCAGTAGATAGTGGGCACTGGAGGGTATTAACAGCAAGGTCTCTGTGTCAAGGTCTTTGCTATTGAGATCTACATCATTTGCCAAATCGCTATCAAATGGCACCATTCTGAAATGTGTCCGAGCTCGACAATAATACCTACAATAAAAAGGAAGTTGGTTTGCATTTGTTATTATCGCATAAGTTACATTATATATTTGGATTGGTTAAGACGTAATGACAACAAATGTAATTTGTCTTAGTCTGTATACTTAATTTCAGAAAGTTTATCCGACATTTTATATCAATCATCGTGATTTCATTTAAGACAACCCTCAACCCCACCACCCTACCCCACCACACTTTGTATAAAAGTTATCTGTCACCATAGGACATATATTCGGTTTGAAAAGGTTTTTATCCAAGGACAACAGTGTTAACTTCTTGTTTTTTTTTCAATTTTACTTGCCAAGGTTAATGAAACTTTGGATGATGATATAACCTTGGAGTAATAATGAATGGAGGCGCAACGTCGCAAGATCAAAAGGCGCATCATAGTTGCCGCCATACCCATTGTTATGATGACGCCATATAGGTGCAAGATATGAAAGTTTTGACGTAATTTTTTTTTCAAATCTACTTTAAGTGATCAAAACCACAATTTAGAGTTAAACATATCGCGAATGAAATGTTCGTTTTTTCATACAGATTATGGGGATATAAATTTTATTTCTCTGCTCCAAGCGTAGATGATTTTATGAAGAGATTTTCAAATCCATCTCATATTTATGAAAATGAGTCAAAATTTCCGTTTTCCTCTCAGATTATCAGGAAATCATGTACTTTACTGTTATTTTTGTCTTTCCAGTTTACTTTTAATTATTGGCGCATATATTGGCAGATAAGAAAAATATACCATTTTTTTCAGTAAAAAATATACTATCAGAAAATGCAATTTATATTCCTGCCAATATATGCGCTGACATAGATACTTTGCCTTATGAACTGTTATGTCATCATTTAAAATAAATGAAATATGAACTATAAAAAACTGCATCAGGAATTTCTAAATGCTATATCATAAACAATATTTTGTTTTAAAAGTTTCAAAAAAGTACTATGGATAGAAAAATATTTTTTAAAAACGTGTATAAAAAATTAGAGGTTTGGAATATTTATTTTCCTTTTTTCTGAACAATAGTAATTAAAGCCATCACACCAGAAATTAACAGATCTTATTTCAAGTCATTTTGAGTGGATGGTTTGTAATTCTAAAAAGAACAACTATTCTGACTTTTTCTTTGAAAAAAAAAATAATCAGAGTGTGTTATGAAACACCATTAAAATATTGGTTAGTTTAATATTTAAAAATATAGATATTAAATTTTCCATCATTCTGAAGTCGGCAACTATGATAGGATCAAAGGATTTTAAATCCATTGTGTAAAACAATGCGTTGCCATGACGCCATAACTCATATAACGGCCGTCACGCCTCCATTCATTATTACTCCAAGATATAACCGTCAAAACAAAAAAGGACTAATGATGGACTATTATTGTTTTGAGCCTTGGTGAACATTCTATTTCTTGTACATGATGGAGGACTTTTGTTGCTGAGGATATTGCATGACTTTCTGAAGAAGGACAACTGTTGCTTAAGGCACTGTATGACCTTCTGAGAAAGGCCTGCCGTTGCTAGCGCGCATTGTATGGCTTTCTGGGAAAGGACTGCTGTTGCTAGGGGCATTGTTAGACGTTCTGGGAAATGACTACCGTTGCTGAGGACCATGGCGCCTATCTTATATGATAGACACCATGGTGCAAATTCTACAAGAGAAAGAATCACTGTTTCTTAGGACCGGTATTCCTTGGTGTACATTCTGTAGCTTAGGACATTTGTGCACATTGTTCTTGAGAATGGACTACTGTTAAGGACCATGGTGTATATTCTTTCCGAGAAATGACTACTGTTGTTAGTGCACATCCCTTATGTCAGTTATGAGAAAGAACCTACATATTGTTGCTAAGGATCGTGGTGTATATTCTTTCCGAGAAATGATCACTGTTGTCACATCCCATCTGAGAAAGGAATCTATATATTTTACACCAGAAAGAACTATTATTGCAAAAGCCATAACAAAAATAAAGAATGGCTTGAATGGCTTGAGCAATAATAAATTATACAATTGATATTACTCTGAGCTTATATGGCCTACCTGATGATCTGCGCTTCGTTGTAGCCGGTGCCGAGGGCGGTGGTGTCCAGGCCACCCCTGATCAGCGTGTGTCTCAGGTCCAGCACGATGGACAGCGGCCACAGGTACATACTGGCTGGATTCATGCCGTGCCGTAGCAGAGACAGCACCATCTCAGCGTCCTGCAGACAGTACATAGCCTCGGCCATCACGGTGGTCGTACCACCAACGATGCTACGCTGAAATTATAGATATGTACATCTAAAATTGTATTGCTAAAAATGTGAGAATTTTGATTTTTGTTCATTGTTATTATTTTTTATTATTATCATTATTTTATTTATTTTAGAAATTTAATTAATTATGAATTTTATATAAGATATCGTACCTTGAAGGGAAGATCAAGATAATATTCCTTGTCATTATACCCCTGGGTATTTTGAGAAATTGGAACATGGCATTTCCACCCTGCCACCTGGCGGAGAACCCAAGACTGTTTTCTTTCAACCTGGAGTATTAACATTGTCAGTGAAGTTGACAAACCGATATGCGAATTTTATTTTCTTAAGTCCACATTTTACTTTACATGCTATAATTAATCGTTATCCAAATGAGGAGACGGATCTCTTTCTCTTTCTTAATGTAAATGACGTTAAATTCAAATGGAGTTTTTATTGCTTCATGCTTTGGTTGCTTGACTTGATCCTGCGCCTATGATTTTATGCCTTAAATATAAGTTATGCTTGTAAAATGATTTGACATACCAGTTTGCGTCCCCCATTGTTCCACTCAGTAGCGTGTGTTTTGGCGTGGTCAAAAAGGAACACTTCTCTGTCTATAGCTCCAGACAGAATCAACAGGGCACTGAGAACCATGCGGAAAAGGTCTCTATCGTCTATCTCAAGGGCTGCGAGAATATCCACCACTTCCAATAATAACTGTCTACTTATTGAGGTCTTTATATCTCTGAAAAAGACATAATTTTAATGTAAAAAGTCGTATATTTTATATGTATGATCAGTTGCAAAGGACATTACATAGCTTTCTGAGAACTCTCGGCCGGATACCAATTGGTTTTGCCTAGCAAACTGAATGTTGTGGATGTAGTTCAGTGTCGATTCAACATCGAATTCTTAGTTTTTAGTTTCAATCAACGTGATTCTTAAATAAGATAACTCACACATCTGATGTTATTTTGCTTGAGTTCACGTAGTGCAGAACTTCTTTAGCCAGCTTTTCACCGCTTGTTTTCCCCTCTTTTAATAAGTGCCGCATTTCAGTCCCTGTCTTCGCCACTGCATCTTCTATCGAAGTGACCTTGTGAATTGCTTTATGCTTTTTCCATACGCTGTAAAAGCTATATGATGGATTTGACGTTTGTGCGATATTTGATTTCAAAAGATTAAAGTTAGCCATGTCTCGATATCTTTGTGTTGATTCTTCCCGACTTTGTCGGACCGTTGTCAAGCATACCCATTGTTGAAACCCAGCACTCTCATTGGCTTCTTCAGAATCTCATTTAACAATGCGTTTGAGCCGTGCGCATACGCGGAGAACAATGGGCTGTTGAATTTTTTGATAATCGCTCGGTGAATGTTTGTTTCATTAATAATACTGTTAACACTATTTGAATATAATTGAGCATCAGTTTTTAACATAAAATCAATGCTAATAGCAATGCGTCATATTGTTAGTTTTTATTATTGTCGAATTTACTTCTGACAACCTTGGAGTATAATGGATGGAGTTGTAACGTTGTAGCTTGAATGCATGACGTCATAGCAACTTATTGTTTGGAACAATGGTGCAATGTGTGTTGTTACCGCCAATTTTTTAGCTATTTTAATTTTTTGAATTTTAAAGATCATTTCATAATGAATAGATTTTGGGAAATCTAATGGTGAAATTTTGGATATTTCCCTACAGACCCTTAAAGTTCATATGTACATTGACATTTTTTCAAGAACTACAAAGCCTATAGAAAAAATTATATATAGATATCATTATACTCCAAGTGACAAGTAAGAGTGTGAGCTCTGCATGTGTTACCTCAGAGTTTTATTGTACAGAGACTACTTACAAACTACTGTTGAACATACAGGCAAGATTTCCTGGCAGCGAAACTGATGATAATGGACAGTGTAGCTAATTAGAGCATCAACAGAGATACTTTTTACTCGCTCCATTTATAATATTTTCAGATTTTTACTGCTATTTTCACTTGATTTTGTATTTGTATTTGTATTTTATTGACTTATATTATTAACACTTCAACAACAAAACAATAATAATGCAAAATTGCAATGCTTTCTGGGCTAACCATAATAATAAGTCCATTATATATAAATTCTATGAGACATGTACTGTAGTACTTTAAAGTGAATAATGTCACTTAAACATTCAAGATATACTCGACAATCAAAGTAATAGTAACACAAAATTAAACTTGACCATTAGAATCATATTCAGTAGACAGTAAGAACTTCAGAACAATATTTACATAGCTCTGAAAATTGTGTGGTGTCCATTAGTGCAGATACTGATTGGAAATCAAGATGATGGAACCTTTCTCTGAGGTGCTGTGTTCTGTTACAGTAAATTAGAACATGGGATTCTGTTTGAACATCCTCTCCACATTGGCAAAGTCTTTCATCTCTTGGTGTGCGTGCCCATCTCCCTGTCTCTATTCTCAGCCGATGGGAGCTTAGTCTTATTCTGGTAGTGTCTATCCTATACTTTTCACACAGAACTTCTTTATTGGTATACATGCCATGGACACTAATCATTGGATTTATTGTACAGTAACATTTGACTTTTGATGACTCTGAAGCTTGGATCCTAGTGTGCAGATCTCTTGCGAAAGAGGTGATTGGGTCCTCAACCAGAGACTCCAGGTGCTGTAGGTACAGACCCATTGGACACTTACTTTGTCTAGCCAAGTCCATGGCATGTTTGAGTGGGCTTTCCTCATAAAATGTTTGTTGCTTGTATTTTCTCAAGAATTCCACTTGTCTTTGCTGGATTAATGCTTTGACAGATGGAATACCAATTTCTGCATACACAAGATCATTTGCAGTTTGTATTCGCACTCCAAGTAACTCCTTTGCTGATGACATATATGGTGTGTGTGCCGGTGACAGGTCATTGCAAAACCAGCTTTCACAGCCATACAATATAGCACTGGATAATGCACACTCCCATACACGCTTTTTGATAATGAATGGAGCATCATGGTTCTTCCCTAAGAATGAGGAAAATTTTCTCACATGAATCATCTTGCTATTGATATGAGCTGCAACCTGAGCATTCATTGGTTGATTTGAGACTGGAGAACCCAGGTAAATGTATTCTGATGTGTGGCTAATTATGATGTCTCTAATGACAAATGGCTCAGTGTCATCAGTATTTATTACAAAAAACTTTGACTTGACTTTGTGCCATTTCATTTGACGGGGGTCTGTTACTGACATTAACACGTTCAGTTTGTTGATCATAGCTGCTCGTGATGTAGCCAGGACTGTAGTGTCGTCCATGAGAAGAAGGGAGTGAATATGCTTGAGGAAGCCATCATCCCCTGATTCTTTCAATTTTCTGATACCTTCATTTATATAAAACGTGAATAGGGAGCAACTAGTAGATCCACCTTGGCGTACCCCTGCTGATGTAGAGAATGTCTCTTTTCCAATAATGCCTAATGTGTTTCTCATACTGTTAGCAATTGCATGGAGAAATGTGTTGCCACATCCTGCTTTTGCAAGTAACTCAAGCAGCTTGTTTCTATTTACATAGTCATACGCTTTTTCGTAGTCTATGAAGACCACATACAATGTCTGTTTGGTTTTCCTAGCCGTGTCTATGATCAGTCTAAGTGTAAGGAGTTGTTCACTACAGCCTCTGCCCGTTTGTGAGCCTGCTTGTTCTAGGTCTGGCCTAAACCAAAGGTTGAAACGTCTGTTTAGCACTCCGTCATACACTTTGCATAGGGCAGACAAAATACTAATACCACGGTAGTTTGACGTTAGAGTTTTTAAACCTTTCTTGAAGATTGTGAAGAGTTTGGCTAAGCACCACATACTGGGATAGACAGACCCAAATATTACATTCAGTAGCACTGTCAGGAGCCATATCCAGGACACGGAGAGGTGCTTCAGAATGCCTGGGGGAACACCATCAGGTCCAGGTGCTTTTCCGCTTGACAGATTCCTAATTTCTCTGTCCACCTCCATTTCAGTGATGGGGTCATCAAGAATGGGACAGTATACAATTGACTCGGGGCAGGCTAGATCCTCTGGATTGCTAGGGTTGAGTAGATCCTGAAAGTATACTGCAAATTCCTTGTCACTGGGACTGCTATCATCCTTTCTGGGTTTGCTGTATCTGCCACTCCAGTCAATAGCTTGCCAAACTTTCTTTGAGTCATCTAGGTCCATAAGGTTTTTCCAGCGCTGTGCTGCATTCTCAGGAATAGGAAGATTGACATTCTTTTTTGTTATAGCCTCACAGCATGCTTTGTGCAGTGTAGACGAGACTGCGTCACAAAACATGTCACCATCATCAATATTATCTGGTAGCAAGGATACTGGGTCGGGTAGGCGTTCAGAGAAAGTTTTTGTGTCAATCTGCCACATCCGAACTGGTTTTCTGTTACTAGGTAAAACATTTCCCTGTTGTTCTTGATTCAGTAATTTTGCCCTTTCCAGCAAACATGTTGGTGATACTTGTGGGCACCGGACTGTAAGAGCTATGGGTGCATGATTTGATGGGAAATTGATTGCATTCAACACTTCGAAATCTATCACATAATTTAAGATTTCCTTAGAGCAAAAGGCCCAGTCAATTTGAGAGACCCATCTGTCCCTCTGCCGGAATGTAAATCCTCCTTCACATTTCACCTTGTCTGTTTTAGCATGGTTGATTGGAATCAGAGACAGATCTTTACACAGTTTCACCATATCCTTGCCATGGGAGTTGCTGGTAGTGTCAGGGTTATCTGAGTATTTGACATTGAAATCCTCAAAGGTGCTCAGGTGTGGTATTCTAGCATTAAAGTCTCCAAGCATAACCACGCCATCTGAACTATGCATGCACTCTTCCTGAATTGTTGCAAAAGAGTCAGGTGTGTAATAGGGTGAGTCTTTTGGTGTGATATAGCATCCTCCATACCTGATGCCGGGAGTAGATGTCAGGCTAAACCATACCTGATCCTTGGTACATTTCACTGATTCTAACTGATCCCATATGTAATGCTTGCACAGGACCATGAGACCTCCTCTTGTCTCTTCACCTGTAATTATGCTACTACGGACTGCTTTGAACCCTGGCAATGAGAACAATTTGCCAGTTTTGATTTCTTGTAATATCACAATATCATAATTTGTCAATATTTCCATACAATGCAACAGCTCCAGTTTTGAAATTTTGCCATTGATATTTGCAGACAAAATACTGAGAGTTTGGTTAGCCCAAGAGTTCAGAAAAAAGAAGGCTTAAAGGTATCCACAACCTGGTTATCAATAAGGACTGATCGTGTGGTATGGTCATATTTCACAGTGCGCCCTTGATTCTCTGGCTTTTCCTTTTCCTCTTTTTCAACTTTCTTTAACCTCTAGAACTCTTTATTAACCATTGGGTGTACATCTTTCCGAACATAGATTTTTTTGAACACCTCATCCGCTGTTTTTAGTGCCTTTGTGTTTTCTAATATTTCCTTGCGACTGCCTGGGTCTTCTAGTTCTACCTTTATAATCCTCTTCCTGTCAGCTTGCATAGCTCCCAGCCTCTCTGCTTTCTTAATTTTTGTATCTGGTTTGCCTAGTTTTCCAAAGATCATTTGACATTTCTCCATATCTGTATGGGCAGTTATTCCATCTGTAGTAAGATCTGTTTCCGGAACACCAGACAGAATCAGGTTTGCTGCCCTTGTCTTGGCCTCAAGACTCTCCAGGTAGCGCTGGTGCTGCATTAGACCCTCACCTAATACAGATACTGACTGGCCAAGTGATTCTACTTTCTTATCCATGACTTTCTCTCTGTCCCTCCTTTCTTTCCTGTCAGCTTCTATCTCATCCAAGAGAGTTACTATTCTGTCCTCTAATGGGTCATTTAGTATGCATTTAAGAGCCTTTTTCAGATCTGCCACTTTCATACTGTCCACCTGAGAAGCAGTTAGACGCCTTACATCTGAAGCTTCATCTAAATTTGCTGCCATTTTGTTTGAGTTAGTGGTAGAGAGCCTCACAGATTTGTTTATATTCCAGTATGGTTATACCTCAGGGTAGAGAGCCCCATGTATACACATCCAATAATTGGGACAGTTAATCACTAATAATCAGGTCGGGGTCAGATTATTGGCCCTGGTAAACAACACAGGTAGGCAGTACAGGTGAAAATCATTCAACCATAAATTCAATAGTTTGTACAAGAGTTCAAAATTGTCTTCAAAGTTCACCTTTCCTGGTGACTTCCTACCTTTCCATACTGTAATAATGTTCTCTGTCACTTTATATATCCATATTTTGTGTACATTTTGATATTCCAGTCATATAATCCTATAAATCCAAGGGTAAATGTTCCCAGTTCACAGCACAATCTGACCCTAACAGGGGCTCTTCATCACCATAGAACCTTGGAAAAATGGCAATTAAAATATATAAAAAAGAAAATGATGATCAGCACATCCCTTGGTGCTCTTGTGTGTAAAAAAGTGATTTATTTCTTCTTCTTTTTAATTTTCTGAAAAAGTTCCAAACTTTGAGAGAAATGTTTTTGGTATGGAATTATCTTGGGGGATTAAAAAGTTGAAATGGGTCGAGGCGCGAATGCGTTCGTGGGCACACAAATGTATTGTGTTAGCGACAAAATCGTTTGTTCATAATTACTCCAAGGTTTGTTAAAGCGCTAAAACATGATGGCTGTAAGTTCGTCGAGAAATGTCTCAAAATCTCTTGAGGAGGGCCTGACACATAATGATAACAACAAACCAATTTGAAGAAAAAGTTTCATTTGGAAAAAAATCTCAAACCTGAGAATCACAAATTTAGGCCGAATTTTACATATATCTAACTTTGAAATAGCAATTTGACTTGTATAGCTAAATACGTTTATGAGTAAATCTGAAAGTAAATGTATAATACTGATTAAATTTCAATGACAACTTTAATAAGAATTGAGCTTTACCTCAAATTACAAATTTATATAAACATACAAAATCAAATAACATGTTTAAACATGGATTCACCATGATTTTCATTACACTTAAAATGAGTGAAATACCGGTCTATAGTCAAGGCAAAATCACAGAAACATTCCCCGCCTATATCCTTGTGCGAAATAAGCACAAAGACGAACGTCTTTGTTTCGTTCATAACCTGGTATCAACAGTAATTAGGTTTATTTAAATCAACTATCTCCACCAAAGCCGCATTTAAAAGCTTTCGTAATTTTCACCATTCTAGTATCCAAAATAGTATTTAGATTACGTTTAACCTGTACCTGTGAATGCATTCGCGTCTCTGCAATATTCAATGTTTTAATCAATGGTTATAGTAGCATTCAAAATGCCCAATAGATCAGTCACAAAGAGTTTTTAATGTTAACCAACTGTAAATTTACTGCTCATGAATTAATGTACGCTAACAGCAACATTCTGCTTAAATGCATCAACAATCCTATTCTATTCTGCATGGTTTGATAAATCAATACGGGGAACTTATGATAAACAAATTAAATGTTTAGCATTCTAAACTGGAGCATTCTAGATATGTTAGGAGATATTTCTATTTATTTGGGGATATTTCTATTTCTTGTAATAAATAGAAATTCAATGCCTGTAGGGCCCAGGTCATTTTTTGTGATAAACATTTGTGGAAATCAATTAAATTGTTGATTCGCAGAAAATGCCTCACAGTGGGAAGGGTAAGAAAACATGAAAAATTATGGTTTTTGTGTTAGGTATAGGGATTAATGGTAGTGAATAACTTATTCCCGAAACTGTCAGGTGAACCTTTTTTCTATTCATTGATTCACAAATAATTATTTTATAGTTGAAAAATAACATGAACCTTTTTTTTGGTTAGAACTTGATGTATTCATCTAAATCATTGATTAACAAATAATTATTTTATAGTTGAAATAGACTGTAAAAAATAGCAATTTTGAGGTTTTTTAAAGTAATAATATTACAGAAAGAATTCATGTAGATTTGTAGTGTTTCGTGTAATCATGTTATAAATCCCAAAATATATTATATATAACAGGAATATATAATGCTCTTGTCGGTACACTCGAAAGCGCCGTTTTTTCTGAAGTCAGTTTAACAGTCTAGGTTCAATTATCTCTCGCTGGCCACAGCTGCATCACTATTTACTCTCCAACAAACCATACTACCATCAAAATTCACCCAGGTCAGACCCAAGCCAGGATTAAAGCTAAAGCACTTGCAATTTCAAGGTCATTTGGGAATATATAAAGTTCCTAGAATACAGATTTCGAGAAGCAGCCTCATTAATCTTGGACGCTTGTTGCGGTCGGTATATAAGCCGCGATGTTGGAAGTAAAACCCCACACTGACACACCTTATAAAGGTTACCATTAACTTTTATCCTCATATATAGTGGAAAAATATAATATTTCAATTAAAGTCATAGGCTAAGGATATCTCAGATATAAAAATCATTTTGGGATATTTAAAAGGATAACAATTTTCTAAAATGACATATATAACATATAATTATAAATTTTTGTTTGATGTCTAATTCGTAATGACAACTTCGGGATATGGGTCATAACCGAATATAAAGCATTCAATTATAGTTGGACCACAGGGTGACATAGCATAATTGGGACATATTTATACATGGAATGAATATAATAATACTTTAAGTATATCCTGAATACGTGTCAATTGTTTAGTATCGTATGAAGGTACGATTCCACGCAGCTAACCTTTAAAATATGTATTTTATGAGAAAAATGGATTATAAAACGTGTGGTCATGTATGTCCCCGGATGTGATCTTATAACGTATTTATATATCTCTTCCTGAAATACAACAATGGCACATGACCAAGAGAACTATTATATGGAAGTTTTGGATGATGTTGACTACACACCAACTCCCAATGAATATGATTACTGCAACGACTATGTTCAACCTAACGTCAGCCCAGTTAAGCCACCTCATCTCTACACAGCGCTTCGCGGAGATAAGCACAACGTTAACATGGTCGCAGGACCCGATCAGAATAAGAAATGCGGCGAGAAAACCGTGAGCCTCGCGGCGCTGATAGGTGCTGTGCTGACGTCTTTGGTCGCAGGAGCGGCAATAAGTGGTGCAATCATGTGGCAGTGGAGCCTGCAACAAGAATGTGTCCAAGGTCCTGTCCAGCCCGATAATTCTTGGAACCATTGCTTATTTGCTACACCGGACCACAGATATAAAACAAAGGGTGTGTAACATCTTGGAGTATAATTATACTCTAAGGTAACAAAAAAGGCAACGTTTGAATGTGCATTGCATGTCAGAAGCAGAACCTATTAATCAATGTATGGAAATATATGTAAATACTTATTTTACATTTAAAACTTTCTCATGGTATTGACTGTTACCATTCCTTATGTACCTTTTTCACACAGAATAGGTGTAAAGCTCAGACAATAATAGTAAATGAAATCACCTAGTCAGATTGAAAAGACAACTATTAAGGTGGGATTTTTCTCTTTCAGACATATGTTGTTCTGTTCAAGGGCCCTTGACTCGCCTCAACTTCATGCCGGCTCGTGTTTATGCCCACGTCTTCAATGCTCTGAGATTTTCCTGCAGTGGCAAAATCATAAGATGGCAGTACTACGCCTTCAGGAGAGGAGTGTTTTATGCTAGCGTTTGGCGTAAAAAGGAAAGGGACGACCTCGTGATGATAGGCAAAAATAGACTTGTGGCACATTCACAAGGTGTACATGTAAGGAAATATGTATCAGTGTTTTGCATTAACAATTTAAGGACATTTTAGACTCAGGTCAAATGGTAAGCTGCCACTGGGACAAAAAGCCCTGCTCTTTTTGTGATTGATGTGGGATCTTTCTTAATATTGACATGATGTTACAACCGCCTATGAAACAATTTAGAAATAATTCATTAATAGATCTACCTTTCTCCATTGTATAGTCCTAATCCTAACCTGTCGGGAGAATATGGTCTACAACGTATTTTTTAGTGTTGAAAAAAATTTGGGTGTTAATCTATATTTAAAAGCCAATTTTACTAACCAAAGGATTGGGAAAAGGTCATTATTTAAGATGAAAGTACAAGTACAAATAATCAAGACCTTTAAAATTCCACCCAGGGTGACATTTAAAACCGCTTTACAAGATCATCCATGTTTTTAATAAGATTTATAAAAAAATAAAAACTATACTGTGTCACAAAAAACGATGTTATGTACCCATTCACAGAAAAGATTTTCCATAAAAGGAATCAAATTTATTAATTGGCCGCATCCAATGAACCACGTTTCCTCCACGAGAAATGATGTGGAAGATGACAAAAATTTCTGTTTGTCAAGACTGACAACAATAACTAGTTCCTTCTCATCCATGGACAATATGACCTAAAGTAGATATAATCTAATTCATTCATGAGACTTCAGTGTACCTAAAGATAGTAATGTTGATTTCAAAAGTACTAGAAAATATCTGCATGCTTCACATTACCCTAAAATGTTCACCAAACCACCTATTATAAATGAATTCATTAATAACCCAACCTATTTTTGTCATAAGACAGACAAGTCATTAAAGCTGTGAAATGCGTATAGCTTGTTTATATGGTGGGGTTTATATTACAATGTCCGTGTACATTAATTTTGGTATTGAGTTGAATCCTTTGTCTCCAGCTATAGAAACTAAAAGAAAGTGACACTCAAAGTCAAGATGAAGAAACCCTAGTTTAGTAAATGAAACTAAGTTTAACATTTGAATGAATAGATAGAGTTTATTTGAAGTTGAATATAACAGTAGTTTTAAGCATATGACAGCAAGGTCATCTTAATCATTTGCTTATTTTCAGAGTGAAGATATAGAATGTGAGATGCAGATCGAGGTAGGGAGAGGCGATCTTGTCGGTATCCACTTCGCCTCTGATGTGGGTGATGGGGTGGTCATGTATGAAGTGTCTGTCCTACCCAGAACATACCCACTTAACTCTACCCATCTTGACCTGGTGTACAGAATTGCCGCGCATGATGCCAATCTGAACATTGGCAAGCTGATACCTTTCTCAGAAATGTATGTCAACAATGCAGAATTCATGACAGCATCTATCACTGCCTATGTGAAATAGACTGGTGGTTGATAATCTGGTATGTGTACCAAGTGATGTGACTGGTATTGAATCATTTTTAATATAATATTAAACACAAACAGCAAATTTTATTTACCACAAAATAACTTGTGAGTGCACAATAGGATATGAATTTACCTACAAATGTAATCAGTATACATACAGATAGATATACGGTTCAAAGAAAGATTGCCAATATTCTAAGTATCCAAAACAAATAATAAATGAGATTCAATTATTTTCTTTTTGTCTGGTTTTAAGTAGTATTCGCATTTTCAGTTTCAATTCATGATATGTGTGACATAATTCGATTTGTTTGTCAGACGTTTGCTTTTGGTGACTTTATTTACAGGACCCTCATGTGTTTCTGCTAGAAGCATAGTTATTAAAGCTTTCATTGATTCTTTCCAAAAGATAACATGCCTGACTTTGGACGCAGATCACTGGAGTAAGAAACAGCAGTGGGGGATTAAAGCATTCATGAAACCTGGAAGGTTCCAGGCGATTTTACAGTGGTTTAAGGTATCTGAAAACAATATATGAACTTAAAATTGACATACATACAGGCTATCTGTCTGAAATCCACTAAAGAACATCTGCCCTGAGAATTATGATTTTTGTGACCACCAAGTACTGCCAGTACTAAACAGGAAGTGTGTTGTGTGACCTTGACCTTTGAACTGTCAGGTGGCTCCGTAAGTCACAGGTTTACCAATTGTCAAAATTGGAGCAACACATTTTTGGCCATTTTTTCCCACTATTTAGAGAATGAATTGGAAGATAACACTTATCATGATGACAGTGCCTTTTTTTTGGCTTTCTTTTGGTGGTAAAATGATTAAAAACGGATGAATATTTATGAAGTTACAAATGAAGAAAAATCATTATTTTTTATATTATATATGTTTGCAAAAAAAAAATTTTTTTTAATTCTATACAGCCCAGCTTTTAAGGTGGAATCCATGCAGCCTTTGATGTCTTCCCATTCAGTGGTGTGAAAAAACCCAAATTTCATCAAAGAGGGTCAAATCATAAATTTTACTGATACCAATTATCAGCATTCACAGTTTTGCCATTCAAAGTCCTTGTGATTTAAGGACAAACCAGTGATCAAAGGGTTTAATGTCACTTTTTCAATATCACAGCCTTTAAGTTAAGGGGGATTCCATGCAACCTTTGAGTCATGTCTTCCCTTTTTGACAGAAAGGTTTTCACATGCATAAGATACTATTCAAATAAATAGTATACTTTTCCCATAAATGATATATCTTTCACAACCATAAAATATTTTTCACAACCATGAGTTATTTCATTGATTCAAATAATATTAAAATAATCTTATGTTGTTCTGAAGTATACTCCTGGCAATAAATTGATAAATTGTACAAAACATCTCCACCCTGTTTCCCAAGCTGGACAGGTGCACAACTGGTAACTCATTAGGTGTTTACACAAGATCACAGACCAGCTAAACAAAGCTTGTTGACAAAGTGTTCAATTGCTGGTGTAGGTTTCAGCAGACAACTGATCAACTTTCAAGTACCACAGAAAGTTGTTAACAGGGAATATTTTGGGTACTACTTCATAAAAACACTGTTTAGGGTATAAACATTCATGTTATGTAAAGAAAATGTGTCTGAAAGTCAGGTTTCATGAATGCTTTAAGTAATTGAATTTGGCAGAGTGGCGAAAGCATTGTCACCTGGTGTATTATCGTCAAAATCATTTGTGACATCTGTAGTCAAGTGCTAACATATGGTGGCTGTACTTTGGTCGAATATCGCATTAAAATCTTCAGCTGAATCTCTTCAGGGCATTAAACTTACTGTATTACTTCAGGAAATCTTGCTCTCTCTCAACAAAAACAAACTTTCAGAAGTTGCTTTAGGTACAATATTGTCAATATTTTAGCCCATATAAACAAGTTATTTTGTAAGGTACTTTTTAGTATTTCAATATATTTTGATCAGGTCACATTTTTCGGACCCGAATAAATTATACTTTAAGACAAATTTAGACCATAAGGCATAGAAAAATACACTCATCTTATTTATCTTCACGTTTCTATGATACTAATAATTGCATTGATTTATATAGCACATTACTAGACTGCTCAAAGCATTCGCTATTAGCACCTTACAGCTGACCTTATGATTTCATTTCTGTCTTTATAAGGATGATTGGTGCCAACCCATGTTGGGATATCAAGATGGTAACCCGCAATCGCACTCATTTGGTCATATTTAAAGATTATAGTGGAATTTATTCTTATTTTCATCACAATGAGATCTAATGTGTTCCTTTTTGATATCCCGAGGAGTGATGAATGTTATGTATTATCTACCAGTTATGTTATGTATTATTTATCCAATTTGATTCCGTTATTTTCTATAAACCTCCGCATAAGTAACGTTATATTTCTTCTTTAGCACCCTTTTAAATTCATTATAGGCCTGAGATGCACATCTGAAACGGAAAGTATAAATCACTCTTAGTACGTTCTGAGAAAGATTCACCATGGGGCTATTGTTTAAAACTTGTTTAAATAATCAGCTAAAATTTGAATAATCAAAGTTGAGGTAAATATATATACACACACACAAAGACACACACACAAAGACACACACACACAAATGCTAGAAATGATCAAATCCTCAGATTAATATTTAGTCTTGCTAGAAATGATCAAATAATCAGATTATATATTTAGTCATGCCAGAAATGATCATATCCTCAGATTATATATTTTAGTCATGCTAGAAATGATCAAATCCTCAGATTATATATTTAGTCATGCTAGAAATGATCAAATCCTCAGATTATATATTTTAGTCATGGTAGAAATGATCAAATCCTCAGATTATATATATTAGGCTTGCTAGAAATTATCAAATACTCAGATTATATATTTAGTCATGCACTGGTCAAGCTCGAGAGAGGCTATCTATTAAAATGTAGAAGACATTATGTTGTTTATATCAAATTATTTTTATTACAAACAATGAAATGTGTCACTTGTAAATCATTTCAAAATGTCTGACAACTTATTTGAAATAGTAGATCATGATAACATGTCTTTAAAAAAGAAAAGCCAATTCTACAGTCCTTATTACCTCCCAACCCACATAGGTAGATAGGGTAGCTGGGTTAAGGCCCCGTTCACAGCCAGCGAGTATCATATATCTGATCCCCGTCCACGGTTCCCCAACGACGGAGACATTCCCCATACACTAGTAGGGTTACAAACCATACGTAACAGTTATATAATAAGAAATCAGCATATGCTTACTTTATATAGCTCCCTTTGTTGACAGAAACATGGGGATAATGAATTGTGAATACATCTGGTAATACTACAAATTTGAACCTAAAATTCAAAAATATCAGTTGAAATTAAATTCAATTGAAATTATAGTTATATGTTTATAACAATGTAAATTTCAGCAATGGAAGTAAGTCGTTTGGTGTAGTGCAATATAATTGGGCCTCTTTTTCTGTTTGCAAATGGGCAAGACATAAATTTGACCCCTTAAAATATAGAATTCTCACAACAGAAAAGATATAGATGTAGATACTACAACGGAGTCATTGCTCCCATGCAGAAAATAAAAGCATAAAATACGAAAGGTATGAATTTGAGTTTCGAATAATTAAGTAATCATGAGAACCCAACACTTTTAGTGGGAGTTCATATTTTATGTATAATTATGTCTTGAGTCTTGATAATGGCTCAGGTTATATGAAATAAAGGAAATTTGTACCGTTTGTCCATGATATATATATAGTGCACATGTTTGGGAAATTCAAATGAGATATCTGGGATTAATCAATCAGACGTGTTTTCATGGGTAGTACATATGATGTTTACACGAAATATAAGAGTTCACCAATCAAATGTTGTGCCTATTTTAAAGTTTCGGTGGGGACTCTATCAAGCCAACCAAAATTCACTTAAAATACTGTTCTTTAAACATGCTCATGGATTTCAAATACAAATGATAAATATTTATTTGTTAAATACAAATCGCGTACCCAGCGAATGTTAATTCCATCAGATGAGATATTTTGTCTCGGTACCTTCCAAGAAATGTTTCATTATAACTTGGAATTAGCGTACGGTTTGCCACAATGTATGGTTCATACATCTCCTCTGGTTTCACCTGAATGATAATGGAGAAAATGGTGTATATGATGGGAAAATGATGACTGACTAGTATTATTTGTGAACAAATGATGAATGGCCTTTTCTATGAAAAAACCTGAAAGCATTTTTTCATTTTCAGAAGAAAAGTAAACCCACATACCTACCAATATTATATATACTATTTTGTACAAATGTGGGCATTTATGTATGCTATTTATCTTTCAGTTGTCAATGATAATTTTGATACGGCTAAACAACATATAATAAATTGTTGTTAGATTCAACACACTTCACATACCACATAAGGTGTACTTGTTTTTTTCCATCTCGTATAATTTGTTGGTTCATGCGCCTTGAGAAAGTGAATGCTGGAAGTAAACAGACATTATTTTGCTTAAAAGGATCAAACCCGTTTGATATGAGCTAATGATATAAAATAAATTATGCCCTTGTGATAAACTTTGATGGACAAATATCCAAATTTGACTGAGCTTCAGCCCCCTTCTTTACAACATAAAAAGGTTCATAAGGGATGCTAGGAGTCAAATTCCAAATATTTATATCTAAATTTCTGATGAATTTTAAACATGGCACAAAAATTCATACCACATGCCAAGACATATAGTTATGAACTGAAAGGTAGTACATATATATCAACACAGTACGCAGTCAAATTATGGTCGCAACAAGCAATCCATTTGAACACAAAATAATATGTATACTTCGGCCAGCAGATTAGGTCTACCTTTGGGGTTATGACATTGTTTGCAGTACATGCATTCAAATTACTCACCTAAACTGGCCAGCTATGCCCTTTCTCCAAAGTGAAATCAATTCATTTTTATTCTTCGGATAATCCGGAATATTTTGGATATCATAAAAAGCAAATGCAGGAACTACCAGTGCCTATAAAATAATCAATCCCATGAGAAACATCAATAATGAGAGTCCAGTAAAAAAAGAAAATGTCCAGCTTGATTTAAATATTCCATGCTATCTTGTTCACTTACCTCCTTTTCCAAAAGTGTTCTATTTCTTATTGATGATTGAATGTAATCATAAGAGCCTAAACTTGGCATAAAATCAGCATCTGACAGAAACACGACTTGTGTAAAGGAATTGTTGAATGCAACGTTTCGCAAGTAGTTTACTGGGAAATAACTCTGTATGAATCAATAATATAATTAAGCTTCATTTCATGCATAGTTGCTTACTTCTCTTTTATTTCGATAAGCATTAGACTTATTCAAATATATATATATGATACTAACTTTAGCACAATATATTTGTAATTATACCCATACTTTGCAACAACAATGTAAAAGTCGGAAATAAGAAAAGGTTGACATACTCATTTATGATACTCCAAGAAATATATGGGCCTCTTACTGGGATTTACAAAAAAATATTTGGACCACATACCAGGCGAAAACTAGTGATCCATGACAATCTGTTTTCATTATTTTACATCAGGTAGGTAAAATTCACTCAATAAATGGGTACCATTCGAATAAGGTTAAAAATGAATATTTTCAAGACTAGATGGTGACCTGAATTAACCTCTTTCAAACTGCTCTTTGAAATTTCTTGGTTTCTCTTCTGTAAAACATGTCGTTTACTGGGGTTTAAGTATATCACATGACATCCATACAGCCGAAGAAAGGCAGTCGATTGGTATGTGATGTGACAATCCCAATTGTTCATTAAAAATAATCACAGTTTTATACATGAACCTTGCTGTACAAACAGGCTCGTTTAAATCTGTCAGAAAATCTATGATTTTATAATATATACAATTCTTGCCGAATCATGGAAATATGTTTTTGAACCAAAAAATATATTTTACACAGGGTCAGATAAAGAACTACGTCACGTCTTCATTATACTCCCAATTTACATACTCACACCACTCCGAGCTACAAGATGTAACTGTACATTAGCCCTGCTGACAAGATCTCTCATATTCACGATGACAGTATAAAAAGGGACCAGTTCCGTAATATCAAGATGTACTGCCGCAGAGATTGGCCCAGGCCAATGGCTCAGCAGCCTTGAGAATACTTCAGGCAATTTAGACATGGAAATCTGTGTCACCAATGTTATGTCCTCTTTTGATATGACATTTATTTTTTTCCAGACATTAACAACTTTTGCCCGCTTTAGTTTACCCTCAGCAAAGTATCTGTCACACAAATGTCTTGATATGTTAATTTTAGAGGAATTGATTAAAGAGTGGTAGGACTTGTTCAGCTGAGCTATGGCGTTTTGGAGAAGGTCAATTTTATATTGGTAAACATCAATTGCGGGATCTACAAAGAAATTTAAATTTGATATTAAGTCGGGATCTCCATTCCATCAGAAACTACCCAATCATTAAGATAGAAAAGGTCCAATCTTATTTTAAATGATTAAATTATTCATTTATATGCCTTTGGCTGTTTCCATCATCTTAATATCAAAATGCACTGCAATGTCATGTTCTCTGTGGATATGATAATTTGTTTTCCCAGATATTTACATTTTTTTTGTATCGTTTGTTTAAAGTCAGCTATATGACTTGTTTGTTTAAAGTCAGCAACTGTTATATATGACATGCCAAATTTGACTTCACTTTCAAGATGACGGTCAATGTAACCAGAGACATTTAAAACATTAAATATCTCTGATGTAACATAACAGTGAGCGCACAGTAATATATGATGAATAATATCATTTTGCAATAATAACATGCGGATCTGTTGGATTGTGTATGTGTTGTGTTGGGGTTTTCCGTTATTTTCAATATCATTGCGCCATATCATGACGAGGCCTGCTTATAGCAGATATAGTGCTGCCTCATTGAATTGTCATGTTGTAGGTCCTTGACATGAGAATCCATCCAGTCAAGGACAACAGGGCAACCCTTTGGGCAAAGGCCTCATCTCGGCATGGCCGGGATCGAACCGGCGCTAGCAGGCTTGCACTTTCAATGTGTGTATTGAGGATCCATGGCCTGTCACATCGCTTGGAAATATTACCTTACACTGTCCACACTCAGAAATCATCTCATAACATGTTATGAATAAATCATATTTTATCAACTGCAAAATCTATCAAATGTACAAAGGGAAATTTTGCTTTTCATAGTCTTTGTTTTGTTTATCTATTTGCAGATTAATTGCCTGTTGATTTAATATGGCATGTAATGTATTCTAGCTCTTAACATGAGCAGGATATTAATTCTCCGTGCGGTGAACAGATTTAAAGAAAACAGCTGTCTACTTGCTCTGACTATATTGATAAAGGCTTGATAATGTCAAAAGATAAAATGATTTGTCTTACCTTTCCTTGAAAAAATGTTGATGCTAACTTTGTGATACCATAGAGAGTTCATAATCACTGTGCATGTCATTGTGCAGCATATACACATTATTATACATTTTTTGGAAGTCATGGCAATTTATGATTTTGTGTTGCGCAGTGAACTGTTACTTCAGATGGCACAGTCCATTAATCACGTTGATACAGAGCCCGCCAAGAAACGACAATGTTTTCTGCCTCCCACCCAACCAGCTATCAGTCATATTCATATTTATGTATCTATTAGCAAAAAACTCCTGTGCGAGGTTCATCCTATTTATTTAATGAAGAAATGTCGTTGCCAACTCCTCCTGCATACGTATTAAGTCCTCCAAAACACAACTCTTACATATGTCGCCATGGAATGTTACAGACAATGACAAAAATATGTGGAAAGAACATATTATCATCGAGTTTTCCTGCCTTTTCTGTAATTACTCAATAATACTAGAAAACTTCCTCTTGGCTTTTCATGATCGAAGTGTGAATTATTTGAATAATGATAATACTGCTTTGGTACCAAGTTCTCGTGTTATTTCAACTTCATATAATTGTGGTAAATATTCGCATATCTGAGTGTGCAATGCAGGCAGGACATGACAGTAATGAAATATTTGCATTCTACATTGCCAGTGTATGAAGAGTAAATCATTATGCTGCCAGTATCAATATTAGTGATCAGCGCATGCATGCCATACATGTTTCCATTAAGAGTGAGAACACTACATATTTGTCATCACGCCTTAGTTTTTCTAGGGCATCAAGATGCAGAATGTGAATAAACTTTGTCATGTTACAATGATCATGTTTTTTTATAATAGATACAGATAGGGAAGAGGAAAATATTGGGGAGAGCTTATGGTTTAAATAAGAGAAGTTAAATCTTTTTAGTCTCCAATGTTAACCAATTGTGGTTAAGAAACCATAAATATACAAGCACCAACGCCAAGGCCAGAGCCAGATCCATAATTTAGGATTTGAGTGGTGCCCGAAGTATAATAACTAGCTTTTGAGATCATATTTTACATTAGACATGAAGCTTTGCAAATCTGTGTGGTGCATAACAAAATGTGATATTGTTGCTGAGCTACAGCTGTAGGAACAAATCACATTTTTCCATATATCTAAAACAGACCATTTACTTTATAAAACAGCTCATTTAATTTTGATATCTTGAGGTCTGTCTTGGGTTTACATTAAGTTAGCTTTGGTGGGTTATAATGGTGCACTTTTTCGTGTAGTTGAAGCAACAGTGACATCATATTGGTGCCATGGCTATTTATAATGGAAGTGACATTATACTTTTTTGTATCTTAACAAGTCCACAACACATTTCATACAGCTGTGATCCTCTGTATAAAGTGTCACTGTTACCCGATGTTAATGTTTGTGAACATTTTCTGGATGGACGTATTAATATTGTTGTGAACGAGACCATCTACAGCTGCCCCAAATGACCCTGTTACCAGTTAATTTGAACATTTTTATCTGTTGTTTAATGATTGGTCTTTATTATTTATTCTGAGAAAGCCATGTTGAAATGTACAGTGGTGATCGCCGCTTTCCATCACTGTTACGTTGGGCACTTCTTTTAATTGCTGTTTACCTGCTCTCAGATTACAAGCCTCCCATCATTGTCTGGAGTGCCACGATTGGTCAGGGAACCGGAAATGTGCAGCACTCATTGTATTAAGACAGCTAAGAACTCTATATTAGTTTAAGAGAAATCAAGGTGTACAGTACCAACAGCAGAAAATCTCCCTCCAATGTCATAGCATGGTAAAGATCTTTTTTTATGTTTTAATTAAGATATGATCAAGTCGCATTACACCTCAAATACTTGTGAAAAGCACATAAACATTTCTCGCCTGTTACCTTCCCTTATGTACCTTTTTATACTTCGAGGGTCCAAACAGGGACTGGAAGTGTTCAGAATTTACCATTTTTGCACACTTCTCAATCTTAAATTATCCCAAATTATAATTTTAAGTCCCACCCACACACTATCCATGTTTCTTGATCAAAGGAACAAGTGCCACCTACTGGAAAAGTAAGCAAAGGCCAATATTGTTCTCAGACTCAGCAGAAGTGTGGTGATGAAGCGGTTTGCTGCCTCACCATTTGTCTACAACACTGAAGACACACTGTGTGGCCCTTATCAATGCTTATATGATATTAATAACTAGCTCAGATTGCTTTGAAATAATCGCTCTCTGTGGCAGCCGCCTTTCTTGAGGCAAGGGGCTGCGATTTAGTCAAGGACATTTCATGATTTGTCCCAATTTAGGTAACAAGACTGACAAAGATTATGGGGATGAATTTAGAGGGTTCTATTTTTTAAGCCCAGGCCAATGATATCTAGAGGAGAGTGACAAGAAAGGATTCTAACGCTTTACATTTATTTTTGATGAAAACATAACTACGAAGGCTTTGTTTGTAGGAAAATTTACTTTATCTGAAGACTGATACAATGATATTTTGGGGTTGACATAACATTGTTTCTAAAAGACAGATATAGTTTTACATGGTTATTTTGAACACTTAGTATAAAAAAAGATTATACATTGTGACCTAGCATCTAACATATTCTTTGTCGTTCAACATTGTTTGAGTCATCTTTATTTAAACTTTACCTTTGAAAGAATTTCTCCATTGTACATGATCTAATCCATAGCACTTAAACAACTTACAAAAATAAAAAGTATTCTCAAACTATTTTAAAATTTATGCAAATACCATATTATGTTCTAATCATGCAAACCTAAAATAAAATAGAATAAACAACCAGTTCAGTCCAATCAATTATTTGATTACTCTACTTGTTCACGAAACGTGTTTACACAAGGTTTTTTCATGATCTAACAGTCAGGTCCAGGTTTTCAAGCTCTAGTTGACCTTAAATGTCAGTGATAAGCGTATTCCAATAACTGATTATCCTGAACTGATGATTGAAATGTATACAGCTTTCTATACTTTAATTACTTACATCATTCCTATCAATCCAATAAATACAAACATGTATCAATGTTCGATAGACTACAATTCAAACTGAGGCATTTTAAATACAAGATGTGACTGTATCAATGCCTTTTACAATTTGCAAACAAAACAGAAATAAATCAAAGATTTATTCTTCAAGCAAGTCATCAGCAATGTTATCCTACTCATTGATGGTTTCTTTCTCCTTAATTTCTGTTCAACATTTGTTTCATAATACTGATATCACAACCTTTCACATTTTATTTTCCAATCTTCTAAATATTCGAACAAAACTATTGCTGCTCACTGGTATTCAAACCTGCACTTTGTGTATTTCTTCATACACTCCCAGAGAGTTTTCATAATCATTCGAACTATAGTATGCAAGGACTGACAAAAAATTAACCAGATGAATTATGAAGAAAAAATATATTTAAATGGACCTCATTATGCTGGAGTATAATTTGAGTCATATGAATGAGGTTAAGTATAAATTACAAAAGTGGGGCAAGAAACTGATAAATATCTAATTTGACAAAGTCAGATCTTTATCAAATGATGAACACATGTCACAAATTACTGTTCTCTCAATAAACATCACAAGACCACATAGGTGATAAATAACGCACAGCTTTGCAAATATTTCTTCCTGCTAACAATCAGTGATGGTTCTGTTTCTGCATATCCAGATTCTTAAACTTACTTTTATATTTTTAACGTCACTATATATATATTTATATGTTTGACATATCAGTTTTTTTGACTGCACATATTAGTCTGTTTCTCAGTTTCATTCAATGACTATTGGATCTCCTGCTGGCTTAGCTCCTGGCAGTTTCACATCTAACTTGATCCAGGGCTTGTGAGCTGCACGTCGCAACTCAGATGTTGTCAGCTGCTTTCTGAGTTTTCTTGTGGCATCAGTTGCAATAAAGTATAGGTCATCAGGGGCATCAATACGACCCAGTGGCTGCTTACGCGGACCCATCTTGGAGCCACGGCCATTCAAGCGGCTGATTACCGTCTCCCTGATGACACTGCTTGCCCTTGCGATATCTATGACTGGTCGTTTAGGTGTTGGACCATCACTACCATTACCTTGCTCATAGCCCCGTTTCCGCATGATGGACGGTTGCCCCTGAGATACACTCTCGCGCTGAACAACTAACGGCTCCGGTGCTTTTGCAGGTTTGGGAAAGAATATTTTGCTGGGTTCTTTCTTTTCACCTGTCCGCTTGAGAAGTGCTGGCAACTCGCATTTGACATCTATCCCCAAGCGATCAGCTACGCGATTTAGATTGCCTCGGTCAATGGGCTTCAGCTCTTTGATCTTCTTGGCAGTGTTTGAGGTGATACGCAGTTGACTTTCCTGCTTGATGCCTGCAATGTTGATTGGCTGAAAGGGCTGCCGTGCTGCACTGCGTACCTTCAGGATGTCTGAGCAGACCTGGCGTGACATTCGCGTCAGAGGTGTAGTGATGAGACAGAATGCTGCTCGAGTCTTCATCACAGGTCTCGGACTACCAGCTCGGATAGCCAGGCCATGGGCTTCAGCCAAATGGCGGGCTAGGTGAGCTTTTAATTTAAACTCCTTACCACAGCCACCAATTGTGCACCGATGGAGTCTCATAGCAGCAATTTGAGCGATGCGTTCTTGGCGTTGAGCTGGAGCAGGGCGTTCACCATCATCCAAGTTACCACCATCCAACCTTCGCTGACGAGATGGCATCTTTAGACCTCCATACTTCTTCCAGTAGCTCCAACAAGATGCACAAAGACGGCAATTCATGTGCGCTGGACCCCATGCATACCACTGACTGGAGTGGCCGGTGTAGCAACTCTCACAAGCTCGGCCCCCATCAGCACCATCCATCTTGCCTGTGATCTGTGCTGGGTTTGGTTTGTTGTAGTTTGGTATGTATACCTGTTTCAGCTTGGTCTCTGCCTCTGCAGCCTTGATTCTTTTCTGCTGTACATAGCGGTCAGTTGTCTTCCACATGTAGTAATATTCTACGATGCTTTTCAAGCTCTTCCAGGGTAGAAAATCCTGTCTGATATCATTGAAATCTTTGCCATATTTATCAAGAGCTTCCTCAAAAAGATTGGCTTCAGATGCTGACCATTCTTCCATCTCATCCCGACACAAAACAGGGCCACCAGGGGGCACTAGAGATGATATAGCCTTAGCAATATCATATGTGTGTTTGTGAAGGGTGTCCATAGCATGGTACAGAGCAACATCTCTAGAGGCAGCAGCTGCGCTCATGTGTAGGCTGGGCTGTCTCACAGTGCTAGTGCAGTCCAGGGCACGTGCAAATGTACCAACAGATCTGTCAAATAAAAGCCATTATCAAAACAAGCATGTTTAACCTAATCATATTTCACCCAAAATTGTCAGCTTAAATCATTACAATATTTAACATAAAGAACACAAAGGTTAGATTTAACTCTATCTCGTCTATACAAATTCTATTCTTGTAGCAGAAATTTACATCTGAACTGAAGAAACTATGTTTTTAGCAGGAAATCTTTATTATCAGCTATTTTTATTGACAATAATTAGGGTCAGATTGCTTTAACAACTTAGTATTTATAATCTATTCACACCTGCAGGTCTCAATGAATATTTTAGTCAGTTATATTTACCTGGCAATGACCATAAACTGATCAATCTGTCTGTCGGACATCTGGTTACGTTCTGGACACCATACAAGCTGCTCCAGATCTTCAGAACGCCGCGTATCTTCTTCTGGGGAGATACGATGTTTTGGGACTTCAGCCTGAAACTTGGATCCAACACGAATCTCTCCCTTATCAGCAAGTAAAGTTTTTTGTTGAGGATCATGCACCAGTGAGTAGAAGAAAGAGTCATCTTTGTCTAAGTATGACTGCAATGATTCTGTTTCGTTGAGCAGCGTCACTGTACACTTTCCTCGGATATGAGTTGCTGGCAAAGTCTCCACTTGGCGAGAGAGAAACAACTCACGATGTTTTAACTGATGCCGCTGTTTGTCATTTAATTCTGGCTTGATGTTTTCTTCTTGTTCACTCTCCAAAGCATTCTGGTGCTTGTCTGCCAGAAGGATCAATGAACTTGAAATATCACGCCTTCTGTAGAAACACATTACCTAAAACAATGATCAAAACTTAGTGAACAAAGCCGAAGTGCAAAAATTATCAAGCCTTCTCAAGCAAACATAAGTCTTATCACCTTAAAATTCATCTTTTTTTCTGGGAAACATTTAAAGCATTAATTCTATAATTTGGTTATGTAAATTGATAACATACATATGAAAATCACAACATATTAAATCTTATATTTGGACCAATGAGAGAAATATCTATCAATCTCAAAAGTTGCACTGCAGAAGTCTATGCCAGTCTTGAGATCAAGATGTTTCAAATATGTTTAACAAACACTTCTTAACGGCATCAATTAAAAATGTAATTAATACACAAAAGAGCGAAATATATTTTTCACCCATTCATGATTCTTTTTTTAACATTTTTTTTCAAAATTATTGTATAATTCATTTAAATGAAATAAATGCGTGTTTCCCCCCATGTACACCTTCAATAAACCCACAAAAGCTCCCTCTCCTTGTGTATTAAGATCTACAATTATCTTCAGTCTTTAAACACCACCCTGATCTGGGTTCTCCAAAAGAGGGTTCAGTGTGCCAGGTATAATGAAAGGAACCCAATGAAAGTGCTGAGCCGCTATTGAGAAATTGTTGTGAACAGCAATTTTCTACAGATAACACTGTGACCTTGAAAAGATCAAGGTCATCCATTCACTTGACATGTTTTAACAGGCCTTGACCTGAAGCATTTTGGTCACTGGTCAGAAACACGGCCGCCAGTGCTTATATCAAGTCCTGCCTCAGGAGTCCACTCATGGCCATTGTAAGTCACAATTAGGCCAATTTAGTTGTGGAACCCCGACTTGCGCGAGCAGAGCTCTGGAGGCTACGTCGGGTTGTGAGGTGTCCCCTATCACTCGTGAAGAGACAGGTCGCGACACAGTGTCGCGACCTCAGTGTGAACACCACACACACTGTACACTTATTATTAAGATATCCCAAATATCTTACACAACTAATCTTGCTTTCTTGTAAGTTTTGGATCCAAATTAATTCATTTGCAGAAGTTATTTAGGGTTACACTTCAGAGGCAGTGAATTCCTCCCCCTTATGAGCCGTCGTAGGTGTTTGGAGTGTGCGTCCTAACACCTACGATTGGCTGTATCGTAAGTAGGTCAAGGAAAGGCCCCAAGTTGGTTGCAATGTAAACCAGTATTCTGTCAGAAGTTTAGTTGTATCGAGCTCCCACAATCGTAAACAAAGATACAAATATACCAGGTGAATAATTTTAAGTACCAGAAAATCAACTTTTTCATTTGTCACCTCATATCTGTCACGAGAATGTCACGCTAGGTGTGTGGTTTGGAATCTCTTCATGCGTGAATGGGGTGACACTGAAACGGTCATATAGCTCCGACCAGAAGAGAACAAGGAGGACCAAATGCCGTTTCTCTTAAACTAAGGCCAATTGCAGGTCATCATCTTGTCCCATTTCAAACAAAATGAAACTACACAAAAAATGTAAAATCAAAGCATTAAAAAAAGATGGTAACCCACAATCACACTCTGTTGAGTGGCACTATTTATTCATGCAAACTATGTGTGGCACATTACAGTAAAACTATGATCATGCATGACCTCATTTGGCCATGTTCAGTTAACACATGGACAAATAGACATTTGGCTCAAAATGAAACTAGATCATTAATCTATCTATCATGGACCCATGCATCAAACGGGGTTGTTTTGCAAACTGGTAACAACATATATTTTAATCAATATACTGCCCCCCCCCCCCACCCCGGAGCCGCCCCCCCCCCCCCCCCCCCCCAAAATGGGAAGGCACAATTTTCTGATCATAAACACAAAACATTTAAGATGTTTCTGAGATGTTATCTTGTTGTCTGAACATTTGCATGCTAAGATATGCAAAATTGATCAATTTAAATTTTTTTTTTTGTGGATCAAATCTATTTGTTTACCTTCGCTTCCACATTTCCACTTTGTGTTTTGTTCAGTTCCTCAATCCTTCGAATTTGATAAGGGGTAGTGGACGAAGTCTCGAAATAGACATAATCGCCCACTCTGTACATGTTTGCAGCCATATTTGCGTTATCTGGGTATTCTTCAGTACGAAGAGACTCAAGTGTCAGATATTGACAAACCAAAAGTTATACTGGTTTGCCCCGGGAGACATGAAAACGTCTCAACCGCGAGCACAAGAATGAGCCGCCATTTGCATGGCGTCGGCTTTTCGGCGAACAAAGAGGTCAGCACTCGCGGACTCACCTCACCATTTCCCCCTATGCCAGCGCCACCTTTTGATACGAGCTAAAAACTGGACAATTTAAACATTTCCCAATGGAAAATGTGATGTTACCTTTATCTAATTTTATTCTTTATTTATTTATTGTATATATTTTGGTTATTTGGTACACCAAAATAATAAATTAATCAATAATGTTCACTTAATCGGGATAAATAAAAACATTAATCAGGCGCCACGAAGATTTGTGTATCGAGACCATCGAAGAGTTGCGTTTTGTTGTTGTAATTAATTGTATTCCTGAACTATGTCAACTTAATGTAAACTGAAATCAATATCAAAATGACAAAATATATCCATAGCATAGTTTTTGTCCAGTTTTTGCCAAAGGTCGAGAGTATAAAACGCGAAAAACACATCAAACTGAACAAACATGCCGGTATGAATCAAAGTCAATATATTTGACTGGTTACTGATCTTTTAAGAAAGAGCAAACGAGAGGAGATTCTAAAACTGGTACCAGATTATAATTGAGACTCAGCCTTATGCCCTATTCACTTTTCGCACATTGAATTTACAAACTCACATCACTCAATGCTCGAGAATATTTCCTTATGCCGATCGTGAGAAAAGAGGGGTGAGGTGATTTACTGCAACCAAAATGTCATTCTCTCAGTCAGTAGGATCAAAAGGCTCAGATGAAACTCAAGAGAAGGATGCCAACTCTCAGCTTATGGAGTTGGACAAGGGGTTGGGTTCATCAAAAGTTGGAGAACAGTGTGAAGCAATCGTTCGTTTTCCACGTCTTTTCGAAAAATACCCCTTTCCCATCCTCATCAATTCTGCATTCTTGAAACTTGCAGATGTGTTCAGAATTGGGAGTAATTTTCTCAGGCTCTGTATTCTTAAGGTGACTCAGCAGAGTGAGAAACACTTGGATAAAATAATCAACGTTGAAGAGTTTGTGCGCAGAGTCTTTTCTGTCATTCACAGCAATGACCCTGTGGCGAGGGCTATCACTTTGCGTGTACTCGGAAGCTGTGCTCCAGTTATTGCAGAAAGAAAAAATGTTCATCACAGCATTGTTAACGGACTTGATTCACACGATTCTGTGGAAATAGAAGCTGCCATTGCAGCAACAAATAGGTTTGCACAGCACTCAAAAAGTTTTGCAGGAAGTATGTGCAACAAATTGGCTGATATGATAGAAAAGGTTGAAACTCCAGTGGAAATGAAACTGAAGCTCATTCCCATTTTTCAACACATGCATCATGATGCTGCTACAACAGTTAAAGTACAGATTTTGTGCCAGGAGATGTTATCAACTTACCCAGCGCATGGCGTAAACTTTGTTTTAGTGACTTTGCACACGCTCACTGAGCTCTCAGGCCATTCATTAATGGACATTCCAAAACAAGTGGATTTACTTTTACAGTATGTGAGCAGTGATTGCAGAAAAGCTGTTAGAACCATGGCACTAAAGGACCTACTTATCCTTGCAAACAAAGGTCCTCATATGTGGACAACAGAAAATATTGAAAAATTGTGTTGTTTTGTTTTATCTACGCCATACAAAGCACAAAAAATAGGAGCACTTACTGTATTAGTAGCACTGTCAAAAACAATTGCAATCACAAATTTTGCTACATACTCAGACTCTAAAGTTATTAAACTTTTCAGTGAATTAAGTTATCATGATAATATGTGGATAGCTGTAAAAACTGTTGAGGTACAAACCTATGTTGCTATACATCAGTTTAAACGTGGTTCCAAAAGGATGTTGGAAGAAGAAGTTCCTGTGACACTTGAGACTTTGCTTGTAGTTGCGACAACAGAATCCACACCAGACAGTGCAAAGGTCCTAAAACTTTGCTTACAGTGTGTTGTTGCACAGTCCAAGATCTCTCCAAATCTTATTGACAACTTTGTTGATATGATAACCTCCATGCTTGCTACAGTATCTGAGGATTGTGCAGTCTTACTTTGTGATTGTCTTTCCTCACTAGGCAGTCATACAAATGATTTGTTACGAAATTTAGTTCCAGATATATTTGACACACTCCATCAGGTGGCCTTGGGAAATCAGCCACAAAAAGATGCACGTATGGTGTCATTGATCACACTTATACTGCAGTCATATGCCGGAGAAAAGATAGAAGATAAAACTGCTGAAGACATCATAAGATTGTTAGATGAACTTGACGCATGGAGTGCATATCAGTTGGCTCGTCAAGCTGCACGTTATGGGCACCACCAGGTGTCAGCACATATCTTCTCAGCACTGACATCCAAGGTTTCCAGTGAACATTTCTATCTGTGGTTGAGTGGCCTGGCAGAAGCAAGTCAGGCAGAGAGCTGTCTAATAGGGAAGGTGGAGACTGTAACACAGCTCACAGACAAGATAGCAGCCGCTGAGATGCATTACCACAAAGCAATAACTGCTCTTAAGGCAGCTACATTGCCCACAAAATCTTTGTACTTCCAGTGTGAGTACCTGCAACTGCGATCCCAAATGTTACAGCTGCAATTACAGCTGACCAAGGCATGCAGCAGTTTCCAAACAAGTCCCCCTCCTGCTATTGCCACATCCCTCGCCATGACCACAGGCCAAGAGATACATCGCTATGGCCACATCGTCAGTGAGCTTAACAAGTGTAAAAAACAGTTTGAAGATCTCTGTGGAAGGTGTGAAATAATTAATTTATTAAACTCAAAAGAAATATAGATTGCAATAAAAATAAGGACAGAACATTGTAATTGTGCTAAATTATTAAAGTGGGATTTTGACAACAGAAATGATAGAAACAACATTTTAATGGTGAATAGATATAGGGATAATGAAATGTCAAATGAAGCATCATTTCTTTTTGAATAGAGGAAGTCTAAGTTAAATACCTCATTTCTACTCTCACTTATATATTTAAAAAATGGGATTTGTAATGAACCCTACACTTATGCCTTAATTTTTTTTGGCTTGTTCAGGTATAAGATGTTGTATGAAGCATCATTTGATGCAGACCCTGCCACTCTAGAGAATGTACAGCTGCTCCAGCAGGTGTGTCAAGTATTCATCTACACACTTGACAGCATCATGGACAACTTCACCAAGAGTAAGGTTGGGGAGGAGATGATACTGAGCCTGGGTAATGAGTCCAATCACCGCATAGAGCACCAGGCACTTCACGGAGCATGCTCACAGATGCTGTGTATGGTGCATGGTGCAGTGAAGGTAGCAGCCGAGGCTCCCATCACTCACCAGCATGTCACCTGCCTGACTAATGTATCCAAGGCTGTCTGTGACGTGCCACTCTCCATGCCAAGGTAAACAATTAAACCCATTAACACTGCTCAGTATAATATTCTTACTGATATTTGATTTTGTTTGGATTGCATTGCAATTTGTTTGACATTAGTGAAGATGTTGGCAAGTGACAATTGCAATTTTACAAGTTACATTTATAACTAAATATTTTAACTAAAATTAAAGAGAAAATGTTAACCCTATTGCAAAAATCTGTTTTTCTTTTGACAGATATTTTTTCCAGAGCTTACAGACTACAAGTCTGAAGTTGGCCATCTCACCCCAGTCCCGCTCCAATGAAGCAGTGTCCATCCACTATGACACACACCTCACCCTCAAGATAGAAGGCATTATCCAGCATGGAGACCAACCAGAGATATTCCGCAAGGCACATGCAGTCCATCTACGTGTTAGCTCGGCACCGCAAGCTATACACAACAATTCTGCAGATGCTAAGATGAAGGAGGCCCCAAATAATGATATGAGCCAGACAGCAGAACCTCACAATGATTACTTCAGCTCTCAGTTCCTCTTGGCCTTCCCCATCACAGGGCAGTACACTGTAAGTGCACATTTAGTGATACATAACCTGATAAGTACTCCATTTCTCAGATGCTCTTGGTTTTCCTAGTATCAGAACAGTATTCTGTAAATGTGAAGTGCAAATATCAATGATACATTAGCTCTTGAGCACTTCACTCAGATTGTTCTAGCTTTCCCTATAGTATGCATTCCACTCGAAGTGAAATCAGATATTAACAATACCTCATAATGGATACATTAGCATTCAAATTGTTTTGACTCTGTCATATTACAATTTACAACGAGTGCACTCTGATATTTTTTTCTCTTCTTAAACCAATTTGTAATTAATTTTAATTGTGTTAATTTTTGCATCATACAGAAGATATAGATAGATTTTTTCTGAGAATTTTCATGTTAATATGAGCATTGAATGCCAATTTGTATTTGTTAGCATTTACCTCCAAAAATAACAATATTACGTGTAAATTTCAATGTAAATCTCGAGAGCAAATTATATATTGACCATAAAGTGGTTTTGTTTAGGTTTGCATTGAAGCAGCTGTGGTAGATGTGAATGGTGTGGTATGGAACACAGGACCCAAAACAACTATGGAGGTTAAGTCCTATGATGAAGCTGTGCAAAGAAAACAGCAACAACAATATGCTGCTCACAGACAACAACAGAGGGCACAAGCTCTCACACAGTTCTGAAGATGGACACTTGACGATACAAGCTGACAGATCTAAATTTAAATACCAGAGAGTACAGGATCTTTATAATGACCAACACAGCAGCTATGGCACTGGTCTGATGATATACTCTATGGACACATTTACATGAACACTGATAATGTTATGCTGCTAAAACGTAGAGAGAACATAAGCTTTGTCATTGGTTTGATAATAAACTCAAAAGGGGGCATAAGCTTAGAAACAGGCCTTAAAATTAAAATATTTACTTTAGTGCTTAAAGAATGAATTTGTACCTTTCTGATGATAAAACCTTAAAGAATAAGTTGTACTCTCCAGAGAAATATGCATTGGAATTTTTATTCACAGACTTCAAGATCATAGATAAATGTATCAAAGATCTGTTACTATAACTAAAGGAATTGATCATTTTCATGATATATGGAAAAGATAACTTTTGGCACATGTCGTCATTATACCATATTCAAGCCTTTCTTCCTGAAGCATAAAAGCATGGGAAGGCACCCATTTCAGAATTATCAAAAGAATTTGGTAACAAGTACTCAAGTAAAAGGGTATGAGACATTTGATAATCATGTACAGTGTAGGCTTAAGAATGTAAATATCTGTGGTGGATTTAAATTGAACATTTTTGTCAAAACATCAGTCAAAAATGTAATGTAATATCAGTTGTTTGTCTACTCTCCTTTTCAGAGATACATGTAGTACATGATCTACTTACCTCTGCCTTACTGACTACTTACTGACTTATCGCCCAAATAGTGAATATTTATATTTTGAATGTTTGACATATTCTTTCAAAATATGGGCAATAACTTTTGACATTTCAATTTATCTCACCATTTTGACAAACAACTGACGTGAGCATCTGGGGCATGTCAATTACAGTTTTAATTACTGAAATAACGCTTTTACATAGACAAAAGATTACACAATGAGTTCACTCAAAAGCCACTCAGGAGCCAACTATAATTCTAAATGCCAAAATTGTCCTTTGTTTTATGGTAGTATTTTCAAAGCAGTTAAGGCAGAGGTAGGAAGAGGATCAACTACCAAGGTTAGGTAATGTGTTCTTTGCCTGCACTTAGGAATATTCCTGCAGAACAAAGGTGCTCCTGTGAGGATGTGATTGTCACCAGAGAAATGGATGCAATTGAATAGCATATATCTGTTATGACAAAGCCAACTGCACATACTTGTGCATAATTTGTATGTAGTTAATAAATATTAAACTATATATCTATTTGCAGTCTTGTGATTTCCTTAGAGAACAGGAATGCTAGGAATTTTGTGTGAGAATAAATGAGGGAAAAACAAAATTGCTTTTTAAAAAAAGGGATCTATTTGTGGCAACAAAATTTGGCAGTGAACCTAACTTATATTTTTGACTGAAGAAACAAGAAAGCATATTTTATAATTTGGACCAAAAATGTGAATTACACCCCATACAGAAGGAGGTTAAGGGGAGTCGAAAGTGAAAATGTAATTTTTTAGTGCCAGAAGGCAGCGTCTATAACTACCATCAGGTCATATTGGCACCAAATCTTGAAAATAACACATTAAAAAAGGAAGCAATTTTTGTACTTAACAATTTGAACCTCAGAGTTTAAGTTACAGAGAACATTGGATATGATATTTAAATTTTCCCAATATATTTTATTTACATGTATTTATTACATTTATAAGATTGTAAAAAAACTTGAAATAGTTGATTCAGACAATTGTAAACTCATCTCTGTGGAAAAAGTGAATCTTTAGTTAAACCTTAAAGCCCATTCATATTTTTTGTATTTAATTTTTTGGACTTGAGCAATGATCAGCATAGCCCATTGGTATATTTGTGATTATTTCTTGTAAATGCCTGCAAATTGACGCACCGGTAGTCAGTTTTGCTAAAAATAAACATTAAAAAACTTTATATTTACATTGTACCAGTTTAAAAATGAAGTTCAGATTGGTCATTCTTGCATAAATCCTGTTTATCATTTGTTAGAACTCTATATACAATATGTACAAAATAAAGAAAATGAGCACAAAAGTATATCTGATTATTCTCTTGTTTACAATATTTTACTCCAAATATTTTACATTCAGGGAACTTATCAGCCTTTCTGTACAATCAACATTCAGCATCAATCTTGGCATTTGAAAAAATAAGAATTAGCATTTAAATAGTTTCCCTGGTCAAAAAATATTTTGGCAATCTTTTTATACAGATATCTGATGACATTAATTCACATATCTTTATCATTTTGACATTTGTGTTTTTTATGAACTCATTAATATACATTCAGTTGTTTTAAGACTTCTTTGATGCTGAGGTAAAGGAATCAACGTACATCACACAACAGATCTGATTATGCCTGTCTTATTATTTAAATATGCCAGACAAAGGAATCCAATGAATCTATTTTGTTCAAAAACCTATGGTCATGAACTGAGATCTTGTGGTTCTGAAAGGTTTTCTTGTAGTAATTGGGTGAACACATCCTCTTGTGCCTGTATATGTGTGGCCAGTGTGAGTCTCTGAACACAAAGATCTGCAACTTCCTCCAATGCATGCTAAAATAGGGAAAATATGTTAAATAAATGTAATAGAGATAATTTATGAGCCAGAATAATTGTGCTGGCATCACTAATTAATTTCATAGACAATAAAATATAAAAAAATGACCTTTTTGGAAGAAAATGTATCATTTGCGAAAATTACCGGTTCTAATTCATGGAGATATAAAAAATGTTATACCTGTAAAATATGTAGTCCTTTGAGACAAGTGACAATAATTTCATTTAGTCCATCTCCAGTTACATCAACATGATCTAATGCCAGAATGGGTTCTGGGAAAGACCGCTGCCACACCAACTCAAATGTGCCATCATTTGGGACTCCCTCTGGTGGAGCCTGTTCATTGTTTGTGCTCTGGGGAGATAGTTCATCTGGGACATTGAGATCAGTGGTGGACGGCATAGGCGATGATGTTAAAGGAAGTGTAGCGCCATCTTGAGGTGGTTCAAGGGCCTGCTCTATTTGTGACAACTTTTCTGGCTTTTTGGGTAGATATTTATACACAAGAAGCTCCTGCAAAAGAGTTTTCTTTTAATTGTTATTGGGTTATACATATCCAAAGGTTCAAGTTAAAGAATCTCAAACAGATAATAATTAGACTCTCCCTGAATGGACTTCATTTGACCTGCACTGCCTGCATGACAAAACAGGAACCTATGAATATTATTTTATTGTATTATTTATAAAATAATATAATAAAATAAAGGTAATCATATTACCTGCTATGAAGCACAAGAAACACAAAATTTTTAAAATGGCAAAAAAAATTACATTATAGAGCATATGTAGCACCACTATCTGTCACTGAAATTGTTGCAACAGTATATTCTTAATGACTCATGTCACACAGATTTTTAATATGAATAAATAAAATTTCAATCAAAACTTGTACAAAGTATCATTCAATTGAAGATTGTTACCTGTCCATATGTTCCCAGAAGTAGCTCGTTGTGGCCATCTAGGTCAACATCAGCAACACATGCACACAATACGCTGTCATATTTACAACTGTCGCTCAGGACAATCACATCATCTAAACCCTTTTCTAACACACTCCTGGAGAATAAGATTTTTTTCTTAAGATATTTTAGCTTGGAAAATGTAAGATCAAAAAGAATAGTCACAAACATTTATTCCAAACTGGATCTTACTGAAATTATGTTGGAGCAGAGACTCTACATAAAATTATCTAAGTTATACATTGAATTAACTGTTGGACTGGTCTCTTTTATGTTTGTATTCATGGAATATACAGTTAGTATTTTTTCAAAGGATGCATAAAAAACTAACTTGTAAACTACTGTGTTTTCTAAGGCATTTGAGACGACGAGTTGAAAGTTTGGAATATCTGAGTCAAATCCGTCATCCTCTTCCTCCTCCAGCACTGAAAGCACCATTTATCTCTCCAAGTAATTGGTTCAAATGTGACAAAATATATTTTTAAAATACAAATATACCAATATTGCTCATATTATATGTCTGTATATGGTTACAAAATTCAATCATAACCAACCTTGATTAACAAAGCTAGGTACTGGGACGTCTGTGTCAATGTTGAAGGATCGTACACAAGTAATCGGGCTATCATGTTGCACGCTCCATTCCTTCAGCATCTCTTTAAAAATTATATACCAGTATATATCACTATGAAGGATATAAAAACACAAATTTCTATCAATTCCCATATGGAAGGAAATTACAATCACTGAGAACTTCATGTCATCTTTTTGTTCCTTACCTCTAGTTTCTGTATTGATAATGTATGCACAGACTGTTCCATTTTGGCATCCATACACAGTTAATCTTTTCCGATAATTATCATATGACTTACAGTCCAACCACATTATGCTGTAACATATGACATTGATCATTTACTGTCGATTAAAAGTCTTATGCATAAATCCTGTGATTGAGTTAAAAGATTATTTACATTTGAACATCAAGAAAAATGCACAGAATGATTATCAGTGCAGGTAAGGTTTATTGAATGAAAGAATTTTAAATCCAAAAATCCAATTGGTTAAAAATGCACCACTTACATGCTGCTGGGGTCTGCTAATTCTGGGTAGTATTCTTCAACAGGTTCTTCACTAAATGTATGTTGATAACGGTCCTATACAGATTATAGATATAGAACGATACAAGCCAAAAAATAAAATCACAGTCAGATTTCTTTGATTCATTTTCAACTTTACAACAAGTTTTTGATACCATAAAGGAGATAAATTAATGCAAAACTTAAGCTTTTCATTTTTGGGATACATTTATTTGTGAATGTAAAATAAATTTAAAGAGTAATTATACTTACTTCTCTGTACATATGAACTTTTTGGTCTCCTCCTGTGAGCAAAAATACCATCTCTACATTACCACCATGGGCTAATCTGCAAAGTTAAATATTATTTTAAACACAACTCAAATTCCTTTCTCCGGCTTTTATTGCATGATTTTACTCAATAAAAATTCACAGAAAGCAACCGAATATGCAATTTGGTGTTGAAATGTATTATGTTACAATAAGAGAGTCTTAGGAGAACTTACTCTGCATGTAATATCTGGTAGGGCACAAATGGAAGTTCCAAGTTTTGACACCCCTCTGCAAAAAAAATTAAAGGGATAAGCACCAATTTTGCAACAACAACAAAAAACTTTTAAAATTAGAGTATGACAATATGCTTATGACATTATGACATGTTTTGTCATTTGAATAGTGCCAGAATGACGTCACACAGTACTACTCTACTTTGAGCCTCAATTGAGGTCAAACAAAGTTCATGCTACCCATGTTTACCGGTCATGTGCAGAGTATTGTTCAGACAGACCTCTGCTCAGAGTACAGATTCTATGTGTTATTGCAGCTCATATTATTACCTAATGTTAAACTTCAATATGGTATGATGTCATACATGTAGATATGCTATAAAATATCTTTAAGACCTTTTTTAACTTTACTTTGACATTTTTATAGGAATCCTCTTTAAAGAACAATAATAAGGTGAGCACATATCAATAGTGGATAAATATGAGCTTTACATAATGACTCTGCATATCTTGATTTCATAAAGACCTGCATAATATTATCATGCTTATTTTTGAAAAACTAAAAATAACTTACGGGCAATAATATCCAAATTAAACTCAGCACCCTGTTCCCATTCCGAGTAGATATTGAGAAATTGGCACTGTTTGCTTTCTGTTGTCTTTGAGGTAAAATGCAGTTTTTAATTTTTAACATGTTAATCTTACATAAAAATCATATCCTAGTTTTAAAAAAAAGAGAGATGGGGAAGTTAACTTGCATAATTTATTTTGTAAATTTTTCTTTAATTTTCTTCAAATGTATGATTATAAGTCTTTTAGTGTGTAATCTTTATTAATTTTATTTTATTTACCTTTATAAAGGTTACACCCACAACAACACCATTACCATAGTAGCATTTGTTGAAAGCATCTATTGAAACAATTTCTGCATCACCTAAAACGATTATTAATCAAATATAAGTTGAGTGTTAACAGTCAATAAATGTTAGATTGTAGTGAAATGAACCACAGTCTGGGTTTATAGTGTCTTGCTTAAAAAAAAGACATCTCACAGTTGAGATAAAATAAAAAATAATTAACTATGGTTTGCATTTTATTTTATCTTCAATCTTCATGGAATAATAAAAAGACATTTTTGATCAAATATTATTATAAAGGTCATATGGGTCTTTGCAAGTTGACAATGATTTGAATGAACTTTGTAGTTTATATTGCAGATTTACAGAATGATTTATATGCTGAAGCAGTCTGGATCGAGCCGTCCTTCAATGAAAGTTTGCCTTTGCAGTTTGCCTTGCTATGAACCACATGGAAACCATTCATAAATTTGGTTGCCAAGCGTGTGTAAAAAGGTACGGATGCTACAGAGCACAGCTTTGACTCGTCTGTACCATTGAAACCAATGGCAGTCATTCATCGGACCTTGCCTTGCTGGAGGCTGTCAGTCAACATTGCTACACTTTTTATTTACAAATAGAACCACTTCCGCAGTGAACAGAGATAACAGTCAATATTACCACCTGCAATCATCATAACTGTCAAAATGTGGGTGCCTAAAAAGTGTAGCAGTGTTGCTTGACAGTCTCCAGCGAGACATGTGCCAAGTTCTCCTGTTTGACCCCAAATGACTTTTTAATTGTGAAAAGTTAAACAGGGGGAAATAATTGAATTATAAATCAGTTGGTCTTAACAGATTTTGCAATCCTTTTGCTTTTTTAAAACAAACTGAATGAAAAGGAAAGCCTTGTACCGATGCTGATCAGTTATACTACAGATGGCATGACAATCATATTTAAAAGTAAACGTTCCATCTGGCGGGAAAAGCAGGAGCTCGATCCTGACTGGTAGTTCTATCTGTAAAAGGGCTGAACCAAACATGTTGCTAATCCTTTATAAACGCATCATCAATTCCTAGTAAAAACTGCTTGATTAATCCATAAAAACATCAACTCTAAAATGTTGGTTTCACTGTTATTCAGGTGATCATCAAGGAATGAATGAGCATTGTGCAGGTATGACAGCTCTCACTAGAGATGATTCTAATTGGTATCGGGTCAGCATTAGCACCTTCTTTGACATTCACTCAATCTCATTATAATTCCCAAATTTATAAAATCTCCTTTGAGCTATCTATGCGACATTGAGGTACAATGGCCTTGATAAACAGCTATGGAGTGGTGTTGTCGTGCACAAAGTAGGAATCTTGCACAATGTAGGAATAATTCCTACATTGTGCAGGACAAAGTAGGAATTCCTACATTGTGCAAATAAGTAGGAATATCAGAGTCAAGAATCCAAATGTCAGGAATAAGAATGAGGAGGTTTAGGAAATATGAACATAGGACTGTTATAATAATAATGATGATATGAGAATGCACTGATATTAGTTGTGTGCATAAAAAATATGATTTTATCAGTGATATGTACATTTCTCATTGGCAAATAGGTAGATATCTGGGTGTGGGCTTGTAAATGTAGATCTACAATTGCGATACGAATATTCCAAACAAACAAAAATGTTTGTATATTTTTTGTCAAAGTAAAATGACAATCAACATTTCTATTTCCAAAAATGTCATATCTCTATTATAATGTACTAGTCAATCAAAATTTTTAACCATATTCTATAATGCCAACAATGTCCAATTAAGCCAGAGGAAGTGTCTGTTATTTTTTTAAATACAAAATATAATAGTAAACTAATAAACATTGTAATTATATTAGCCACATCCAGTCATATCAGTTATTGATATATCTGAAAATTCCTAATTATTTGCACAAAGTAGGAATTCCTACTTTGGGCAGTTGCACAATGTAGGAATTCCTACTGGGCCCTGATTCCTACTGGGTGCAAGACAGTGTCATCAGCTTAAATACAGTACAGAGCCAGATTGTCAGTTAGAATACAAGTCAATAAGGCAACTTAAATATTAATGTCAGCTGAACAATCTTAAAATAAAGTTAAATAGCAAAAAGGTAAAATCCAAACACTTTCCATAAAACCACTTAAATTAAAAGCGGCAGGATTCAGCACTTTTGTAGTTTTAAAAACATACGATATGACAGTCAAGAGGCTTGGAACTTTGCAGAACTGAGATTGAGAAGAGCACCTGGGATGTATGTGAAAGGAACTTCTTTTGACAACGGCCGTGTCTTCTGGAATTCCATTGACATAACCTTTCCTCTCAATGAAGCAACTAATAGTTTGTTTTGTCCACATGGCATGGTGATTTTTGTGAGGCCATAAACGTTGCTCTGGGATTGTAAACTACAGTAGTGGGCCTCTCCAAACTTTGGTGACAGCGACATCTTGAATTTGATAATTGCCTACAAGACTACTTTGTTTATTTTATACAATCAATGTTTCATCTGTCATTTCAAAATAGTTTCTGTGTAAAATAATCTGAAAGAATATCAATATTTAATATAATTTAATATTTTGGGATTTTTTTCGAAATTATTTCATAGTGAATTCTTATCGATTTAGCATTTCATAATAAATTACACATCTATTTCCGAGGTAATACCCGGAAGTGCGAATAAGTTGGACTGGTCATAACAAAATATTTTCTATTGAAGGAATTTATGGATATTTTTTATCGGGAACCAGTCAAAAGTCCTTTTTGGTAAAATGGCAGACGAAGAGACTATCAAAACACGTGAGGAAACAGAAATGCACCCTAAGGAGGGTGATTTCAAGAAAGTAAAACTCAAATCAAGAAAGAGGAAAATGGTTGAAGAAACGGCAGATGTTAAAGATCAAATGGACACTTCAGAAACACAGATTAAACGGCCAAACCTACCTCCAATATCGGCAGACAAATTATCGGTTGGTTATTTATGTTATTACTCAATAGTGTGAAATGAAAGTGTGGCATTGAAAAATAGTCTCATCCCAGAAATTAAAGCCCCCTAATCCAGATTTAATATTCTGACCACATTTCAGAGAATTGGTGTACTTGTCATATGTTTTATACATTTAATCATTTGAATATTTTTTAATTGTGCAAATTGAATCATTCCAGTGTCCACCAAAAGTCGTAGACCCGTCGGACAAAGCCAGCATCAGATCACATTGTCCGGTGATAACGACTGGAAACGGCAGCCAAATTATTCAAGATTTTTGGTGCCTGCAATTTTACTAAATTCAAAGTGTCAGGGATTCATCATTGCACAATATATTAATGTTTCAATGCGAATGAATACACTGTGGTGGCGCTCCAATCGTTTTCGCGACAAAAATAAGAGCTTCTCTCCATCACTTCCGCTTTTCATAATGCCAAATTGTCAGAGATTTTTCGGTGGCTGCCATTTTACTAAATTTGAAGTGTTAGGGATTCATCATTGCACAATATATCAATGTTTCAATGCGAATGAATACACTGTTGTGGCGCTCTGATCGTTTTCGCGCCAAAAAATAAATGCTTCTCCCTGTCACTTCCGCTTTTCATAATGGCAACCTCATGTTGTATATACCTATTTAAGCATTGTTAAACTCACATTTTCCGACTTGTACATAATTTAGAGTTATTTAATGAAGGCGGACTACTGTTGACACTTGGAAGAATATTTCTATGTGTATTTTAAGACAAAGATTTCAATTATATCGCTGTTGGGGAAGCTTGTACCTGGCCAATATGAGCGTACTTTATTTACTTTTCATGATGACATAAGAATTTTACCTTATTTTAATGGGAATTATTGTCTGGCGTTAAGCAAAAATGTCTGATGTTAAGCTACCCAACGTCAGACAAAATATCTGGCGTTGGTCTGAAACTCAGATGGGTCTATTTTCTCCCCAGACATGGATCAGAATGAGACATTTTAGATTTTGATGAGCCAAATGTTATCTCATGCCTCCCCCTAACAAAATCCCTGTGATTGGGTAAGATTTTAACATTATATATTACAAAACATGGTCGATGTCTATCCTTCATTTCAAATGTTTATCCTTATATTTGTGTATTTCAGAGTGTTGGATCAGATACAAGGAAGATCCCAGTTCCAGCTAACAGATATACACCCCTGAAAGAGAACTGGATGAAGATATTCACTCCTGTCGTTGAACATTTGCATTTACAAATCAGATTCAACCTAAAGACAAGAAATGTGGAAATAAAAGTAAATATATTTTTACATTATTCATAATGGATTCTTTTCTTCTGAAGAGTGCTTGTCTCTGAAGAGCAAAATATCTTAAATAGAAAATGTTTTATCATTTAACTTTTGACTTTCCAGACTTGTAAAGAGACCAATGATATCGGAGCCTTACAAAAAGCAGCAGATTTTGTAAAAGCATTCACATTGGGATTTGATGTTGATGTAAGTATATTTATGTACTTTGATGTTACAGTAACCATCCATGAATTTCAAACAAGATTGATGATAGTAGTCTGGGCCAAATACTTATTAGGCCACAAGACAGTCAGGCTTGTAAGTGGAGATTTGCACAAAGTATACTAGCCCAAACCATTACTGTACTTGATTAGAGCAATTTATATTTTGTAAGATCAATCAAATGAAAAAAAAAAGAATTTTTTTTATCAATATTAGAAAAAATCATAATTAGCTTCTAGACAGTTCAAGAGATGTACAAGCCTGACAGTGTTTCAACTCGTCTGGGACTAGTAATATATTTACATCTGGGACTGTAATATATTTACCATATATATTTTTTAGCCTTCAGAGAAAACTAAAGTGTCTTTGAGATGTTACTTTTTCACAATTTCCAGACAGTTCTCTGGTCTTGTCTCAGAAAAGTCGAAGGAATATTTCAATTGAATCAATATTATCAACCTTTATCTTACACAAACAATATTTTTCTTTAAGGATGCACTGGCTCTAGTGAGATTAGACGATCTATTCTTAGAATCATTTGAAGTAACAGATGGTAAGTTTTTTTTGTTTTTATTTTTAGCTCTGCTGACTTCTTTGAAGTAAAAGAGCTTTAGGAATGGGGAAAATGTCTGTCCGTCCATCCATCTCAACATTTCTTTAAAAATCTTTTCCAAAACTACCAGTAATATATTTTTCATATTTTATATAGATGTAGGTATAGAGGTGAAGATTCAGATTCCTTCAAATCTTAGTGATGTCACCATTGACCTTGAGATTCCTTCAAATCTTAGTGATGTCACCATTGACCTAGTGTAGTGACCTTGAGGTCACTAATTTTGTACTGAGCATATCTCAACAAGCACCTATAAGAAAAAAATTTAACTTGGTATACAGAAATACCTTAGGTCATAGCTATGCCTCACCATACTTTCTTAGTCATGTGACCTTTGACCTTGACACATTGACCTTGAATTCCAAATTTGTGTACATGGCACATCTCAATCATTAGAAGTGAATAAATAGTACTTTATATCTGTTATATACCAAAACTATGTTTAAAAATCTTCTCCTCCAAAACTACCAGTAATATTTGTTTCATATTTTGTACAGAGGTAGATAGAGAGATGAAGATTCAGATTCCTTCAAATCTTAGTGATGTCACCATTGACCTTAGAGTAGTGACCTCGAGATCACAAAATTTGTTTAGAACATATCTAAGCAACCACTTACAAGAGGAAATTAAAACTTGGTATACCAAAAGTCTCATCATCCTTTTTTTAGTCATGTGACCTTTGACCTTGACCTCGAATTCAAAATTTGTGTACATGAAATATCTCAACCTTTAAAGGTGAATAAAAAAGTAGTTCATATCTGTTGTTTATCAACACTATAAAGCACACCATATACATTTTTTTTTACAGATTTGACCTTTGACTTTGATACTGTGATCTTGACTTTTGTATTATTGATCTGGAGATATTTCAACATCAGAAATTTATCTTCAACATTAGACATTTCAATGCATATGCCCTTGAATCAATTGTCACATGCTATGGTTGGACTGGAACCCTATTGTATTTTTGATTTTGTAACAGCAAAGAATAAGGTAGGCAACCAGAGAAATTAAAGTCTAAAGCACCCAGTGTTTCATAGAGCTCCGATCAATTTTGCACCAAAAATAACAGCTTCTCCCCGTCACTTCTGCTTTTCATAATGGCGATCTTGTGTCGCATATACATACTTAACCATTGTTAAACACACATTTTCTCTGACTTGTGCATAATTTAAACTTATTAAATGAAGACCACTGTTGACACGTGGAAGAATATATCTGTATGTGTATTTTGAGACAGAGATTTTAATCATATTGCCTTTGGGGAAGCTTGTATCCGGCCAATATGAGCATACTCTATTTACGTTAAGCAAAAATGTCTTGACATTAAGCTACCCAACTTCAGACAAAATGTCTGGCATTGGCCCGACACTCTTCGCAGTCACTGCATGGGGTTATGTTTTTATTTGTTTATTTCTTTTTGGTGGGAAATTAATCATTTTATCCTCAAACTGTATGCTCAATTTTAATAAGTTTTACAAAAGCTTAGTGCCTTCAGTTACTTTTTCCAAGTACAATCAAAGATGTGATATCCTCAAACTAATGTCATGTTCACTATTTGTAGTGAAACCGCTGAAAGGGGATCATTTGGCGAGAGCCATTGGGAGAATAGCAGGAAAAGGAGGCAAAACAAAATTCACAATTGAAAATGTTACCAAAACAAGAATTGTATTAGCTGACACGTGAGTACGATTTATATTCTTGACATTTCAGGTGTTTGTTTTTTTTTTAAACGTATGGATCATTAAATGCTAAAAAGCTTTGTTACTTATTTAAATATCATAGTTTATATTTTCTGCACAAAAGATTTCATTTATATATATTTAGAAAAATCCATCTACTGGGCTCCTTCCAGAACAACAAAATGGCAAGAACAGCAATATGTAACTTAATCCTAGGTAAGTAGGGAACAATAATACAAATGAATAGCATAAATATATTAAAGACAGAAAGTATGGTCAAATATGAACATTTTGATTCTTAATATTAGTATCACAACACAGAAACCTTCGTAAAATCCTAATCATTTTACCAAAGTATTTCAAAGGTTAGTTAAAAACAATTATCAAAGTTATATTTTTTAAGAATAAAACTTCTCAAAAGATAAATTGAATATTTCTTTTTTCTTAAAGCATCTTTCTCTATTTCAAACTTTTTATTTTCTGTTTCACAGGTAGTCCCCCATCAAAAGTATATGGCAATATGCGTGCTGTAGCATCCAGAGCAAGTGAACGATTCTGATTTCTGACAAGCTCTCCAACATTGTATCATATCTCTCATTTATGTAAATATTCTGCCATTTTAATCAATAAAAATGTCTGCCAAATAAATACTTGCTGGTTTCTGTGAGTCATTTTTTTAAAGGAATAATGTTTTGCTCCCGCCACCTGAGTGGAGCTGGAGCTATGGTATTGGGCTCTGTCTATGTGGGTGCATGTGTCGTGCGCATCTGTCAATAAAAACTTCCAACATTTTGCCCACTAAGATCCACTAAGCTGTAATAGTTAAGAGCTGCATATATTTTTTACCATACACGTAACCTATGAAGGCCAAAAAGGATGACCAGGATTGTTTGTCAAGGTCACAGGCTTCAAATTGTTACCAAATACTAAGATATTTGATATACCTTTTCACCTATTTTAGTTACAATCTCAAGATTTTTACCACATTTACCTAATGAAGGGCCACAATTTCTATTTGCAAATATAACCTTGACCTTGTTTCCAAGGTCAGACTTCAGAATGGCACCAGCAAGTTTTGCTATAACTTGACACTTGTTCTAGTAACAGAAAAACTGAGCTGCCAAATAACCAATGACTGACCTACTTATGAATCTTCAGTTGAAAATGACTACCGGTACTTTCAAAGCAAGAACCTTTGATCAACAGTTGTTTGTTATGGTCAGTTGTGTTCATCGTGAAGGCCTTATTTATCTTTTATTTTAATAAAATTTGACTTGAATTGCTACGGTTTCCTGAGTTTTTTAACAGGGCCTCAGCTATGATACCCCAAACTGTTATAGGATTCCATTTAATTTTTATTTTCCTTTATTCCCATTGTCCAATTTTTGCCTACATAAAATGAGTGAAACATCATGTAAAATCATTTATTTCTTTATATACAAGCACACCGCTTTCAACAACAAATGTATTTACATATGAAATTCTAAATATAATAATAAATAAGAGGATACTGACAAGCTGTGATTGTAACCACAACAAGCTACCAATGCATGAGTTGAGCTCTGAAGCACATTGTATGAACACTGAGTGTCTGGATAGCATTCTTCATAGGTTTTAATATTTTGATTGTTTACATTCTCTGTTAGATTTGGGATGAGGACAGAGGGGATGGTAAGGAATTCTCATGTGCAGGCTTTCATGTACATGTACAAATATATTTTTTTTGTTTGTTTTTTTTCTTCACAAATATTAACCAATTTGCAGATATTTTTTCCTGGTATGCTGATTTGACAATTGGTAACTATAAGACCATCTGTGCTATGATTGCTCAGACACAACAAAATGCTAAGTATTAGTGGTTTGATAACTTACATTGATATTAAAATTATTATTAACTGGTCACCACCAAAGGGTGTTAACAAGGTCAGCAAACTTCCAGATTTATATGTCCAAATGACAAAAGAACACATATATATCTGTATATCTTCTATTTGAGCCACCAAATAATTATCAGGTTTGCATACTCTACAAAGTCTAAATATAATCTACAATAGAGTTGAAATATAAACAAAATTTGGTTAGATCTAAACAGACCAAAGCAAGGTACTGTTATGGCATAGTTTTCTTGTCAAAGGCCTAATTCCAGTTTTAGTCTTGTTTTTATTTATTTATTTTTTAATAATTAGATTTTAGAGACTTGTATAGTTTCAGTTCCATTCCTAATTTTCATGAACAGTTTCTGCATGTTGTTTTCAATGGAACAAAATGGTGACCTGCAATTATTGGCCTATGATGGCAAGTTGAACATTTGGCCAAGTAACCAAGTAGCCAATGGGTCAATACTCTCACCATAAGCTGTTCAGCTCAGCATGAAGAGTGGATATGAACCAAGGAGGATTCTGATTATCATTCTACTGAGGAAATAAATGCTTATAGAATCTGTTGTACACTTGTCAGGTTCACTGATGAATAAAACACTAAACATCCACAAAAGCCACACATTTAAAATATGTTTTTAAGAGAATATATATAATATATATATATATATATATATATATAAACTAGCACCTATGTGAACCTATTAATATTCATGAAATAATCTCAAATCATAAAGGGTTTCCTTTATTTTGGTGTTCATGACAACTTTACATGTAGGGTACCAGTTTCTGCATGCGCTGTGGATGCGGACAGGCAAGGGGCCACTGCTGCCTAGCCACAATGGCAGGATCAGATAACTAGTCCAGCACCAGCACTCATGACCACAGGGCCATGTCCCATATAGATTGGTTTCAAAAGAGGGTTAGCCTTTCCTGAGAGGTTAAATAACAGTGAAAACAGCACTTTGTGTTAAGTATTTGACATTTAAAGAAATGAGACCTTCCAACAGAGGTGCACCACTACATTGAACTTAATAACATTAATGCTCAGCTGCCATGTCATGTTAACATATTCATTCACAGACTACCCAATATCTACTCAATATCTATGTACTCAACAAAGAAGTCTCCCCACTGCTTTCCTTATTGAGACATAGAATCATTTGTTCCCTGTAATATTTGGTGAATTATTGGACAGATAACAAAGAGACTTTGTGGCTGATAAGGTTTAAAAAAAATCTGTTATGATTACACTCCACTGATTACCATGCTTATATAGTGTTTTCTCTCAAATTAAATTGTTTCACATGGGAAAGATACATGTAATCTTACATCTGCTATTGTTTTTTAGCATGATACAGGTTCAGGTTGAACTATACAAAAGGGTTCATCAAACACGATTTCCTGAATACACATAACTTACCGGTATGTAAAGTCATCAATCAATTTGTTGACAAAGTAATGGACCTGACCAAAATGAACACAACTCTTATGTTTAGATGCCAATTATTTTAAGTAGTTCCCTGAATATTATACACTATCACATTAACTTCTCTGGTTGGTGCTCCATAATATGCATGACCCCGAGATGTATAAAGGTGGAATAGCATGTACAATGTTTACTGACAATATATCCTCTCTGTGAGAGATGGAAAATAAGACTTAGGCACAAGGCCTTTGTTTACTCCTGCACATATTCTAAGCTGCAACACCACTACAGTCATTGTAATAGGAGATATGGTGCATTGCAGTAGAATGATTTCTCTTGACTTTTTATGGGATGATTAAGAGTTTGCTGATACATGTCACTGATAATTCATCTGGCCAATAGAATATATAGATTACTATCCACTATCATATTCTATCTGCCCCAAACTGCCATTTTTATTTATATCCATAGTCATGCTCCACCATTTGCCTCCCTTATTCCAGTCTTTAGATGGCCAATGTAGATTATATCCATAGTTATGCTCCACCATTTGCCTCCCTTATTCCAGTCTTTAGATGGCCAATGTAGATTATATCCATAGTTATGCTCCACCATTTGCCTCCCTTATTCCAGTCTTTAGATGGCCAATGTAGATTATACCCATAGTTATGCTCCACCATTTGCCTCCCTTATTCCAGTCTTTAGATGGCCAATGTAGATTATGGCCATAGTTATGCTCTACCATTTGCCTCCCCAATTGCAGTCTTTAGATGGCTAATGTAGATTATGTTCATAGTTATGCTCTACCACTTGCCTCAGTTATTCCAGTCTTTAGATGGCCAATGTAGATTATATCCATAGTTATGCTCCACCATTTGCCCCCCTTATTCCAGTCTTTAGATGGCCAATGTAGATTATATCCATAGTTATGCTCCACCATTTGCCTCCCTTATTCCAGTCTTTAGATGGCCAATGTAGATTATAGCCATAGTTATGCTCTACCACTTGCCTCAGTTATTCCCTTCTTTAGATGGTCAATGTAGATTATATCCATATTTATGCTCCACCATTTGCCTCCCCAATTGCAGTCTTTAGATGGCCAATGTAGATTATGTTCATAGTTATGCTCTACCACTTGCCTCAGTTATTCCAGTCTTTAGATGGCCAATGTAGATTATATCCATAGTTATGCTCCACCATTTGCCTCCCTTATTCCAGTCTTTAGATGGCCAATGTAGATTATACCCATAGTTATGCTCCACCATTTGCCTCCCTTATTCCAGTCTTTAGATGGCCAATGTAGATTATGGCCATAGTTATGCTCTACCATTTGCCTCCCCAATTGCAGTCTTTAGATGGCTAATGTAGATTATGTTCATAGTTATGCTCTACCACTTGCCTCAGTTATTCCAGTCTTTAGATGGCCAATGTAGATTATATCCATAGTTATGCTCCACCATTTGCCTCCCTTATTCCAGTCTTTAGATGGCCAATGTAGATTATATCCATAGTTATGCTCCACCATTTGCCTCCCTTATTCCAGTCTTTAGATGGCCAATGTAGATTATAGCCATAGTTATGCTCTACCACTTGCCTCAGTTATTCCCTTCTTTAGATGGTCAATGTAGATTATATCCATATTTATGCTCCACCATTTGCCTCCCCAATTGCAGTCTTTAGATGGCCAATGTAGATTATGTTCATAGTTATGCTCTACCACTTGCCTCAGTTATTCCAGTCTTTAGATGGCCAATGTAGATTATATCCATAGTTATGCTCCACCATTTGCCTCCCCAATTGCAGTCTTTAGATGGCCAATGTAGATTATATCCATAGTTATGCTCCACCATTTGCCTCCCTTATTCCAGTCTTTAGATGGCCAATGTGGATTATATCCATATTTATGCTCTACCACTTGCCTCAGTTATTCCAGTCTTTAGATGGCTAATGTAGATTATGTTCATAGTTATGCTCTACCACTTGCCTCGGTTATTCCAGTCTTTAGATGGCCAATGTAGATTATATCCATAGTTATGCTCCACCATTTGCCTCCCTTATTCCAGTCTTTAGATGGCCAATGTAGATTATATCCATATTTATGCTCCACCATTTGCCTCCCTTATTCCAGTCTTTAGATGGTCAATGTAGATTATATCCATAGTTATGCTCTACCACTTGCCTCAGTTATTCCATTCTTTAGATGGCTAATGTAGATTATATCCATAGTTATGCTCTACCACTTGCCTCTCTTACTCCAGTCTTTAGGCTGCCAATGAAGACATTTAGCGTCTATACGTATCTTGCGTTTACTCATGGCACGGTTTTGTGTATCTATACATTCCCTTGTAAGGGTGATAATGTATTGTCCTTTGTAATAGTTAATGAGATTCAAGTGTTGTAATGTTGAGATTAAGTCTTCCTTTTTTATGCTAGTCATCTCTGATAACTCACTGCAAGACAAACACATACCATCTTGGTTATTAAAGGAAATTTCTAAATCAACCTTAATAGAGATTATATGCTATATACTAATAATTTTTCTTCTAGTTTAACTCACTCAAAACCTTCACATTATGTTGTTTTAAGTAATCAAGACCACAAAAGGTTTTCTCAGGCAGGTACCTTTTTATGCTTTTCTTCTTCTCTTAAAAACAGTCCCCCATTATATCAAATCACTACTTAACAAATATTCATTACTTAAGAATTATTACTCTACAGTTATTATGACAGTCATGATGGTGAATTTTCATACGTTTTTTTTAAACATTTTTTTTCTTTATTTTACAATTTTTATTTAATTTAAATGTTAAAGAGGCCTCGCCACAGTCAGTACAAATGAACTTACTTGATGGTGATACTTGGCATCTCCCCACTCTCATTGGGTTTAAGATTCAGCAGGATCTCCAACACAGTTTGTGACCAGTAACTACGATATGACAAAAGACCCAGATCTGATAATGGCTTTTCTGGTGATCCTGTCTTTGCTTCAACTTTGGATAATTCATAACCTAAAATAAAACACAACACTTCATATATTTTACAATTTTCAAACTTTTTTTTTAATTATAAAAATTTTAGAGGCCCCCTTTAAAAGGTTTGTTTTTGTGTATGTGTTGTTATGGAGATAAAGTGGATGGTTAAGCACCAGTACTTACTAAATTCTATAAGAAGTTTTCCATAACCCTTTCTTTGGTATGGAGGTAATGTTAATATACAAGCTACATTATAATCTTCAGAAGATTCCTTTTCCTGAAATTTAAAAATAATATAACTTCAATCTTGAATTAGACATGAAGAGCCATTTCAATTCATTAGCTTATTGATGTATCAATCTGAGTATCTACATGCTAAAATTGGGGATATCTACATGCTAAAATTGTGATATTTTTTTTAACTTGTTGCTTATATATTAAGGCAAATTTAATGACAGTATTAGACTATATCACAGTAACAATTTACCTTTGAAAAATATCCTACAACATGATATCCTAAGGTGTCCCACTCGCACATGACATAAAACAGGAATGGGTCGGTGTCATAATACAGTGTTTTGTGATCTAGAAACAGCTTAGCCAGTAAACACAGATTCTGTGCATATTGCTGAAATGTCAAAATACATATATAATTGCATGAACATGAACAATCAGAAGGAATTAATTTCTCAGGAACCAGTATAGTACTCGTGCATTTATGTTTACATAACTATGAGGTTTTTTTTCTTTTCTCACCTTGTGCTTCCTGCCATCAATTTCAAAAAAAGATATATTGGCCTTTCTGTATATTTCATTTCCTGGTGGATGCTGTAATTTACATTTAGCCTGGAAGAGTAAAAAATATCATTTTCTGAGAAGGAAATTGCATGCACACTCATAAAAAATAGTTAATTTTATCCAGTTTGCACAACACTGTTTTGCCAAATGTCAATTATTTAATGCTTTTTGATTTCACAAAATCAAATTTTATTAATTGCATAAGTATTTACAATATTTACTCACCAGGTGTCTCTCTAAACATTTAGGACTCTTGAGGTACTTGAGACAAAATTCACAAATGTAAATAACTTCTTGGTTCGTCAATTCCTAACGAATAATAATGATAAAAGCAGATCAGACAACTATAAAATCACATAGCATTATTTTGAAACATTCAACCACAACAATATTTTCGTGAAGCATGAAAAGTACAGGGCTGGTGTAATAGTTAGAATACATATGGAACAAACTTAAATTTAGTTCAAAACAGACCTTAGAAATAACCTGGGTGAGAAATAGTTGGAGACAGATTGCATTAATTGCAAAAGAGGAAAAGGATTCTGGACTAGATCTTGACAGTGGCAATGGCAAAAGTAGTTAGTAAAAAAAATTGAGCCAATCCTTACCATGAGCATGACAGAAGTTTTTAGAGAGAAGTACCAGGGCCGGATGCGATATCTGCCAAGTTCAATCATTTCCACATCACCATGAGTATGTGAGAAGTGGCAAGAGATAGACTTACCTGTGGGTATGGTGAGAAGTACCAAGGTCGGATGCGATATCTGCCGAGCTCAATCATTTCCACATTTTTCATGCGTGTGACAATGTCATCATGATGTGCCACCATGCTTCCTGTCTGACGTGGCTTCTTTTGATCTGGTTCATTGGAATCCTGCCCGATAAATAGAAAAAAAAGTCAATGTTATCCAAACAAAAAGAACACTGTGACTTTATTTGCCCAAAAATATTGCTCAAAGACTTAATAACATTATATTCCATAAATCTCAAATATAATATTTCCATTGTTTGCATATATGTAAACTATTTTATGTACTATATTGTCAAATCATAAATGATTTCTGTTTTAAGACTAGTAACCCGATATTGAATATTCAATAACTAAATATTTACAAAGAAAATTAAAAGTATATTTATGTATCATACCTGAGATCCTTCCATCTGTGTAGTTTTGAAATAAAAATAGATAATTGTTAAATATCAATTTTAGTCTTGAAAGTAAATCAGAGCACTTTATCTTATAGTCTGTACTGATTTTCAGTTTGTGAGCTTAAATCATAAATAAGGGTATTCTCCACACAGAACCAATTTGTCTTATTCCTTTACAAATTTTGGAACCTGCAAACCCATTACATATTCCGGACTATATATGATGGATATCTCTGCACCTCACTTACCATATCATCTGTAAGTTTCTTCTTCCTTCCAGCATTGGATTTTTGTTTTGTCAATGAACCATTCTGCAATAATGATTAACACAAATGTACATTTCATGTTTAATATTTCCATTATCACTGAGACATGATCCCTTATTACAAAAATGTAAATTTTATGAAGCCAATATGATTTGAACAATTGTACAATTTTGTAATTTGGCAAAAATTATGTATTCACTTGTCATGCAAGAGCAGCCAATTAATACAGATAGGCCTAGAGACCGAAAGTGTATTCACCATGCCAACACACTCACACTTCTGGCCTGAAACAGGGCCATGTCACCTCCCTTACCCAGTTATTGCTACTGCATGTTTCTATGCAAAATATATGATATGTGTAAAATACAAGGAATGTTCAAGTAGCCAAAGCAATTAAAACTGTTGGTATTTTTACCAACTGATAATAAATGTGATTTTTGAAATTACAGAAAAAGGGTCTTACCACAGACAGGCTGGCCTGCTTGGTTGTTGAAGTCGGTGTTCCAGGGTTCTGAAATTACATCAAAATGACTTTACAGTCAGAAAAATTTTCCATATTTTTTCTCAAAAAATTCTGTTATTCCTATAAAGCAATTACAGCATTATCTTAAAAAAATACATTATGGCCTATAATCTATAAATTAATCATAATAATTGTTATTTCTTTTTAGATCTTAAATTAGACTGGATACTTCTTATTACATCTTTACTCTGCTGTTTTATTTTTATTTCCCATTGGTCTCATTATAATTTAAACAGTGGTATACCTTACACGCTGGCAATATTAATTGTGATGGAATTCTGTCAATTGACAATATTTTGCATAGAGAAATATTTTATTATTTCAAAATAACATTTTGTTATGTTAGCAGTAGTGAGACATCTATGGGAATTCTTTGAAGTTCACTCATAAAGGCTGCCAAGTTCTTCTAATTTTCTAATGTGAAATATGTGCAGACCAACATATGTAGTGTTGCTGAGAGGGAGAACTGAATTGCCTTGCATTGCCCTGTGACACTGGAAAGTGTCTGCTCTAGATCATAAGAATAACTTAATATTTTATGAGATAGAACATTCACATCATTTATTTTAGTTTAAATTTCAAGTTTTCAATATCCAATATGTACCATTCTTGTGCTATGAGGATCCATACTGGGACTGGAATAGCATTGAAAATTGTACGATTTTTTGTGCACTTCCCAATCTTAAAATTCCTAAAGTTATTTATATTAATTCAACCCACTGACTTTCACAAGTCATAGCAACCTTCTTAAACAAAAGGAACCTAAGTTTCATCTGCTGGGGGAGTCAGTCCAGTGGATATTGTTTTCAGCCGAGGTGTCATCATTTTAACTGTCTGCAACAGCGGGCACACAATCTTGTGTGGCTTTTCAATGTTTATCATGAATATACAGATATTAATGACAAGCAGGAGGGGATTGAAGCTCAGTTAAAAAAAATTTTTTTAATGAATTACATTCAGGCATGTGGCACAGCTGGGAATCAATTCCTCAGTATCAGCATCCTAAACTCTTCAGGGTTCTCCAGGCAATATTTCTTTCTTAAAATTAGGAACTATTAGTTGTTTTCAGAAAGTCAAACATTTGAATTTTTATGGTTTACACATTTGGAAGTTATGTAAGGAAGAATACTTTGCATAATATTTTTATCATAATAATTAAATTCTGTCTGAGGGAGGCATAATGAGCCTGGATTGGAAATATAGTATTCAGATAGCACTGTATATAACAACACCTGTATATCTCGATTTTTCATAAAGGAGTTATTCTGAAAGATTGAGATGGCACAGCATAAAAAAAAACAATCTTGCTTTGGAATTTGCTTTGGAATTTATAAACTGTGAAGTTAGTATAACAAAACAATATTAAGAATAACTAACAAATATTATCCAAAAGAGATCAATTGTACTCTATTTGGACAAATATTTCCTGTTATTATTTTAGTAAAATATAAGTCATGTTATTTCTTAGTCTTATATCAGATTAACATTTTTATTTTATAGGATGGCAAACCAAGAACACAGACCACGTCATTTTTATTGAGAAAGATATGTGAGTTAGTAAATAAGTCATCCAGAACACTTCAGTAGAAAAAAACCAATAACAGAGTGAGACTATGAGTAACTCTTACCGATTTGGGGATGGGTATATTTGTCTAATAAAATAATAATACTGGAGTTATATAAATCTATTTTTTATTTATTTCAAGCAGCGGTTTCTCTGTATTATAGAAATCTGTATTATAGGCCCCTGCCAATCTCTCAGACCAATAATTAAAGATAGATAAGTTGTACAGTTCTGTTTCCGGTAAAGTTGTACAGTTCCGGTGTGTACTTTTCAACGGGGAAAAAAACAACATGGAGATCGGCAATCTGCCTAGGGTAATATTTTTATCAAAAGATTGGTTGAAAAACTGGACTAATACAGTGATATATATGCATAAGTATAATTGACTGGGGCATCAATGCAAACTCTTATGTCTAGAACTCACCGATGTTTCTGGTGATGTGGTTATCTTGAGCTTCAAAGGGGGCAAGCTTGTGCCACTATTGTTGGTAGCATTCTGAACAAATACACATAGTATACACTTAACAACAGAAAACTATACAAACATCTCATCACACAATACATGATATCACCTTTTATAACTGCAAAATACTACAACTATTTATAAAAAAAAGATACAGTACACCACATTGACACTTCCTCTGTATATATTCCCTACATATTCACTGCATGCACCAAAAATGACGAAAGGAAATATCCTCACAATCTTTTTTCCAATAAACTGCAGTATATAATGGGAAAATGAATAAAGCAATATCTTTCCTGTTCTACTAGCTAATTGGGTAGACTCAATCAAATATTTAGCATACCATCTGTGAACTGACGACAAATTCTCGGTCAGGGGAGCTGGGCCTTGATCCATTGACAGATTTCTCTTTTGATGGTGTCTTCGCATCTTTACGAGGCATTTCCAATCTTGTCATATCCATACGGTCCTCTGTCACCCATTCATCCAAACGTTTATTGTCTTGATAAAAAATAAATAGCATTTTTTGTCATTATTTCAACCATATCATTCAAAACTTAATTAAAATAATAATTGATGATATTGATATTGATCAATGATAATGAGTTACATACAAAGCCTCCCATGTAAATCAACATTTTATAATTTCTGGGGTTTTTTTTATTAATATTAGTTTCAATCCCTTAACTTGGATACTTACAGTCATCAAAATGAATGTAGTATGTTGTTCGATTTCCCATTTCCTTCTTACTGAGGATTTCTGCAGGATCTGTAACAACAGCAACAAAGAGTCAATATTAATGTAAGTTCAATTCTATGCAAATTGAAAACAGTTTTTCAAGAATATACAGAATTAAGAATTATCATGATCAGTCTTTTCACTGGTCTAAAAATTTTTGAATGCAGTCTATAAAATAGTTAATTTGTTTACTGTTTTATCGAAAAACACAAACCCTCTAAAAAGTTACTTCAATCAAAATTAGCAGACTTTTGACAATTGAAAATAATTAAAAAATGCTTTGTCCTTTTTGGGTGATTACAATATAAACAATATAAAACAATATAAAATGATACATGAAGAATGAATAATTTACTCCCAAAATGATTTCTATCAGATTCAAATTGGCAGCCCTAACACAGTCTGGATCGAGCCAACGGTCGTTTGCCATTGCAGTTTGCCTCGTTTTGAACCACATGGAAACCATTCATAAATTTGGTTGCGAAGTGTGCGTAAAAAGGCGTGGGCACTGTGGAGCACAGCCTTGAATCGTCTGTACCATTGAAACCGATGGAAAAAAACATTGAACCTTGCCTTGCTGGAGGCTGTCAATCAACACTGCTACACTTTTTAGTTACGCATAGCACCACTTACACATTCATAGTGTATAGGGATAACAGTCTGTATAACAACATGCAATCATCAGAATTGTTAAAATGTGCATGCCTCAAAAGTGTAGCCGTGTTGATACAACACAACACAAAAACATTTAATTTGGTATATGAAAAACACTTGTAGCACAATTGTATGCAAAAATGTTCCTTTTCAGTCTCGATTATGTAAGTTTCTTTAATATCGCTCAGGTGCTAACGCAAATCATCGATCTGACTTTTGCTTGTCATTTCTGTTCTAACTGTCTGATTTACACCAAATTTGAACTACATCCACTCAGAATTCCATGCTTAATCAATTAGAAGGCATTTCTAAGCAATATCATTTGAAAATTTTGTGCGACAATGAACGACAACGATGTTGTCATCTTGAACTTTTTGTTATCATTCACTTCATCTTTGTTTACATGTTATAAGAATATATTAATATGCATACATGTGCACAATGAACACTCCACAGTGGCATCAGTAGCCTGAAGAACAATGACCACAGAAAAAGCTGAATTACAACCCACAGCAAATGACTACACGTTCCCCATGATCGTACTGATCACAGAATAACACAGATAGTTCCTTTTTTTAACTATGATTGCCTATCGCCAATCATTGTCAAAAAGGAACCATCCGTGTTACAAAAAATCCAAGTTATTCATGCAAGTCCCACCAATTGACTTTCCCAGTGAGTAAAGCAAGCTCTTTAGACAAAGGAACCAAGGTGTCATCTGTTGGGACAAACAGGCCAGTGCCTATTGTTCTTAGAAAAGGTGTTCTTAGAAAAGGTGTTACAATTAAGCTGTCTGCTGTCCCACCACTTGCGAAGTTGTGTACATTGTGGCTCTTATCATGCCCAGATCAGATCTTCCCCAATCACTTTTAAATGCCTGACCAATCAGATCACAACTGTCTGCTCCTTAGGAATAATTCATAACGAGATGCCACTGCTCTACAATCCCCTGGCTAGGTCAGCCACTGACATGAGGAGGGGGCTAGAAACTCAGTCAACAATTCAGTGAATTTTGAATTTTCTCAATCTTCTAGTTTTTCTGAAAGGTTGATTGCTTGAGATAAACGATGAGAGAATGGAAACTTTCTTGCCTAAAATATTAAAGTTTTCCTTCTATGAATATAAGATATATCTTAGACCACTCAATGAGACAGATTTTGACATTTTTTTTTCATTTTCCTTATGCTCCACGTGTTTTTGTTTACATATTTAGTACATGAATTTATCACAAGAGGGCGGCTTGAACAAGGAAATCTCAAAAACTCACGATATTCTCCCGTATGTTTGAGCCGGACGGGCACATGGCAACCCTCTATGGCTTCCAACTGAAATATTAAAGCATAAAGATGATTATGAAATGCTACAAGAACTATCACAGACGATATTGGCGACGATTTAGTCAATTTAAAATGCCAAAATTGGCGCAACATACCTTCTCATTCGCCATTTTGGTTTTAACTGTCACGCACAAAACAAATAATTCGACCAATCAGAATTCAGAATAGCGAAAACGTGCTAATGCAACAAAAGGGAAACTTGTGAAAATTTTGTGGAGATTTGCTTGTTGTTGGTCGTGTTTGACGTTTTCGTGTATGAAACTTAACTATGGCAGAGGGCGGAGACGTGACAGTGAAACAAGAGCCAGTGGATGCTGTCGACTTGGAGAGTAGGTGAGAAAACTGCAACAAATGTGCCATTTTTGACAAGTAACAAGTTGGCAGGTGCTTGCATGCCTGATTTGTGAATGTCTGACATGACAGTGACAGTGTCGACCTGAATGACCATTTTTGAAACACAGTCTGGTACTTTAGCACTAGAGAGTTGTCCCAGTGAGAAGCACTGTCAAGCTAGTACACTTTGATTTAGGCTAGCAAATCTCCACTTACTAGCCCGACTGTCCAGCAGTAGCTTAACCCCTAGCCTATCTCAATTTTGTTGATAGGCCGATCTCTGTGTTGTTTTTTCCCCCCCATTGAAAAGTACACACTGGAACTGTACAACTTTACCGGAACCAGAACTGTACAACTCCACTATATTTAATCATTGGTCGGAGAGATTGGCAGGGGGCCTGATGCAGGACTAACCAATTTTTTTCTGGACTAGTGTGTCTACATATTAATTTATGAAATTTATAACCATGCTTATTCAATATGCTTAATGAAGTGCTGAGGTCAAAAGTTCATGATCCAGACAGTCTGATGTCATTATCACGATTACATTGTAACAAGTTTCAGCCCTTCAGAATGTTACAAATGACGTCATCAAGCCAGAACAATGGGGATGTCAATGTCCTTCCTGTCTGTTGCCAGTGTGGACGTTGCTGTCTTTCCCGTCCATTAGGGGTTAAAAAATGAAAGTGCCTATTACAATGTAAATTCATGACAGTGGATTGATGGTAAAGAAGCAACAAGCTGCAAGTTTCTGTTCAGCAAAGATAAAAAGTCAATTAAAAAAAATTATCAAGGAAATTTTCAACCTTAGATCTTGGCATTATGACCTTGACCTTGAAGAACTGGTCCTGGCTACTTGTCAGCAGTGTAGCTATTTGCCATCTTTTGTAAAAGATATCCTCTTTGTAAAATAATGTAAAAACCACTATCGCTTCTGAAGGTCGTGTCACATGAAGATCTATACCATATTGTTAACATGTTTGGCAATTTTGATAAAAAAAATAGCTCATATTATTGAAATGGTTTTTGATGACTTTAAATGAGGCTTTTATATTTCTTGTAGGATCATTGAACTTTGCAACAAAATTCCCAAGGGCATAACAGATGCAGCCATCCAGAATGACATGCCACAGTTTGACGCCCAGCAGCGGGTTATGGCCATCAATAGGCTTCTATCTACAGTCAGTACTTCTTTGACATGCATAAAAAAAATAAAAATAAAAAACCCCATTTACATTATTATTATTATTATATTGTTGCAAGAGGCTTATTGGAATATCATCAATTGAATTTGTCAGATAAAACAACAATTCTTGGTATGGGGTGCTGTAAAACAGTACTAACCTATTATATAATAGGCCTATGAAGTTGGATGTGATGTACTAGATATATTGTTGTGGTAGGCTTTATAATGAAACAGATGTTTGCACTGCACAAAAAAAAATGTAAAAACAATACAAGACAAATAGTATTGTTCAACAAATTAGCAAATCAAAAAGTGTTAACTATTCTTAAATTAATTCTTTTATTCTAATAATTGTTCTTTTATTAGGGATTTATGAATGAATCTGTAAATTTGAAACATTTTATTGTTACAGGGAAAAATTGATCTTCTAAAAAGTGGGAACCAGCTTATATACAGACTGAAGGATCAAGGGGTAGTAAGGTAAAAAAAACATAGATATTTATATGCAAAGACTAAACATTAGTTATTATTTATTGAGGCAGTAGAAATTGAGATTATAAATAAATTTTTAGTATTACTGAATTTTTTAATATGAAGTAAGAAATATTATTTGTTGAACTCATATTTAGATGATTTGATATTTTTTGCAAGCAGGGTCTTTCTGATGTGTTGTTTTTTTATACATTGGCAAAAAACATTCTGATATTGTTTTGAATTTGAAGTGAGTTTTCCCCCATGTTCATCTGTAAAATTACCCATACAGATCAATCTGATTATCTTTTTCTACTCATTTCCACAGTAAGGTGAAGGGATCAGACAGCCAAGAAAAACTTGTGTACCAAATTATAGAGGATGCAAATAATAAAGGTGAAGCTAAATATGAAATTAAATTACCTTTTTTTAAATTTTGATAAAATAAAAATGTCTCTTTTTATTAATATAAAGTGAGACAAAATAATTATATATTTTTCATTAAACCTAAAGTAATTGTAAAAGACTCTAATTTCAATTACAGAAATCAATTTATAATTAGTGTTCTTTTTCAGCTGTCAATATATATTTTGTTTGAAACATTTTTATTTTCTTCAGGTATATGGATAAGAGACATTCGTTTTAAATCTAATTTGCACCCTACACAGATTAAGAAGATTGTAAAGAATTTGGAAAGCAAGAAACTGATTAAGGCTGTTAACTCTGTAAATGTAAGAAAACTTTAAATCCCATTTCCATAGCCAAAAATAAAAGCCAGATAAGTGTATATTCACAATAGTTATCTAAAATCTGTGTGAAACATTATAACATTTTCCAAGTAATTTGACAAAACTAAAGCACTGAAAATAATGTAAAACTCATGTTTTTTTAATTGTTTACTTTACAAAGTACATAATTCTGTTCAAAATTAGGAAAAAATATGGATTTATCTAGAATTGATAAATATTAGATGAATGAATTAGTTAACTCAGGTTAATTCCTATGCAAATGATGATGTATATATTTAATTTGTTTAGGCTTCCAAGAGAAAGGTGTATATGCTGTACAATGTTGAACCTGATAGGTCAGTCACTGGAGGAGCGTGGTACAGTGACCAAGACTTTGATTCTAAATTCGTAGAAGTCTTGTATCAACAGTGCTTTAAATTCCTGGAGCAAAAGGTAGTTGTTTACTTTTTTGTTTTTTCAGCTATAACTGTATCAATAGAAATATATGGTCAAAGCTTTCCATCTATAAAATATGTCACAAGAACATATCCTGTGGCAGTCTTTTTTTGTAGATATTCACTACAAAATCTGATGATTTTTAGATGATCATGTTCACTGCTAGCTATTGAAACACTTTTCTGGTCCGAGTAGGTTTGGAGCATTATGGTAACTCTCATGCAATATGATAAACAGAAAGATGGGGCTTGAAAAAGAGATTAAATTTAATTGTATTAATTTTATTACAGATGATTGCTGCCAGGGAAACTAAATTAGATCCATTTGCTCAGAGAAATGCATCATATGTGTCTTCTAAAAATATATGGAAATATATCACAGAACTTGGGATAAGTAATGTAAGATACATTTATTGTATATTTTACATACAACCAACCTTATGTATGGCCTATATATTTCTCTAACATTATCACCTGTATTTGTACCAGTAATCACATCAGACAATTATAGAAGAGTTAATAACTCAGAGATGGGACAAATTCTTATAGATTTTTTAATACTTTATTCAACATATATCAGTGATTGGTTATAATCTCAATGTTTGTGGTATTAAGGTGGAGCTCTCAGTGGATGATATTGAAACAATACTCAACACACTGATATATGACGGCAAGGTGGAGCGCTCCCTGGTGGCAGGTGGTGCCTCAGAGGGGGATAGTAACGAGGTGCGGTTATACCGGGCAGTGGGTGCCCTTGTACCTGCCACGGGTCTCATGAGAACACCATGTGGGGTTTGCCCGGTAAGCTGATTTTAGGTTTATTTTAAACATCGAATTTGAACCAAATGTTAATATCTCCTGGATGAGAATATTGGAATTTTGGCTTTTGTATTTAATTAATCGGTTTTTTTTTTGCCAATCTTGCCACAACTTTTTTGATTCTTGGATTACATTGTATACCTGATACACTCCTATGATTATGTGAAATCTTGATCTCTAAAGCTGAAATGCAATAGATGATAATAATGCACATTACATGTAGAACATCATGAAGTGAAATGAATTATATATCAACAAATCTGTCAAACATCGTAAAAACTGACTCAAAATTATCCTATATTTCCTTTAGAATTTATTTTCTGAAGAGTGATTTTTTTCCTTTACTTTCAGGTTTTTGAAGAATGTCATGACGGTGGAGCCATTTCACCATCAAACTGTGTTTATATGAAAGAATGGCTGGACTTCTAGCAAAGACTAACATTATGACATTTGTATATACAATGTAGAACTCAAGGAATCAACAATTTCATTCATTACCATTAAAGACCTATGGTATCATCCATTGCTTGAAATCATAATTATTTGGCCACCCTCACCACTAGGTGGCAGCACAGTATCGGTCAGCAGAGGGGCATGCCTGGTACAACATAACTTATTTATATACAGTATGACCTTTGTGATATGCTGCTAGGAATTCAATATATTCAGGTCAAGTGAAACATTATGCTGTGCATGGCCTTGACCTTTGTTCTGTATGCATGAGAAGTGCATACCCTTTTATCTATATTATGAATCACTGTTTGTAAGCATATGTCTGTACAAATAAAAAAATATTTGTTATATCTTTTTTATGCTGTTTTCTTGGTTCTTAAAAAAAAAAATTAGTACTTAAACAGTACACCTACTACTGACAGAGGTATAAATAATATTAGATATTTTTAATCATAAATACATCAAAAAACATTTATTTTATATAAAGTATCCATAATTGTTTTAATACAATACTTTTTATCATCAATTTATCATATAAATTACTTAAACTTTCAATAACGATGTGGTCTTGATGTGGTTGTCATCTTTTGGAATCCAGGCATTGAAAAGTGTCAGATTATTTAGCTTGTTTCTATGTTCAGGGGATCGTCCTCCTCATTATTTTTGAAAATCACAACAGAATTCCTTTTCACCTCAGTTAGGCCCATGGAGGGAACATAGATGATATTATTGGCATCACTGTCGTCACCTTTTGATTTTTTCTCCCTGTGTTGTCGGCGTCGCCTGACCTCCTTACGACCTTCCTCCTTGGCCACATCTAATGGCTTGAGATGTGCAGGTGGCTGCCAGAATCTATCAACAGTTGAAGAAAACATGAAAGAAAGCAGAGTTGATAATAATGGAGCAGAGTTAATGATAATGGAGCCGAGTTAATAATAATGGAGCAGGGTTAATAATAAGGGTAGCTGGCTATTTAGCTCTGCTGATTTCCTTAAAAAGCGTAGAGCTTTAGGAGTCTGTCCATCCATCCGTCTCTCAACATTTCTTTAAAATCTTTTCCAAAATTACCAGTAATATGTCTCATATTTTATATAGAGGTAGGTATAGAGGTGAAGATTCAGATTCCTTCAAATCTTAGGCATGTCACCATTGACCTTAGTGCAGTGTCCTTGAGGTCACAAATTTTGTTAGCATATCTCATCAACCACTTTTAAGAGGAAATTAAAACTTGGTATACAGAAATGTCTTGGGTCATAGCTGTGCCTCGTCATACTTTTTTTAGTCATGTGATCATTGACCTTGACATCTTGACCTTGAATTCAAAATTTGACCATCCATCAAGTCAGTCTGATATCCAAAGGAAAAAAAAAGTATATTCAATTCATTCATAAGAAGAATAGGGACAATGTTTTGAAGTAAAAGTGTTTTGGGTATCTTAATCTTCTTTGCTGATTTTGGAACCCCTGGATTGAGTTAAAGCCCCCTCCCTCAAGAAAGTATGTAACCTCTCAGCATAAAAAAGGTTCATAGGGGATGGTAACAGTCAAGAAACCACCTCCTGTTGCAATCAAGCCCCTCTTTCCACCAAGTCCTGCTTTATCTGAATGATAATATCTATAAGCTATACGCGCCGCATGAAAACCCGGTTCACTGACCAATCATGGCAGTCATGTTAAATATGCATATTTTCAAAAAAATTATTCTTGAAGTTTTCCTTGAACAAGTGTAGAAGACTGCATGCAGAAAATTATTTAATTCATCCTCTCATGTGAAAAGCGAGGTTTGATATGGGCTCGTCATGATGCCAACATTAACTTTAAAGTTATTAAGCATTAATCCCACAATTGAATTGAAAGCTTATCCACATATGAACATCATGACAAATTCAAGTTAAAATAAGTTGCTATATGACATAGAAGTTGCACTCCAAGCAGAGGTCCGTGACAGTAAACATGGGTAGCATGAACTTTGTTTGACCTCTATTGAAGCTCAAATTTGGGTTGCACTGGTTGACATCATTCTGGCACTATTCAAAGGACAATACATTTCATGATGTCATGAGCATATTGCCATACTTTCATGATGTCATTTTACCTTTCAGGGCCTCCATCATAACACTACATAAAAATGATGCTGAAAAAGAAGTGTGTTTTCATAAGTAGGCAATAAATTAGGGCCTTGATCAATGATGGGATGCATCAATCAAAAAGTTAATAGACATGAAAGACTAATATATTTATCATCAATATATGAATTTTAAATGTTTTTTTTCTTCTCTAAATTGGTTCTTAATCCTTTTAAGTGAATAATTAAATGCAATAATCAAGCAATTCCTACACGTGGCACCTGCCATGACAAGAAGAATAGTTCTGTGCTAAATATAAGCTCTAAAAGCCATTTTTCATTGACAAATATACATGCCATGAAGAAATGACATTCTCCTTGCTAGCATATTTTGCTATTCTCAGAGAGCCCAAGGAGCCAAGAGACAGACACCACCTGGTATCATATGACAGTATTTTCTCAGGGTGAAAACTGACAGGAAGACTAGTTTATAAATATGTTATAAGATTATATAAGATTAGAATAGGTAAGATGAGATTAAAACAGATAAAATTAGATTAGAATGGATTAAATTAGATTAGGTTAGAGTATGTTAGATTGGAATATATAAGAATAGAACAGATGTAATTCAAATAAATAAGAAAAGGTTTGAATAAAAAAGACTAGCATATATTAGAATATATTAGATTTCATAGAATAGATTATATTTCAAATCAGAATTTTGCTGTCCCATCACTGATTGAAGATTCTGAGATACACAATAAAACGTTTAATATTGAAGTTCATATTGTTTGCCTATGTCATCCCAAAGACCTGAGACGCTTAAGTTCATTGTCAGTAAAGCTGTTTCCACATCTGCGAATCATCCTTCCGTCTATGCATCAAATTTTCAATCAAATTTAAAATTGAAAAGGAAACGTGAACTGACCTGAAGTTAACAGGCCCCCTGGTGGGATAGCCCCCTGTGGGTTTGGCCCTGGTGCTAAGGCACTTCATGTCATGGCCAGCCCTGCCGTGTTCGTAGATGTCCACTTTTCCCGCCTTTTCGTAGGCCCAGTCGTTCCCTACCGGCATGTTGTAAGTCTCCGGGAAGGCATTGTGAACGAAGATAAGATGGTCCGGAGTCGTGACGGGTCTTTCTTGGGGCAGCTTCTCTCTGATGTCTTTAGACTTCATCAGAGACAAATACTTCTCTTTATTTCTGTCTTGTTTTTGCATGTAGCAGTTAACGATGTGGAGACAGACATCTTGTATGTTTTTCTTCTGGTCCTCGTGGAACCTTGAGATGACCTCTCCGGGGACTGGAACTGTGCTTTTGATGCCCTCTAGCGTCCGACTCACCTGCTTCCGTGCCTTGTCGATCTCATCACAAAGTCGCCGACGCTCACTGTTCAAAAATTTCTTGACAACTTGCAATTGAGCGTCCTCTGCGCAGTTTTTATGTTGAGCCTGCCGTATCGTAAGACTTTCATACTTGATTTTACGTCTTCTGTACATGTTTTTGAATTCCCTTTCGCAGGTTACATGGTTCCTACTGTTTTGTCATCGTGTTAGTTTGTGCTGTTGTCAAGGTACCATTGTTCTCTTGTTGGCGACATCACTCTCTGCTAAATTGGCATCACACGCGTGCCTATTGTTCCACGGAAATCACGTGGTATTCAACCCTAGCAACGAAACGGTCAAAGGCAACAGAGCAACTTTGAATTGAAGTTGTACAGGTTAGTTAATGCGGATAAAAATATTTCACTGGTAAACCAATTCAAGAGCTTTAAAATAGACGTTATTTTCTTGATATATATTTACATTTAAATATATTCATTTGAGCTCTGATCATTAAAAAAATAAAATTTGGAGAGGGTATTACATATAATAGCCATACGCATCAAAACGTATAAAACAACAGGTTATGATCAATTCTCTCTGACACATACACAGCGTACATTTGCTTGCATTTTAAGTATATCATTGTATATGGATAGGAACACAATGAATGCTTTTATGCGTTCCTGGTATGGGATACATAAAATGGTACATTTAAGTTGATTATGACTTCGGCGGGATGCCAATTGGTTTTGCCGAGTAAACATATAGATGTAGATGCCGAGGAAAGACAATGCTAAACATGACAAAAACCTCACAAAATAGTCGGAATAAAATTGGGTCAAATAATATGGATATTTTAGTGAGGTCAAGGCTCAATAAAAATAGAATATATTTTTCCATTAACAAATCATAGAAGATGGTATTTTTTCAGGATGACATCGGAAGCCCCAGGCACAGCTTACCGCCTGCCAAGTCTGCGTAATTTTAGAACACTGAACACACTGAGCCTGGGTCAGCTGGCATCTTCCAGCAGATCTATGCGATCCGCTTCAATTGCCGCTAAGTCAGTGTCCGCCCAGAACCGAGCAGAGACCGTCAAGCTAAGCCAGAGAACGTGCAATATTGAGTTTGCTAGAAAGTACTGTCTCGATGGCATAGATAAGTCCAAGAAGGATCTGATGAAGAAGCAGCAACACTACCAGCAACTTAGGAGCAATGCCTACACGAGAAAAGCAAGATGTTCATATAGTTTACCAGCCGGTTGTGATATTGCTTCTTCAACATATGCCAAGAAATTGTCTCTGCCTCAAGTACATCCAAGGACAGTTCCTGGGTACAGGACGGAGTCTCACACCTCAAACATGTCCATCCAGAGTTTGACGGACCGAATGATTGAGTTGGTCAAGAACAGCAAGCCAACAGCATTGCCAAAAGTGGATCCTAATCTTCCACAACATCAGCTTTGTGGCACAGGACCTTCCAGTAAGTACAAGGTTTCCGATCTGTGGCACAGGACTTTCCAGTACGTAAAAGGCTTCTGGTCTGTGGAACAAGACCTTCCAGTAAGTATAAGGCTGTGTTTCCATATGTGCAGTGCGTCATGCAGCGCGTCATGCAGTGCGTCATGCAGTGCGTCATGCAGTGCGTCAATTTTTTTTGCACACCATACTGAACAATGCAGGTGTTTCCATGTATGCGTATTGCCGTCCGTAATGACGTCCGTAAGCAAATTGACGCATAGCCTTTCGCATAGGGTAGCAAATGAAAATCTGACACATAGAGTGACGCATAGCTTTACCATAGGTTGCAAGCCTAATTTTGGCGCCAAATTGGAAGTTTGACCATGAAAACATCACAAAACTGACGCATACATGTGAACACCGCATGACGCTCTGCATGACGCGCTGCTTCACGGACTGCAATACGCACTGCACATATGGAAACACAGCTTAAGGCTTCTGGTCTACGGCACGGGACCTTCCAGTAAGTATAAGGCTTCTGGTCTGTGGCACGGGACCTTCCAGTAAGTATAAGGCTTCTGATATATGGCACAGGACCTCCCAGTAAGCCACGGGCCGTGGCGCAGTTGGTTAGAGCGCTAGCTTATTAGCACCAGTTCCTCTGTGGTGATCCAAAGGTCGTGGGTTCGAACCCCGGCCGTGCCGGGATTGAACTCATGATACAATTTCCCACATGAGCTGAGGCCCGTGCCTAAAGGGTTAACCCGTTGTCCTTGTAAATCTGTGACCGGGTGAGTTGTCATGTCAAGGACCTGCGACATGACAATTCAGTGAGGCAGCACTATATCTGCTACAAGTAGGTCTCATCACGAAATGACTGAAATACTGTTGAAAGTGATGTAAACCCCCCCCCCCCCCCCCCCTCCCAGTAAGTATAAGGCTTCTGATCTGTGGCACGGGACCTTCCAGTAAGTATAAGGCTTCTGATATATGGCACAGGACCTCCCAGTAAGTATAAGGCTTCTGATCTGTGGCACGGGACCTTCCAGTAAGTATAAGGCTTCTGATCTGTGGGATAGGACCTTCCAGTAAGTTTAAGGCTTCTGGTCTGTGGGACAGGAGCTTCCAGTAAGTATAAGGCTTCTGATCTGTGGCACAGGACCCTACAGTAAGTATAAGGCTTCTGGTCTGTGGCACAGGACCTTCCAGTAGGTATAAGGCTTCTGATCTGTGGCACAGGACCCTACAGTAAGTATAAGGCTTCTGATCTGTGGCACAGGACCTTCCGGTAAGTATAAGGCTTCTGGTCTGTAGCACAGGACCTTCCAGTAGGTATAAGGCTTCTGATCTGTGGCACAGGACCTTCCAGTAAGTATAAGACTTCTGGTCTGTGGGATAGGACCTTACAGTAAGTATAAGGTTTCTAATCTGTGGCACAGGACCTTCCAGTAAGTATAAGGCTTCTGGTCTGCAGCACAGGACCTTCCAGTTAGTATATGGCTTCTGGTCTACGGCACAGGACCTTCTGGTAAGTAAAGGCTTCTGGTCTGTGGGAAATCACTTATATGGCACAGGACCTGCTAGTAAGTATAAGGCTTTTGGTCTGTGGGTCAGGACCTTCCAGTAAGTATAAGGCTTCTGATTGGGAGGTCCTGACCCACAGACCAAAAGCCTTATACTTACTGGAAGGTCCTGTGCTATAGATCAGAAGCCTTATACCTACTAGAAGGTCCCGTGCCATATAAGTGCTGTCTCCCAAATCGGAAGCCTTATACTTAATGGAAGGTCCCGTGCCACAGATCAGTATAAGGGTTCTGATTTGGGAGACATGACCTTCAAGTAAGTATTAGGCTTCTGGTCTGTGGCACAGGACCTTCCAGTAAGTATAAGGCTTCTGATTTATGGCACAGGACCTTCTAGTAAGTATAAGGCTTCTGATTTGAGAGACAGGACCTTCCAGTAAGTAAAAGGCTTCTGGTCTGTTGGACAAGACCTTCCAGTAAGTATAAGGCTTCTGGTCTACGGCACGGGACCTTCCAGTAAGTATAAGGCTTCTGGTCTGTGGCACAGGACCTTCCAGTAAGTATTAGGATTCTGGTCTGTGGCACAGGACCTTCCAGTAAGTATAAGGCTTCTGATCTGTGGGACAGCATTTATATGGCACAGGACCTTCTAGTAAGTATTAGGCTTCTGGTCTGTGGCACAGGACCTTCCAGTAAGTATTAGGCTTCTGGTCTGTGGCACAGGACCTTCTAGTAAGTATAAGGCTTCTGGTCTGTGGCACAGGACCTTCCAGTAAGTATAAGGCTTCTGATCTATGGGACAGCATTTATATGGCACAGGACCTGCTAGTAAGTATTAGGCTTCTGGTCTGTGGCACAGGACCTTCTAGTAAGTATTAGGCTTCTGGTCTGTGGCACAGGACCTTCCAGTAAGTATAAGGCTTCTGGTCTGCGGCACAGGACCTTCCAGTAAGTATTAGGCTTCTGATCTGTGGCACAGGACCTTCCAGTAAGTATAAGGCTTCTGATCTGTGGCACAGGACCTTCCAGTTAGTATAAGGCTTCTGGTCTGTGGGATAGGACCTTCCAGTAAGTATAAGTCTTCTGATCTGTGACACAGGACCTTCCAGTAAGTATAAGGCTTGTGATCTGTGGGACAGCATTTATATGGCACAGGACCTTCTAGTTAGTATTAGACTTCTGGTCTGTGGGATAGGACCATCCAGTAAATATAAGGTTTCTGATCTGTGGGACAAGACCTTATAGTAAGTATAAGGCTTCTGATCTGTGGCACAGGACCTTCCAGTAAGTATAAGGCTTCTGGTCTGTGGCACAGGACCTTCCAATAAGTATAAGGCTTCTGATCTGTGGCACAGGACCTTCCAGTAAGTATAAGGCTTCTGATCTGTGGCACAGGACCTTCCAGTAAGTATAAGGCTTCTGATCTGTGGCACAGGACCTTCCAGTTAGTATAAGGCTTCTGATCTGTGGCACAGGACCCTACAGTAAGTATAAGGCTTCTGATCTGTGGCACAGGTCCTTCCAGTAAGTATAAGGCTTCTGGCCTGTGGCACAGGACCTTTCAGTAGGTATAAGGTTTCTGGTCTGTAGCACTGGACCTTCCAGTAAGTATAAGGCTTCTGATCTGTGGCACAGGACCTTCCAGTAAGTATAAGACTTCTGGTCTGTGGGATAGGACCTTACAGTAAGTATAAGGCTTCTGGTCTGTGGCACAGGACCTTCCAGTAAGTATAAGGCTTCTGGTCTGTGGCACAGGACCTTCCAGTAAGTATAAGGCTTCTGGTCTGTGGGACAGGACTTTCCAGTACGTATAAGGCTTCTGGTCTGTGGGACAAGACCTTCCAGTAAGTATAAGGCTTCTGGTCTACGGCACGGTACCTTCCAGTAAGTTTTAGGCTTCTGGTCTGTGGCACAGGACCTTCCAGTAAGTATAAGGCTTCTGATATATGGCACAGGACCTCCCAGTAAGTATAAGGCTTCTGATCTGTGGCACAGGACCTTCCAGTAAATATAAGGCTTCTGGTCTGTGGGATAGGACCTTACAGTAAGTATAAGGCTTCTGGTCTGTGGCACAGGGCCTTCCAGTAAGTATAAGGCTTCTGGTCTGTGGGACAGGAAGTATAAGGCTTCTGATATATGGCACAGGACCTCCCAGTAAGTATAAGGCTTCTGATCTGTGGCACAGGACCTTCCAGTAAATATAAGACTTCTGGTCTGTGGGATAGGACCTTACAGTAAGTATAAGGCTTCTGGTCTGTGGCACAGGACCTTCCAGTAAGTATAAGGCTTCTGGTCTGTGGGACAGGACTTTCCAGTACGTATAAGGCTTCTGGTCTGTGGGACAAGACCTTCCAGTAAGTATAAGGCTTCTGGTCTACGGCACGGTACCTTCCAGTAAGTATTAGGCTTCTGGTCTGTGGCACAGGACCTTCCAGTAAGTATAAGGCTTCTGGTCTGCGGCACAGGACCTCCCATTGAGTATAAGGCTTCTGGTCTGTGACACAGGACCTTCCAGTAAGTATAAGGCTTCTGATATATGGCACAGGACCTCCCAGTAAGTATAAGGCTTCTGATCTGTGGCACAGGACCTTCCAGTAAGTATAAGGCTTCTGGTCTGTGGGATAGGACCTTACAGTAAGTATAAGGCTTCTGGTCTGTGGCACAGGGCCATCCAGTAAGTATAAGGCTTCTGGTCTGTGGGACAGGAAGTATAAGGCTTCTGATATATGGCACAGGACCTCCCAGTAAGTATAAGGCTTCTGATCTGTGGCACAGGACCTTCCAGTAAATATAAGGCTTCTGGTCTGTGGGATAGGACCTTACAGTAAGTATAAGGCTTCTGGTCTGTGGCACAGGACCTTCCAGTAAGTATAAGGCTTCTGGTCTGTGGGACAGGAAGTATAAGGCTTCTGATATATGGCACAGGACCTCCCAGTAAGTATAAGGCTTCTGATCTGTGGCACAGGACCTTCCAGTAAGTATAAGGCTTCTGGTCTGTGGGATAGGACCTTACAGTAAGTATAAGGCTTCTGGTCTGTGGCACAGGGCCTTCCAGTAAGTATAAGGCTTCTGGTCTGTGGGACAGGAAGTATAAGGCTTCTGATCTGTGGGACAGGACCTTATAGTAAGTATAAGGCTTCTGATCCGTGGCACGGGACTTTCCAGTAAGTATAAGGCTTTTGGTCTGTGGGTCAGGACCTTCCAGTAAGTATAAGGCTTCTGATCTGTGGGACAGGACCGTCTAGTACGTATAAGGTATATGGCACAAGTCCTTCGAGTAAGTATAAGGCTTCTGATCTGTGGGACAGGACCGTCTGGTACGTATAAGGTATATGGCACAAGTCCTTCGAGTAAGTATAAGGCTTCTGGTCTGTGACTCAGGACCTTCCAGTAAGTATAAGGCTTCTAGCATTCACGACATTCAAGCGAGTTTGATACATCATACCTGTGGGACAGGACATGCCAGTATAATTGCATCTAGTTTCTGAGACAGGACCTGCTTATATTAATGTTTATATTTGGTCCGTGGGGCAGGACCTTCCCGTCTATGCAATAGGTCCTTAACATCTGATCTTTGGCACTGTGTCATCTAATATGAGTGGTATAAATCCGATCTGTGGGACAAGACTATCCAGTAAGTGGTCAGCCCTTTTTTTAGAAACTGGTATAATTCAAGCAAATATATACACCATGAGATCTGTGGTATGTTAAACCAATATGAACAAGTTTGTACCCCATCATTTATAATTCATTGTTTATTGGCTATCAAGTATTATTTTCTATGTCTGATAGTAATAGCTATTGGCTTAACAAAGTGAACCTGTTTTGTATTCAGAGGAAGGCCGGCCGGTAGTAGGACGAGGACTGTCCCAGGTGGTTCTCCCGGGCTCCTCCATCCATGTCTGCATACCCTCAGATTACATAGTCAGACTCAAACTTCAAAACAGCAATGACAATCTGTGGTCTGAATTAGATAAACACCCACAAGAGCTTCCAAGCATTGATAAAGTTAACGAGAAGTTGAGGAGGCTTTCTCATACCAGTCCTGGAGACATGATCTTGAGTGCGGAGTCCAGATCAAAATCATTCCATAAGGATCACAAATCCATCCCAGATGTCCGTATTAGTCCAAAGAAAGAACACAACCAGACCCCAAGGGATCTTAAGAGTAACAAATATTTACACAAGAAGCGCTTCGTAGTGTAAAAAGAGCACATAAGTTACATCTGAAAACTAAAACATCATTTCAAAGTTTCCAGTTTGGGGAAGTATAAGAATATAAAATTCAATGGGTTAGGTAACATAAGAAAAGTTTTCAAAAATGAAAAAAAAGAGAAATATTTATATTTCGAGGACACCAGTAAGCACTTTAAAAATTACTTTGACTTCAAATTTCCCAGTGTGGGGAAGTATAGGATATGTCACAGTATGGTGATGGCAATATGATTTTAATTGTGAATGTGAAATAAAACTTATTCTCACGTTATAAATTTATTTGTTAAGTTGTGTAATACATTTGATTACAATAATCGCAAAGCACACAAACGTCAAAATTGTATCACTTGAAAAACAATATTAATTAAGCTTTGAGAAACTTATCATTTGTGCATGCGATTTTATTTTGAGTATAAAAATGTTTTTTGCAGCAACTCGCTGCACAGTCAAGCATTTGAAGTATAATGATCTTTAGTACATGACAATATTGATTATGCCTGACTTATTACATATTCAACATTTCAAACATTCCTTGTATACTTTTATTATTGTGTCTTCGATGATAACACCATGTTATTTATCCTAATCATCTCAATTAAAGCTTTCATGAGATCAGATTTTCAAGCAAATTTTCCACCATAATATAAATGTTTCTGAGCTAAACTTCAAATGCTGTTACCCATTATATTTCCCTACACCAGGTTCTGTCCCATAGGTCGATTGCGGATCGCGATATTGCCCCATTGAATACAACACACTGGAACTCCACAATCAAAATCGGAAGTGCACAAAAACTCTCTAAAATCCTATCACTAAAAAAACAAGATGGAAACCTATTTTTAAGTAGACGAGTCTTCTGCTGAACTCTAATTCATCTATTTAACACTTTTTCAACAAAGTTTGCCAGAGATCGAGTGCAAACACCTACTTAGTAAAAAAGTTTGAAAACAATGGGGCTCCTTCAGATTGGGACACTGGAGTAATTTGGCCTACAGATTCTTATTTATCTATTGGTACAGGCCTTAGACCCTTACAGACCGAAAAAGTGATCAAAGAGATATCAGGTTTATGAGATTTCCCACAAAGACAATACTCCATTTCATTTACATGTCTGATCAAAGGAAATGTGTATCTTTGCAATCCATTCTCAGTAAGACTTCTATATTCCTTGGAACCTATGAAACGAATAATTGAAAATAGATCATGAACATTTCTCGTTCTTGATAGGATGTTTCCTGAGGAGAACTTTTTCAACCTCCATTCTGCCATTGGGGCATAAGTATTCAATACAGAGGGACCATCAGAATAAAGTTAATCCCCTCTATTGACCGATGATCTGATTACCTCTTAGCGAACGCGTGGTGATTTCTATTATATTAAAACCGCGTCATATTTAATCAGTTACACTTTGATATGAATGTCTTTTGTCTCGAAGAACGGGGACCATGGCGTCATCATCCTTTAGAGCGGTAAGATTAGGCTGATTAGGTATCTTAAATCACGAGTTAAAGCATGATAACTCCAAGATTTCCCCATATCATTAACTTGGATTGTTCCCAGTTCAGTTTTCCGTATTTTATGTGATGTCATTTATTGATTTTATTCAAGAAATATGAATCTTTTCAAATTAGTCTCCTGGACAAAGATTCTATCACCATGATGAATCCCATGTCATATTCAATAATTTAGTTAGTTGATATCACCAAGTACGTTATACCGCCATGTTCCGCTATTTTAAAATCAGTCTGATAAGCATAAAAAATATTAAAATGCAGAGTACTAGTTTAGATGCCGAGATTTGGCACATATGCCATTCCCGCTGAATTAAAGAAATTAGAGTATCCTTTACTGTGCTGCTCCAACATCTTAGGCCCGAAGCCAATTTTGGGGAGGTGACAACTTCCCCTTTGTCTTGAAATTATATATTTCTTCGGTATTAAAGGGAATGGCTTGTAAGGTTTATTGAAGATATCTGAAAATTTCTTCATGGCAGAGACAGGATCCATCAGCCTGCCGTCCTTGTAGCCATCTGTCAGCAGTTTACTCATCTCTTTGGATCTTCTCACTTGAGGATGAGAGTCCGCCAGAATCTTGTTCATGGTTGGCTTCATTTCCCTGATAGACTGGCCCTGGTACAGCCCATATCGCGGAGTTTTCTCGGTGGACTCTTTCTCTAAATCTTCGCGTATCTTTTTGAGGCAAACACTTGTACCGCGAAGCTCAACAAGAGATTTTCTCAGTGGTTCTGTGTCTTTTTGATACTTTGCATCAGTCAGCTGTTTCTGTTTGTCAATGCTCTTTGCAAGGAACAAATAACGACCATTCACTTGATCATTAAGAATGGAGGCGTTTTTGCGTTTGCGGGTGGAAGCCCCGTTCACTGCCTTAAGGCGGCCCTCGGCAAAAGCAGTTGATGCTGAAATGCCATCAAGAACCACAATGGCCTCGTCTCCCGAGGATGGCTGGATGATGTGATGGTTCAAAGGCATTTCCTCTGTAAAAAGAAAACAGTATCTTTACATTCATTGCATTTATACTTTTTTCTGTGTTTCAACATTACTGACTTGATCATTTGCAATTAAAAAATACTATTTTTCTCGTCATAGAAAAATATGTGTACCATGGAAAAAAGCCCTGAAATGTATATGGAGAGTTTGTCTGATGACTCATTGTGTTATTATTGCAAGACTATCTAATTGTATGTCATTACAGGTAAGCCTTAAATTACGATTCTGCAAATTTGTTGAAGGCATAGAGATGTATGGTACTAAGTTATTGAAGAATGTGGCTTGTATGGCTCTCAGAAATCCCTTTTCTGTATAATGCAACAATTATAATGAAATTATAGGAATGGGTGCTAATCACGATTCCTGTAAAGGTGCCATTATTACTGAATGGAGAGATGGTATGAATCATATAGTTAAGCAGTAATGTTTTGTATGAGATGATTGAGATGAGGGATGGAAGAAAAGAATGTGGTACTTTAACTAAACTGAACTTTTGTGTTTTAGTGCTTTTATATAACACACCATATTTGATTTTTAACAATGATTGAATCTCTGCACACTGCAAATGTGCGAATAAAGATATTATAATATCCCTGTTCCTTTTTTCCTTATAACTCGGCCACATCTTCTAGAGGGAAATGTTATATTCATATTTTAACCCCATGAATAAATATAACTCATATTGATCTCATCATACATGGTACTAACACCACATGTATAATGATATGAAACTACCCAAGATAACATCAGCAGCATATTTTATTCATTCATCACACAAAAATGCTAATTTGCGAAAAAAGGGTAATTTTGATTTGTTAGTTTGAATTTATGTATTAGTGAATAGGGCATAGTGCTGATATATATTGTCCTTTTTTCTCACCTCTTTTCAAAGACTGCCGTCTGTCTTTCTTGGGTTTTCTGTCATGTGATGCTTTCCAGTTAGCAACCTTCTCCTCTGCTTCTATGTGTATATCTGGCAATGCTGGGACGTCACTCAGAGAAGATCTTTTGAGAGCAACTTCAGACAATCTCCTGTCACTCTTTGTCTTGCTCACAACAATCTTCTTAATGATGACCACACTGTCCAGGCCATCTCTGCCCCTGTCCACCACCAGTTCATCTCCAAGCATTCGGACCTGGCTGTTTGGTGTGGTATCCTCATCACCATGCCTCAGTTTGGTTGGGGTTTGGATGTACTCTCTCTCAGTCGCTGACCGTATCTTCTCCACCAAAGTTTCTTTGAAGCTAACTGTATAAGTGCTATCCCGACGTAACTTCCTAGACCTCTCTTGTTTATCGTTACCCAATGGACTCTTCCCGTTATATTTCTCTCGGCTTTCATTCATATTAGCATCCATGTTTATCTTCATAACATGACTATTGTACTCTGTCTCCTGTTTGGAAGCAGTGTAGCCGTCAATAGACTTGCTACCCATGTTTTTCTGTGATGAACTTTAATATACTTAATGTTTATCCTATTATGTCCCCTTTAATTTGCTTAATTATGGTAAATGGTAGTTCCAGTGTATTCCTATATGTCAACTCAAGGTGTATTTTGCAGTGAAGCACATCCTAAATGGAAAATTATTGTGAAATAACTTAAAGTGTATGTATATATTCTACTGCTCATGATTCCATTTTATTCTCATACCTGTCCTTGAATTCATATCTTTAATTCTCAAAGCATTTATCTTTTATAGCGGTGTTGGGCACTTCCATGACGTGTGCTGAGATTAATAAGAGTCCTATGCTCGGCTGATCATACTGATTAAATTGCGTTAATCATTTGGTACATCTGTAGCCATTCCCGATAGATCTATGCAACAATCCCAGACATCCAGTCAGCTTTATACAATATTTCCTTTTCAGCTCATCATATCTCCGTTCATGCATTAGACATAAATATACACTTCATGCCAGTCTAAGTACAACTTGAACTGACCAATGCCAGTAATGGTACAAGTACTAGCAGTGATATATTTTTAATATCTCACTCTCAAGTAACTTCCAACAATCTCTCAAGTCAACAGTTCATTCACGTTTAGTACAGGCCTCGGCATACACAACACTGGCAATTGAATTACTTATCTCAAAAATCACATAAGGCCACCTGCCCCAACTTCAATGGGAACTAATCAACCCTCTCAACATGTGCTTTGCATGTTTGAATACAGCTTATTAGAAATATTTGAGGCAAGTTATTATATTAAGATTAATTCACTATATTATTCACTAATACCTGCGATCTCATTATGTAATTGCCAAATAAGGCAAAAATCAAATGTATCTCAATGTTGTTGTTTATGATTAATAAAGAAATATACGTCTAAGAAATAATTTAATTTTAAATTTTGATTTAATAGCTAAAGGGGAATAAAATGATTTCCAAAGAGAGAGAAAATTGTTATGCCATAGAAATAAAGGGAAGTTTAACTAAGCATTTCATTTATGATACTAATGATAAGCATATAAGTGCATCTCATATCTTCCAGTAAGGAAGCAGATCCCCACTTGAAATGTATTTATACAAATCTAAATATTTTAATTGGAACAATTTCAAACATACATCTAATTATCAAATCTTTCTGAGATTTAATAATCCCCATGGATTTGAATGTCAAAATACTACCTATATTTAGTATGCTTATGAGTTTGCCTGAGGTTATACTTCATGTAATTCACTGAAAGATTAGCTAAGCGCACTTGAAAGCAATTTAGCCAGGTGTCCCTTTCAGAATTAGCAATACAGAAGTATTTCCTTGTGTCAAATGAAGTGTTACATTCAAAATACTTCTGATATAACCTTTACTCGAAATTAACTATATAATTCCTCTGATCCAATATAATAAAAAAAACAATAATAAAAATTTACTGATGATGAAACCATCTAACTGTGAACACAACATGTGTTGTAGGTCCTGATGATTTGTGTGCTTCACAAATGTTTTATGGTCCTGACATGATGCCTTATTCATTACTAATTGCATTGATTGAAATGTTTGATAATTAAATGGCAAACATTCTGATTATAACAGGAGTCACTTATGACTATGATTTCTAAGAATCAACGATCCTATTGACATAACACATTTCTTACCAGCAATCCCTATTGAAAAACAACATGTATCATTGATATAGAACAAATATCAATGCAGCAATTAATATAAATATCAGTTTAATGTTAGATAGGTTTGAACATGACACCATTGTCTCTTGGAAATTGTATTTGATTTATCATGTTTATTTTCATCACAATCAAATGCAGCGAGGAAAGTCATCATTCAGGAAAAAACCTGAAACCCTTAAAAATTAACCTGAAGATACCCCAACCACTTTTCAGAAATATCATTTTTGGATGTTTCAGACTGAGTTCAGACCATTTTGAATTTCACATTTGCAGAAAAAAAACGGAATTCAGGTTATTTCCTGAAGGCTTTCATCACTGCAAATGTTACATAGATATCCAAATATGCTACCTCTGATTAATAACTTTTCAAAATATACATTAAAATATTCACAAGACAAATAGAGTTTCCAAAAGCTGGCATTTTTTATGTTCAATCTTAATATGTTAGTAAATATCATAAGAAGTAAATGCAATGTGATAAATATATGTGCAGACACAGCATCATAGCAGTATTAATTATGTCTAATTTGACTCAGTCTATGCTTTCATTGCAGTAATTGATACATAGTTATGCCTCATTTTATATGCACTCATAGCATGTGTGATATATTCATTGATCTTGCAAATTATTCTGTCATGTTATAAATATTTTTTTCATTCAGTCTATATGCATTCATTACAGTGTTTTGAATATCTCCAGTTTGGCCTATATCTGTATGCAGACATAGCATTGTGTGACATATCCATTCATTCTTCAGTTTCCATGCGATCATAACATTGCGTTTAATATACTCATTCTTGTCTCAGTCAATATGCCCCCATTGCACAGTGTTTGATATATGTGTTCTTGTCTGAGTCAATGCATTTATAATTAAATCTTTATGTTCCCATTCTTCCACCAGTCTGTATACACTTCTTTCACAAAGTATAATATATTTTATTCTTGCATCAGAGCATACTATGAAATATCATTTTGTCCTTATTCATGTTATTATGCTGAGGTCATGGTCTGCTTGATAACTTGATTGCACATAAGTTTATATCAGTTGGCTTGATCCTCTTGATTGTCACATGTCCCATAGCCTCTCATTGTACCAGTCCTCATCAGTAATTTGTGGTGACCCCTGCAATTAGAAATTGATTGTGTTAAAATGGGTCAATATTTGTGTAAAACATGTCAACCTATGTTGATCTTTTTTATTAACCTTTGTGATCATTTTCTGGAAATGGCTTCATAAATGATCTTCTTGCTTCATAAATTATCTTCAAAAGTATTAACCATCATCAATGTGGTAAAGAAATAATGTACCCGTTGAAAATTTATGGCTGTGATTTGTTAGAATCCATATATGCAAGAGATCTTTTAATTGCAAAAAACTGACATTTATTGTCTCATATATGGTTTATATTTTACTGAGTCTGTTGTAGTTATCTGATCTTCGAAAAAACTACAGTAAATTTCCACATAAATTAACAATTATATACTTTCCAAACAGAGATAGTGATCCCTTCCATATAACCAAAATGGCCACATATTCCTTCTCTCAGTTTCATCTTTTCCATTGTAATAATTAGACATTGACAGCTAGAGGCCATACTTTCTTTTTCAAAAACAGAGGCAGGCCGTGATGAGAAGGAAGACTGTTATTTGTCAAAGTAGTCTCACTATGGTACCTACTGTTCTGCTACTTTGCATCGTAGGAGGATGTCCTCCAAGCTGTACTTTTGCTCTCTTCACTGGTGGCTGTGAATGAAGAGTGGCATCTGCCAAGGTGTGGGCCCTACTACCACCACATGATTGTCCCCCATCTGCTTTATCCCATGTCATCCTGATCCTCGTCTGATCAGGTTGTGTCCCATCTATCTCTACCGGTAGCTGTGCCTGGTCAAGGAGCATCTCATCAACGTTCTCAACTCCAAAACTGCCCAGCAAATCAAAGTTGGTGTCATCAAACTGAAAGTATTTGATTAGTATATATTTCTAAAAGTATTTGATTTGTATATATTAGATTTAATCCATTTAAGAAATAATAATTGTCCCAGCTATCTTTAGTGAATGAGGTCTTTGGTCCAGGTCTGGTTGTAACCCAGAATCAATAGATCATCCCAGTCCTGTGTGCTTCATATCACAGAACTCTACATAATCTATGGAGCAATTGTGCTGTTAGAATAAGTCAGTTGGATTCAATGTGGTATTTATTGACAAGAATGTACAAGCCATGAACAAATAACTCTGTTAGAAAAGATTTGAATAGCAATGGCCCCATGTGAATTTTCCCATAAACAAGAAAAAAATGGGTCTTGATTTTGTTACATGCAAACATTTTAGGGGTCATCATTTATTATCAAAGTTATCAATCTTTAAATAACAACATTATGAGTACCTGAGAAGAACTTTCAAATGATCCAGGCAAAGATTGGTTGCTGTTGTCAGCCAGGGTAAATGGTCCAGGCAGAGATTGGTTGTTAGTGTCAGCCAGGGCAAATGAATCAAGCCAAGACTGATTGCTATTGTCAGCCAGGGCAAATGATCCAGGCAAAGACTGGTTGTTAGTGCCAGCCAAGGTAAACGATCCATGCAATGATTGGTTGCTGGTGTCAGCCAGAGCAAATGATCCAGGCAGATTTTGGTTTCTAGTGTCAGCCAGGGCAAATGAATCAAGCCAAGACTGGTTGCTAGTGTCAGCCAGGGCAAATGACCCAGGCAGACTCTGGTTACTAATGTCTTCTGGTGGTAGAGGAAGCATGGGTCCTCCGGGTTGATGTATTTGCTCGTTCTGATTTTGGTTCTGATGACCTTCACTCTCCCTGGTAAAAAGCTGTTAACATATACAGTTGTTTGTATACTGACATTTCACTTTCTAATGTATGTGTGTATGTATATGTGTATGTGTACATGTGTATCTATGTATCATTCTAAAAGGTACAACTTATTTGTGATACCAAAAGGTATAATTTGCACAATTTTCCTCTGTGACTCATTTTGATTGTATTTCATGGAAAATGTATAAACTGCTTAATCATGTTAATAGATAAACTTCTTAATTCTGACATATATATATAAGATAGTTGATAAAATCCGGCATTGATAGCATTTCAAAACTAATATCAAATTAGATTACTTATGATATATTGCGGCATCCACTCTGTGCAATGTGTACTTTTTTATCCCCCTGAAATATATTGCAATTATTACCTTACATTTCCTCTTTGTATTTTTCAACTCACCCTTTTCACTGCAGGTTTCTTTATATCAAATCTTTGCTTTGCTATCTGCCATAGTTTGTTTTGGGTGACATGATTCAACTGCCTTGAGTTTGTCACCTGCAACAATTAAATAGTACATGTATCAAGATATTGAATGTTTTAAAGACAGGGGATCATGCATTCTACATTTCTCTAATATAATTGACCATTCAATTATTAATTACAATAAAGTTTTGTATGGGTCAGTTGATGTATTATAATTAACCTTCAGGGAAGAAAAGACGGATTGTCTGAAACATTCACTTGTACTCTTCTTGACAATGCACATAATAGAATCAGAGATGGTGGGGATGGCAGAGCTCAATAAATTCTGCTTCTGAAAAACATAACAACTATTATTTCATTTTGAACCAATTTTACTTAAATGTGCAAATTATGATTCTTTTTAGGACAAGATGACCATTTGAGAGGAAATGTGAACTTACAGATTGATTTGATGTAATGTTGAAACTGACATAACCTTTTAATATACTGTGAATGTGGAATTGTCCTTCAATGTAAAGTTTTACATTGAAGGCTAACCCTGGCTAACCCAATGGATCATTAAAAGATGGAGTTGTGAACCTGTTCCTGAACTGTGAGATTCTTCAATACTCTGTTGATGGCAGTCCCCATTAGCTTGCGAACTTTGACCCGATTTTTCCTCATAATCTCATCAAAATTATTCCGTAATGTTTCCAAAAGCACTACATAAAAAATAAATACAAGATTCATGTATATTTTAAGCTAATCATAAAGCACTTGAACAAAAAGATGGTTCAGAAATAAAGAAATCATTTACTCAGCTTCTCCAATACTGAAGCTTCTGAATTTTTCTTGATCCCATCCATAAAGAGGAATACTTGTAATCTACATTCTGCTATATTTTCCTTCACTGTAGAATCTTCATCATGTCCTAATTCTTCCTCTAGAGGGCGCAACCTGTGATGCCAATCTCCTCGTACTGTGTCTGCAAATTGCATTCAGAATTGTTTACCTTTGTAACATAAGTTAAGAACATTTAACATTTTGCTACCTTTTAAATGAGCCTACCTTTTGAGTGCATTGATGTAATTTTATCTGATAGTTTGAGTCCATACTCATAAAGTCTGGTTATGGCCTTGAGCTGTGTCCCGGCATGGACTTCTGGGAGAGGCAGAAGGGGAACACACAATGGACCAAAACACATTACCTGCACTGTGGTCAAGGAGTTTTATTAATTTTTTTATTATATGCAAATTCAAATATTCCTGGATATGCAAATTAATGAATGAAGATTTACAGCATACTGCATGTTATGATTATATAAATTTTATTTTTTATTAAGATTTATTTCTATTTATATATTAAAAGATACTTGAATAGAATTGCAGGCCTGGTTCAAAAAAAGGGTACCCTCTTGGGGGGTAGGTATGATTGCCACAGCTGCTGACATCTTGATTTGTCCACCAGGTGGCACCATTTGCAGAGTCACACATGAACCACATTTTGGAGCAATCTTTGCAGTATCATCCACTGATTCTCCTGAACTTCTGATAAATTATCTACCTTTCATTTTATTCAATTACCAAAAGATCAAAAATCATGATCATTATATCTAAACATGGGCTTGGGGTTTCTTGAAACAATCCCCCAGTCCCCTAATGTTGAATAAAAAAGTCAAGCAATAATTTACAGTCATCATTTTTCTTATTATATACTATAGTATTCCAAAATATATAAAACATGAGCTGAAATGAGCTGAACTTCATTCATATCAATGAAAAAAGATCTATCCTTCAATGGCAAATTTATGACTTTCATAAGGTTTTTTCTGGCATAATTAGGGTAAAATTCCCTTAACATTTCACTGTCACACATAAAATACTCAACCATTACTGCATATTTTAGATGTCACAAACCGCTTTGAGATTTCAAGCCAGATGTTCAGAAGCAACAACCCCTCCCCCCCTTTAAACAGCCAAAACTAAATAAATAAATTCTGGCTTCCCCTGAATATTTTGTGATGAGACAATGAGACGAAGCAATATATCACCCTAAATAGTGCTGAATATGGCTGGCTAATATCCTGCATCCCAGTGACACCTTGGGTAAATCTGGCCTGGAATAAATGGACAAAAATATTTTTGAAATGCATCAATTGCAACTTTATAGATATAAGAGTTTGTAGCTAGTGAAGCTGTGATAAAATGTATTTTATCAAGCAATTGGTGAAAATAAAGTATCTTTACCCAAAATTAGATTGAGACTTAGCTTCTCCAATATTCATATACAGCAAAATGGATTTCTACAACATAAATCAATAATAAGTTATTAGTTCTTTGTTGTAAATTATCATATTCAGTTACATCAAAATGTAACAAATACTTTATATTTAAATGCTCATGTAACAAGTATACATGTATATCATTTTGTTTTTGAAACAATTATCTGAGTTTTACATAGATATTCAAAGAATTTAGCATAGTCTTGTATCATATGAACAAATCACTTACATCCGGATACAAGAGTTTTAGTTTATGAAGGTAATCATAAAGATGCTGAACTTCAGATGTCATATGATGCTTTTCTTGAAATGCCTGAAAAATGAATGATCAAAGTAGTAAAAATGTAAATTTGTAGTATTCAAATTTGACTGAGAAATATTTATGAGATTTTTTTTCTCTGAGACAATGATTTAAAAAAAAATAATACACATACCCTTAGAACTACTGTGGTTCCTTCCACTATTTTATTCACTTCTTTTGTTGTTTCAGAGATGCTATTTCCTCTTTTGTTTACATTCCATTGTGTACATTTGCAAATATTTTTAACTTTATCATACTTTTCCAGCCACATGTGATTTCCTTCAAATTTCCTCTCCATCTCAGTGAGGATTAAGCATAAACAGTCACTGTACTCTGAAAATAATCTTTCAGGCTGATTTATAGAGCTTAGACTGAATAGCAATTTCAATTGATAGGATATGATAGAATGGTTATAAACTATCTGAAATTGAAAAAAAAACAATTTACACTGACATGAAGCTTTTACTTTTACCTTTGAGGAATTCCCTAATATCTATATCACCACATGCCATGCCTGGAATGGTTACTGAAATTAGGTACAATCAAAGGTAGAGACATAATATAAATTATATAAATATAACATTTACCATTTGTGCACTTCAACTAACTAGTATCTTATTATCCCAAAATAACGGTTACCATCCTTGGTACATAAGAATTTAAACACACTGACTTTTCACAAATAAACCACTGTATATTCCTTACTTTTTATTTGGAACCAGGCTTGATCTCCCACATCAGTTCCATGACTTCTTATTTTAATAATCAATCCATTTTCAAGCCGACTTCTCCATTTGTTGAAACGTTTCTCAATATCCACAAATAGGAGATACTCAAGAATCTGGAACAAATATGGAGGAAAATTAATGAACATTTGAACATGATACAAGAAGCAAGATATAGGCCTGTTGAAGTTGAACACAGACTGTTTGAATTTCAACATTTGTGATCTACCAGGTGTCTCGTCTCAAGTACAATTCATGCTGAGATTGGTTTGAAGACATGGCAGCTGATATAGTACTTCAATTTTGTAAGCTATGAAGAGCATATATCAATACTTTGGCCAAAAAAATATATAATAAAAAAATCAGTTTAGGAATTTGCAGGGTGTAATAAACTGATAGAAAGAAAATGATGTCAATCAGCATAAATTTATGTAATTAAAGATATTCATTCTCATAAAATGGTCTGTCACAAATGAATGCATATATATGTATGTATGTATGTGTGTGTGTGTGTGTGTGTGTGTGTGTGTGTGTGTGTGTGTGTATGTATGTATGTATGTATGTATGTATGTATGTATGTATGTATGTATGTATGTATGTATATATATATATATATATATATATATATATATATATATATATATATATATATATATATATATATATATATATATGTTAAACAACAATGAAATTTTCTACTATGGTAATATCTGCTGAAATAAATGATAACTTGGCATTACATTAACTGTAAAAAAAAGTAAATAAAAGTAGATAAAGCATTATATCATTTTTTAATAAATAGTATTTAAATTAACATGTTAGGATGCATGCATCTGGGGAAAGAAATGATGGCTCCACTTACCAAGAAAAAAAATATGGAAGTGTGTTTTAGTTTGTAAAATAAATATATGGTCGGATAATGGTCCTGTCTTGGAAAATTTGTGATTTTAATGTGGAGAGTTCAAGCAATTTTTTTGTCTGACTTATGAATGAAATATGAATATTTGAACCACATCATAAACAATTGTGAACATGCAACTGCAATGTTAGACCTACCTCTATTATGGCCAAGAAGACAGGAAGATTAGAAATCTCTGTCTCTTCATCTGATGTAATGGTGTCATTTTTATTGATTGGTGCTCTTGTTGTCAGTGTTGTTTTGGAAAAGTCCGGCACTGGCTTTGAAATGGGTAATTCCTTTACTGGAATTAAAGACCCTTCAAACGGTGTTGGTGTAATAATATTTACAGAGAAAGGCAGGGTCTGCGATTTTGTTTGTACCTGTGGCCAGCAATGTTGCTGAGGTGGTGATGAAACCAGAAAATATGATTGACTTTTTGAGAACTTTTCCATTCCTTTGACAGCACCACGGTTAAATATTTGATGAAAGATTTGTTTGTCCATTCGATAAAATGATGAAAGACACTGTGTTTTGACGACTGTCTGCATCCATATGATTTAAACGTGTCCTCGATCCTTGGAACAATCCTTGCTGAACGGGCACCTGTTGACACAACTTCCTGGTGTCAGTTTGTGTTCAAAAATGTTTCGAAATATGACGAAAAAGTTTTAAATCACTAAATATCGACGTGGTTTGGAGTGACATTCTATATTGATGTAGAAAAAGTACTGTAATATTTTCGCGGGAAATCTTTATTTTGGCCTCCATTCCAAATTTAGTGACGTCACGACTGAAAACAAAGATGGCGGGTGAATGTTTTCATCAAGAACGTGGTATCTATTTTTAACAGTGATTTACTTCGTTTCAATAATCGGAAAGGCATAGATAATCGTCCAAGATGCCTTGGTACTTTCCGTGGTCAGATTCCATCAAGAAAAGGGCCTGCAGATATCTGCTACAACATTATCTTGGCCATTTTCTCAAGGAAAAGTTGACACTCGATCAGCTGAGTGTTGATCTGTACAATGGAACTGGCATTATTCAAGATGTTTTGTTGGACGTTTGGGTAAGTTTCATACACTGCAGTGTAGTTTTATGCTAAAAAATCCACAGGAATATGTTAATTGTATGTTTATAGTTTGATATAATGGGTTGATGTGAAATGAAAAGCGATCTCAGGCGAAACAGAGAACAAAGGATAATGTGGAAGTTGCAATCTTATTATTTGTGACGTTTGACGTCTGGCCTGGTTTGTTTACAAATAAAAACCCTCACGTGCTGGCTGTGTGATCAAGTGCATACAACCTAAAACGTGTTTTGTTTTTTTAACAGGTCAAAGCATAATCGAAAAGTGATTGAGACTGAAAACCGTAATAAAAAGCAACAATGGAAAGTTTTAAATATCACACAAAATTTGGTTTCTGAAATTGACAGCTGCCAACTTTTTTCCCATTGAATTGACAGTTCTAAACATATGCCCTGTGAAAAAAAATGAGTATGTTATGGCGTCAGAATTAGAAGGCCTGTATTATAGCCAGGTTGGGCATATTGACAAAAAAAACTCCATTATGCCTTGTTTCTATCTCCCTGTTTTTATTCAGTTTCATTTCATTCAGCTGGGTCACAATTTTATAATTACCTAGAAGAATAAAGATCCCTCCACTGGTAACACTTTGATATAGATTTGAACTTTCATGACAACCATCATGATTCATGATTAAAAGGAGCTTGTGAATACACAAAGAAATATTAAAACAATGACCTTTCACCTATGATATTTGAAAGAACACACACACAACACACACAAACATGTTCAGATACATTTCATTATTTAAATACATTGGAGCAGCAATCAAATGACTATTCAGTCATGTCATGTTCATGCACAACAACATTTTATCCAGTGCATGTATATATGAGACCAGATTGGTGTATAAATCAAATTGATTAGTTGGTGCCAAACTTGTATCCAATTTTGCCATAAATAAAGTTGCTAACATATTGTCAGACTTGGCTGTTGTGCAAATTTACAAGATCTATATAAAATATGGCATGAAAATAACATGTTGGACCCCTTTGACACTTATGACACATTTTGATTTCATAAATGAAATTGAGAAAACTTGACCAAAATGATAGAAGAATAATAATTATGATAATTTGGCCTTTCATACAGTTGAGAAACAGAACCATTAGATAAATATGTAATATTTCCATACTAGATTTACAGAAAAAATGTGAATTTGATTGGCACATTTTGTTTTGTTAATAGACACATAGGTTTAAACATCAACAATGTTATCATATTTGTAGTCCCTGAATGAGGCTTTGGACAATTACAATATTCCTGTGGAGATAGTTGATGGATTCATTGGAAGTATTGCTGTCACCATCCCGTGGTCTGCTCTAGTCAATGACAGCACAACCATGGAAGTGCGTAACCTGGAACTCACCATCCAACCCAAGCAGAGAACAGAAACCACTGGTGAGTAGGACTTCCCTGTTTTCTTAAAAGTAAGATATATGCATCCTCCCTTATTGTGTCAGAACTTAGATTTATCAGTGATGTATTAAGATGTGTGAGTTCCTGCCACCAGAGCAGTGTGAGAACTATAGATGCTAGTATGGTATTTGATATTTTGCTATATCTTACTTGCTGTTTCATATTTTTGCCACATGTGCATCCCATAAAGGCCTAAATGGGATTACATAGATTATGACCTTGGCTAATATTTCAATGTCAGTGTCAATATTTGTTCATGAACCTTTTCAAAGGGTTAAGCTGTGGAACCTCATCCTAAATTAATATCATTTCAGATGTAGGTGTCAATCTCAATTCATCCATCTGTCTGTCTGTCAATTTTTAATGCCATGGACTTTATTCAGTGGTTATCCTAGATCAGGCTTGGGCTTCCACTGTCACAGTCATGTAACAAACAGGCATGCCAATCATCAGCAGAACACATGTTTCAGAGACCATTTAGATGTTGTATAAATTTTTAATTAATCTTATGAGAAAAATTTTCTTTGATGGATTAAATTCTTGATAAAATATTTTGTGTTTTGTGAAAGTAATTTCGAAAGACCGAGTGTAAAATATGAGGTAATGTTCTTTTATGACCACTAGAAATGCCACTCATTTATGGTAGTGAAGGATCAATGGTGATGTTGGCACAAAGATTTCAGATTTTGACTCATTTTGTCTCTTTATACATCTCTATTTTGAGCTCAGATCATTAAACTTTGAAGTGGGTAACAGTTACAGTACCTGAAAAAAATGTTCCTTGTTTTTTAGTGAAAAGTGATTGGCATGTCTGTACAAATCATAGGACATTGTCTGAGAAAATCACAAATTTGTATGGGTGATGTCTGTACCAAGAAAATTGATCTTTTGAGTGGTCCTTCTGCTTTGTTGGTATTATAAAAACACTCAAGAACTTTGAACACAACACAATTATAAACAGACATCAATAAGGTGTACTGGATTAGTGTGGTATAAGGCTACTCAGAATTCTGTGGAAATTTGGAATGACAATACAAAAATTACACATTTCCAGTTTATGACCATATTACCACCCAGTTTGCATGTGTTTGTACAATATAGCATAATGTCCATTTAATGGTAAATATTGCTGAACATGAAACCATCATTTAAGGTTCATGTAAGCTTTATGCATATTTCAAAAGTTTATACATCACATCTTCTGTAATTAAGGAATTTATTTATGACAGTTTATAAATACCAGTTTCTGCCACTTATGAAATACCACTTTTCCTAAATGCATAATGCAGTGTAATGCCCATTGATGGTAAAAATATATGTTTTGGTAAACATGACTTGGTCATTTTACAAATTGCTTACTTCATATATGGTCCAATTCTGATAGGATAATGTGGGTTCATGCCAATTTCCACCAAAAGAACACATTCTGTCAGTTAAATTTAAGTACTGATAATTATAAGTTGTCGAAAAAATGCATTTCAGAATTTTGATCATTACTCTGTTGATTATGGGGAGTGAGCAAAAGGATGTGACAGACAACCCTACAGTGCATTTCGCATCAGTCCTACTGAGCCTAGATATTATCTATGAAGGATGACAATGACAATGTTAATCATGGGTTTTTGATATCAGATTGACAAAAGTACATGCTTTTGGTATCAGATTGACAAAAGCACAGTAACTATGGTATGGATATTGATATGCTTGTAGCTGGTGTGATGTTGGACTCGATGTTTGGCAGTATGACTACAAGCTTGCAGTTGGCCCAGGAATGCCTCAAACAAGAGCCCTCTGAGGGGGAGCAGTATGCCGACTCAGCACAGCCCTTTGAGGGACTAGAAAAGTTTGCTCAGACAATTGAAGCAGGTTTGGAAAATGATGTTTTTGAGTAATCATTTCTGAATTATACATCAAGTGAATTTAATGGTCTCCATGGTTTCAAAATTAATAAGGATCTCACATTTTGCAAGTATCAAATCTAAAAATGTGATGAAAATATTTGTTCAGTATTTTTTGCAATTGAAATTTTACAGACACTTGTGTACTACTGAATGGTTATTTTATTTTATTTTTTTATAGTATTAACAAAGGTGAAGGTGACTTTCATAGACACCATCATCCGACTAGAACATCTGCCAAGAGAGGCCAAAACTGGAGCTGCCCTTGAGATCAGAATTAATAGGTATTTATATTTTAATACCTTTGCATGTTTTTCATAGATGATAGAATTAAATGGTCAGTCAGACAAGCTTGAATTCTCACAATCTTAGTGCTTTAAATGCTGCGAAACATTGAATCTGTTAGTTCTCTATTGCATTTATCAACTCCTGAGTTCCCCAACTTGACCTTCACTTCATCATGCTGGCCTAATAGATTATTGCAATCATTTTTTCATTAACCAGCTTAATAAATAATTGAAGGCCATAAAAATTCCTGCTCTGATTTCTTAGGAAGTTTGAAATGTCTTTGAACAAATGTTTGCATTAATGATCGGCACTTTTTCAGAATTGAGTATTTTGACGACCAGGTGGTGTTGGACCCTGGGACTCCAGTAGACAAACCAGGACAAGGAAATAAATCCACATTTGAACCTGCTGCCGTAGCCCATAAAAACTTCCACTTGATGGGTGTATCCATGTATTGTGATGAGTTCCCAGAATGCCACAGGACATTCTCAAGGCATTCAGCATCCTCCTCTCCACAGTCTCCCAAGGTTAGAAACCTGGCTTGTCTCCATATTAATTACTTGGGTGGTAAAGCACTCCCCAAGTGGTAAAGGGAAATGATTCACATGCAATTTAAATCCTTAATAATGACACATTTATGAGTATCAAAAGAATGGTTCAGGAATGATATATAAATATATATATATATATATATATATATATATATATATATATATATATATATATATATATATATATATATATATATATATATATATATATATATATATATATATATATATATATATATATATATATATATATATATATATATATATATATATATATATATATATATATATATATATATATATATATATATATATATATGGGCTATTTTCATTTCTTCATCTGATTTCAAGATTTTTTTTTTTTAACTCTTGTAATTTTGTAGAAAAAACATTTTAAAGGGGAAGGCACCTAAAATCATTCTGTTCATTTATTTTCTTTCCAACAGATGTAACTTGCTATGATAGGGATAGACCCTCACAAATAATGAACATAACAATCGTATGACAATATCGTGATCAGCATAGTTCAATATCATTATTATGATCATAATGAAGGTCATGTTAAATCAGCTAATTTTAATGATGTTATTGTGCCTGATTACAGATGTCAGATCCAGGCACGTCACCATCACTATCGCCCCCTTGCAGGAGTCCTCCAAGGCGAATGTCCCCAGAAGGACTACACGGGCCAGGAGAGTCACCCCTCGGCAGCAAGGAATCAGACCCCATCAAAATTGCTGTGCTGATGGGCAGACAGGAACTTAAACTCAAGATCAAACAATCTGATGAGCTACCAGGTCCAAAAGTAAGATCAAAATTCATTCTCAGGAATGTAGATTTATGATAGATTGGTATTATTAATCTCATCTAATTGTAGTAGAATATCAAAGCCTGATCAAAGGGTGTAAACTGTCAGCAATAATATATGGTTTATAAAAAAGAATTTTAGAAATATAGATTAAAATTGCAAAAATTATTAAACTTTGAGAAGGAAGTTGTGTTCAATGACAAAGATATGTGGAAAGTGGTTGCAATATGCAATCTTTGTATCTATATTTTGACGATAAGTATTAGAAGAGAAAAATTTTCCTTTTATCATATATTGCAGAATAGGCATCTCAAGCCACCAAAGCCATTGATTGTATTCAAAAGTTTGGCACTTGTTAATGTTGGTTGGGACATAACAGCAATATTTATCAGATAGTTCTGCTGATGCTATCAGCAATGTTATAAAGGTGATATCTGAAATTATGGCTGTCCAATCTTCTATGAAATGACTTGGTGGATTTCTCAGCTATTCATATAATGAATACTCACTATCAAGCTTAGATTTCTTCTCAATTTTTACTGACAAAATAATCAATGGTCTTGAGTTGTTTCTCAAATGATTAAATATGTAGAGTGTCCAGTGCCTTGTCCTGATAATCTAGTTGCAGTCTTGAGACTTCCGGAGAAAAGTAATGTGGTGGTGTCTGAGTCAGTGGCCATATTGGATACATTCTTATTGACCAATTGGCTGTTCACACTTATATAGAACTTTGAAGTCATCGGCAGGAAATGTTCACAATCATTGCCAAAAAGCTAGGGTCAGCACAACCCTAAGGTCTCCAGCCTATGTTTTTGATACTGTTATTACAGCAAATTATTTAATTCACTCCTTTGTTGCAAAAAATGCTAATTTTTATCATACTAATTCTCAGCCAAAAATACTTTGCTGTTGAGAAATTAATATGAATGATGTAAGAAATGTGAATGATGTAGAAATTGTGGTTTACTTGCAGCTGGAGTTAGACTGCCATCTTGGAGGTCTTAATCTCCACTTGTCCCCAAGACAGGTCCACCTGCTGCTTGAGATCGCCCAGGGATTAGCCATGCCTGGTCAGTATCAATTATTTGATATCAAATCCTGAACTCGAAAAAAATCCTTCCTTGTATTCTTATTCAAGTGTAATATGACATGAGAAATTTTGTAATTGTACTATATGAAAGCTGTTATGTTGAATGAGGATGTTATTGCTGGCAGGTTTGTGTGATGATAGCAACATTGGGCCACGGGTGACAGGCAGTAAGCCAATGCAGGCTGGAGACTATGAAAGGGTGGAGCATGAACTCCAGAGGCAACTGCAACATGGGCGACTAGAACAGCATCAACAGAAAGTACAGATGTGGAGAGATCTGGACGAAGCTATGACAACACAGTCACTAGGTTAGTGCACCCTGTCACTGGTGCTTAATACAGTTTGGACCATCACTGGGGTTGAATATACTTTGTTAATCCTGCAGCTATAATTATGGTCAGTAGATGTGCTTGGGCTGAATATCCCTTATTAGACGATGTTGCACTTGCCATTGTGGTCAGAATGGGCTGAATATTCCTCATTAGAAAAAATGCACTTGTCATTGTGGTCTTAAGACTGTCAGCTGATAAAATGAATTTTCCAACTTGTTTGTGTTTTGAATAGAATCTAATACCCCCAAGCCCTCAGAAAGAGTGTATCCCAGTGGTACTTTTGTCAAGCCTTTGCCATGAAGATCACAGATAGAAGCGCCTGTCATATATTGGAATTAATTGAGTTACTTTGATTTTAGAAGACTCTGATGAAGAGGACCAGTATTTTGACTTGGGCCGCAGTCAGTCTGGACTCAGTAGCATGGAATCTTCCTTCTCAAGTACAACCACTAAAACATCTGCCACCTCTGCAAGTAAGTTACTTTATCTTTGTATCAGAGCAAATACTTTAACAAAATATTTCTACAGATATAATTGATCCCCTAAATATAAAATATTTCTACCGAAGGATATAATTGAATATATGACAGAAACCCTACTTTGGAACTTTGGAATTTTTTTTTTGATTAACACTTATAACAACTCTCCATTATTATGAATTAAACTGTAAGTTATTTAACTTTTACACTCAAGTGTCTCCGGCAAACCAGTGTTCAGGTTCTTGGACTCTACAAATAGTAGCAATATATTTGTGTCTTTAAGAATGACACTTTGGCACTTTTACTTTACTTAACACAGTGTGACATAACTAAATTTAAGCACTATTCAATGAACATCTCTATTCCATATAACTACTTGTATATTTCAAATTAGCACATTTTCTGAGTGTTTGTCTGAACAATGTAATATATCCCATGTCGAAAACAAAAACAAAAAAAAACATATCCTTGACAGGCCCTCTAATCCTTATTTATTACAGAAAAAAACATGTTTGGTTGAAAAGCATTTGTTTTTATGATAAAATTTTCCTTTGAACTTTAAATAAACCCTTAGTTTTTTCTTTTCTGTATATCATTTCTGTATGGAATTTTATGACAAACAAATAAATTTTGGTTTTTTAGTATAAATGTAAAATTGCTGCTTTAGGTACATTTATGACTTATGGAGGTGGATACTCCAAAAGAGATTCTCCATTCCAAGCATCCATTCCAAAATCTGCCAGAGCCAAACACAAATTGCCAAAACAAAAAGGTAAGCTGCATGACCTCTTAAAAAGTTTTATCAAATCATTGAAAGTTATCAGTATTTTAATGTGTTAGTTACTTCACTTCAACCCTAATAAATTTTCCCTTTAATTGCTTTGAGCTGTAAAGTGATCCCAGCTAGTAATTTATCAGCTGAAATATATGAAGATTTTATCACATTTAATAAACGTAAAAAAACATGTTATAGATACCTTACACAAGTTCCTGGACGACCCCACAGCAGAGGTCACAAGATACAAACTCAAACTCAGCTTCTTCTCCATCATTGTCCTCCATGAGGACCCGCCGGCGACACCTAGTGATGGAATAGACCCTGGCCAGACATCGCTCGAGAAGCTACAAGTGATGTCTGATAAGTTCTTTGGCCGTGCAGCCAGTATCAACATGATGGGCACTAGCACGGAACTGGTGAATTTAAGGAAACACTTCACCGAGGCCTGTCCTCATGACCATCTTGGGTATGCATGCAACAAGATTTTATACATCTAACATGTCTTGCACATTATATAATGTCAGTATGTTGATAGCAGACAGAGTGGTATATTATCACTTATTTAGTGGGCTTTATATGACCTTCCCAAAGTCTCAGCTTTATCAGTAGAATATTCAAAATAAAACTTAATATTTTAAAAATACTTTTTCTGAAATTTTTTAAAGATTTTAATATTATGTACTACCATTAGATTAAAGAAGTCTTTCAATGTTATAAGCTTCAAGATTTCTGAGACTAAGAATTTGTAATGCTTATTTCATAGATTTGTTTAATTAAATTGTAGATGTCTGGGAAAGCCTCTGACAGTGGAATGTAATCAGAAGTCGTCATCTGCGGTGTACAGCATGCATGCAGAGCTCAGCATCGGCATGGCAGAGGTTGTCGAGTGCGTATTTGACAAGCGTGGCAAGACTGTAGGCTTTCTTGGACTCAAACTCCCCCTGAACAACTTCCTCCCAGATTACTGTGTGGTAAGTACTGCCCAGCTTATCTATTATTAAAGTGGGATACATAATCATCTGCTCCTGAAACAAAGGCTGGGGGAAAACTTCTTCTTCCAGTCACAGGAATTGCTTACCCTTGATCACAAGTCATAAGGATTATCTATCATTTGATTGCTATTCACAACAGCTATCTACCATTTGATTACTATTCACAGCAGCTATCTACCATTTGATTACTATTCACAACAGTTATCTACCATTTGATTACTAGTCACAACAGCTATCTACCATTTGATTACTAGTCACAACAGTTATCTACCATTTGATTACTATTCACAACAGCTATCTACCATTTGATTACTAGTCACAACAGTTATCTACCAGTTGATTACTAGTCACAACAGCTATCTACCATTTGATTACTAGTCACAACAGCTATCTACCATTTGATTACTAGTCACAACAGCTATCTACCATTTGATTACTAGTCACAACAGCTATCTATCATTTGATTACAAGTGGCAAATTGGCATCATCTACCATTCTTTCTTATCTGTGTATACTCCACATTTTTATTCCAGATGGAAAGATAACTTATTGTTTCATTAGTTGCATTTTGTGATCATGCAGTATGCAAGTGTTTCACATTGCAATGTAATTCACAAGTTTAATTCAAAATTTCAAAAAATAAAGATTCAGCTGGTGTAGCTCATTAATATCTCATTTGATTTTTTTATAGTCAGCAGCGTTAATTTAGGTTGTAAAAATTTTTTGATGGAAAAAAATCTCAGGCTATTTCCTTATATTCTGTTATGTGAAACAGTTCTCTTTGAACTGAGATGCATATAAATCTCATCACTGGAACTTAATATATACATTTTAAAGACTTGCAGCATATTTCATGCTCAGTCAGATGCAATAATACACACTTGCTTTGAAAACAAAGACTTGATTACAATCTGATTCTCATTTCTTAAGTTTCAACATTTGTTATCCACCAGGTGGCTCTTGTGTCATGTACAAAGCATTCTGTGACAGTATCATAGACATGACTGTTGATATCATGACAACCATTCTGTATGCTATGAAGGGAATATATCTATATATTGGCAACAACTACATGTACAGAAAACAACTTATCAGTTTTAGAATCTTGAGAATGATAAACATGTGCATGACATTTTTATCTCTCTCTATCTCCCCCCCCCCCCCCCCCCCCACACACACCAGGTGGGAGCATGGCCCACTCAAGCAATGAAAATTCAACTCCAATATATTTAGAAGTGATAATGTAGATTATAATCAAAATGTCTAACAGAGGGCAGCATTGTGCAAGTTTTGCAGCAGTTGCCAAGCAGTCCAGGAGTTGACCTGATGCCAAGAATGGTGTACACCTCATGCATGTATCTGAATATACAATGTGAGTCATCAAGCGTAACAGGAAGAAAAACATCATACTCATGTATCACTACATATCAAGAATATGTGGGTGGAAATTTCTGGAATAAATTTAGAATAATATAATGTTATATCAATGTATTGCCCAAATACAATAATTTTATAATTTATTTTGGTCTCAATGTTTTATGTTTTTTTTTCATATTTAGAGATATTTTCAAATTTCAAATTTGAAGGCTTATCTGAAAAAAAAATATTTAAAAAAAACAAAAACAATTAACTGTTTGATTTTTCTAAATATAGACAATTTTAAACAGTCTCACTGTAAATCTAGCAGCAACCTGCAAATGGTGCTGTCAAATTCACCCCAAAGGCACAACAGGCAAAATCAGTCACCTAGCATACATTGTGCCTAACATTGGCTCCTAGCACATGCCAAAAACAAGTGCCTTTATTATGTCACCTGAAGAATCACAAACTAAATTTAGCCGTAGCACGTCACTGTTGTATACAGATTTATAGCTACAAAAATATACGTATTAGCAAATATTTTATGAAATTTCAAATCTCTCAAACTTTGATTTGAATATGATGGAGGTCAGCCTTGCTCAAGGCCTATTAGATTGCATATTTAATAAATTGATGACCCAGATTTGAGCGAGGCCAAATGTCACAAAAATGTAGACTGACATAACTGCCACCTACAGGGAAGGTAAGTAATCAACCTCAAGGCTATATTATATCATAATATTTTATTGTCAAAACACAAAAAAATATATATCCATACATTTTAAACACATCTGTCACACATCTGAAAATATAACTCATGAATAAACATTTCAGTCTTTATTCTTCACCTCACACAATATGAAGCCTCATTCTCATATTCTTACATCATAGCATTCTCTCGGGTCATTGTTCATGCAGATTCAATCATTCTACACAGTTGGAAGTGCTTCATATATATTTATATACATAAATTTGGCCCACTTCCTACAATAGTGGCTCAATTTCACTTTGTGTTTTATTTTTTTTAAATCTCAATTTGTGCAGTATGTAAGAATCTTACTGTACAAAGGGTATTCAAGTTAAATAACAAGATATGTACAATGATTTGAACTTCATCAGCAGCATATTCTTTTGGTTTGGAAGACTGAATTATATGATCAGCTAAATTATTTATTTATGAACCTTTAAGTTTTTTATTTTAGATGGACCTGAGGGCCTAGAAAACATTTTCATAATTGTTTTCATTATTTTTACTATTTAGATAAATTATTTTTCTATCCCTAACCACATTTCAGTAACTTCAGATTCTCAGATATGTGCACAAAGAAAGGTTATTTTGTCCTGATTTTAACACAAGGCTCCAGTTTATTCAGATTTGTGTTTCAGTAAGTTGACAAGAATAACATCAAGCAAAACTTATGTAAAATGATTGTATGTGGACAGAGTATTGTGTTGGTGAATACAAGCTGTCATCATTTTAAGGGAAGATTTTAAATGATGAGAATACTTTGACAGCAAAGTTCCCAGGCCACATCAGGGTGGGTGTGTTGTAAATGCTGTCCATTCAGACATGATGGCTGACATGGTATAAGCTATGTTTACATGGGCTGGACATTTAGCTCTGTAGCCCTCATTTTCACACCAGTAGGTTCAGGCTATTATGGCAATATATATAATATATGTATACTGATACAAGGTGGGATGCAACAACTCTGTCATTTTCTCATGGCTCCTTTACACTGTAAAGATCTATAATTATTCGAACCAATAAAATAATTGAGTACTGTTTTGAGTAAAATCCTCCTGACATGTTAGATTTTCTTATTTATGAATTTTTTGGTCAGGGATTTTTGCTGAGTATCTAAGTGTTAATGTGTTTAGGTTGGCAGTTACAATACAAGTATAAGTTCTGAAACTCAGAAACTATATAGAATTCTATGCAACTACCTTTCAGACATTGTCATCTGTGTGATTTATTTTTTTAAAGTGCAATTTGTTTTTACAACATGAGAGCTCAATTGTACTTTTTCCATTTGTAAAAGCACATTGCAATACATATGAAATAGAACTGATGCAAATGTTTTTTTTTAATTGTCTGATAAATGGTGAATATCAAGGGAGCTATAAACTGTACAGGTCTGAGAATGATATGTCTCCATATTGAAAACAATAGGGAATTTATAATGAGAAATAATTGTTTAATATTCAACACTTTATATCCCAGGCAATGACTTCATTGTTAATATATAAATCACTGTTTTCAGTTAAGTACTTCATCACATTCCATTATTCACAATTTTGAGATATATATATACAACATGATAATGTTTAACATGAAATTGTCTTTGCATATGTATATATATAAACATATATCTATATATAGCATTCGTTTCCACCGGATGCACCACCAGCGACGGCATATGCCCCACTTATTGTTGACAGTGGTCTGCCCCTTGTGATGTAATCTCCGCCCATTGCCCCAGCCCCAGTTATCTCCTCATACTCCTGGCCTATCTCAGTGTATATATGATTGTCAGGGTCCTCATCCTGAATAGAAGGATTGAGGTAGCCCTCCAGATGAGGAGGTCGTGGAGGAGGCTCTGGAACGTACCGGAGAGCAGATCCAGTGCTGATCATGCTCATTGTACTGCCACAGCTGGCTCCAGAATGCGTCATCATGTTTAGGATCATATCTCGTTGCTCTGGGGTAAAGTTATCCATTTTTGTGTTATTCACATTCTGAATCTCGGTTGATGAAGTTTTGGCTCGAGAGAACCGTTTCGAATTGTAACCCATCCTCGGCATTTCTGTTCGAGATGGTAAGACGGGTTCCTTCTTCTGAGTGAAATGTTTCTTGAATGGGTCTCCACCGCTCCGCCATCGCAAGACTAAAAAAGCCACAATCACCAACAGTGCGATAAAAGCTATTGCTCCTAACACGCTGCCGATGATTAATGCAGTCCCACCTGGTCCTTTCACTTCCTCTGCATCAGGTATACCTTCTATGGTTTTCACATTTGAACAAAATGCTTCATTTCCAAATGCAGAAACTTTTGTGAGGCACACAACATATTCTGTGGATGCCCGGAGATTTTCAAGGGTATGTTCCCGTTCGGAGGAATCAATTACAACTTGTTCGATATACTGGAGACTGCCTTTTTCTCGATGCTCCATTATAAACTCCCTGATGTCACTGGAAGCTTGGATCTGCCAGCTTACGAGCACTGAGTTGGCAGAGATCTGGGTGAACTCGAGAAGGATGGGTGGCTGGGTGATGTCTGGTTCTCCAGGGGTCGGGGTGGTCATGGGGAACGTGGTACTACTGGTGGTGGAGGTGGTGGTGATCTCTTCACACTCCGGAGCTGGCACCACCACATCGCACACCAGGTCATCTGCCTCCAGATCCACAAACAGCTTGTTCTGATGCTCGGCTGGACTCACACACCTCCACATTGTGGTGATGATCTGGAAGTCTGTGAACCGGTCGTCAATCCACTGCCGCAACCAGCGCAGTTTGCAGTCACACACCAGTGGATTGTCACTCAGTTGAATCTGAGAGAGTGCGTCAAAGCCATAGAACGCACACTGACTCATGGTACTGATGCCGTTCATGCCCAGGTTAATGCCCTCTAGACTCCTCTCTGGACCATGCAGGGCTTTCTGGGTGACACTCGACATTCCAGTGTTGTACAAGTCCAGATTCTTGAGATTGGTCAGTTTCTGCAGTGTAAAATCAGGGAGGTTATTTAAGCTGTTGGCTCGAAGTTTGAGAGTTGTCAAGGATGATAATGATTTAATGGAGTCCCAGTTGGATTCTGTATCAGTGAATCCAACTTTCTCTAAATTGAGGGTCTGTAAAACACCCTCCAGGCCAGAAAATGTGTTTTGATCTAGCCCTGGTCCAAGATTGGGATTAAGATCCAGGTTTAGGTCATTTAATGACTGGAATGATTCAAATAATCTACTTGATATACTGGTAATCCGATTGTCTGCCAAAAGCAGTATCTGAAGGGTAGATTCAGCGCCTTGAAACATTCCTGCTGTCAGTTGTGAGAGTTGACAACTGTGAAGGTTCAAATGCCACAGTGATGACAGGGAAATAAAAGCTCCAGTGGGTATGACAGACAGAGGATTATACCCCAGGTTTAGCTTCTCCAGCCTTGTGATGCCCCCTATTGGCATCACTTGGAAGCTAGTCAGTTTATTATGTTGCAGGTTTAGATTTGTCAGACTGTTCTCTAAACCTAAGAATGCATCTTCCTGAATGGTGTTTATTTGATTATTTGACAAGTCCAACTCTGTGAGCTGAGCATTGTTTTGGAAGGCACCAGTTGATAATTTGCTGATCTCATTGTGAGCTATGTTGAGCACCTGGAGCTGTGTTTGTTGAGCGAGGGCAGCGGTCGGGAGATCCGTGAGGGCGTTCCCCGACAACATGAGGATGTGTAATTCCAGACCTGTAAAGTCTGCAGCACTCAGCCTGGTGAGACCACACTCCTCCAGTGCCAAGTCCCTCACGGAGAGTGATGTGAGAGCTCCTGAAGGAAGACTGTCAAGGTCGAAGCCCTTCACGTGGAGGGCCTCGAGTTGGGAGAGTCTGGCTAGTGCCGTGACTGGAAACTGTTGCATCTGACTGACGTGAAGCACCAACTCAAGTAAAACATCCTCCAGACCCACGAAGGCCTGATCAGAAATCAGATCAATCCTATTGTCTGATATGTCAAGTTTCTGTATGTTGAGGCCATCGAATGCCCGATCCCTGAGAATAGAAATCTGGTTGCCTCCCAGACTAAGTTCATGGTATGCATCATTTGGGTCAGCATTCCACTGGGGCACTTCAGTCAGCGGCGGGTTCTGATACCGACAGTTTATTATCATCCTGCCATCCACTATCTCGCAGTCACACTCACGGGTGTTGGGGCACGCTGCTTCTCCCATGGACACGGTCAGTAGGAGGCAAAGAAGGAATTGCCATGACAACGTTTGTTGTCTGCCAGCCATTTTCTCTAAAATGACAAAAACATATAACATATCATTAATAAACAGATTACCCAGTTTCTGATATTGTTAATTGAGTGAGAAGATGAGGTTTCTATCTTGATGGAATATATAGTAATTGTTTCCATTGTGGCGTGCCCATATATGCTTATATCACAGGTTCTGATATCCACCCCCCTCACTCTCTACATTTTGCCTTATATGTGCCCCTATTTTGCATACCTGAATGGTCTATTAAACAGGAAAACCAAATAGCCATATTATCCCCATTGATCTCACTATCTGTTAAGAGGAATTCACTGCTTTAAAATTGTAATCCTGATTTGGTAGAGTTAGAGAAACTTTCCTCCAATTTAATTTGGGATCTATTCATGATCAAGGATATTGTCGTCATAGATGTGTCTATTTTTATCTAATTTGATCAGTCACGAATGACGAAGAGAGATACTGATTCAAAACAATGGGAAATGACAATATTGTTTGTCTCCAAGGATTTTTATAGAGATTTTGAAACCAAGGCATGCATCCATATATCAATATAGATTTAAGATTTTACATTTTGATCATTTTTAATAAATAGATATTTTGTGTTACAAGATTATCCTAATACGTTTCTCTTACTTAGAGGCAAGATTTGTGTAATCAGAGGCTAAAAAAAAATTTCAGACAAACCACTGTGCGCTAATCATAACTGGTAATATGCAGGCTCATCAAGCTGTAAATGGCAGAGTATGAATATGATGCTTAGAAGCCCTCCAGCAATGAGGCAATATGCCTGAAATGTCATTATCATTTCAATTGTATGCATACAAATACATGGTAATAACTCTTACTCAACCACTTAGGTGTGTATACATGTATATGTACTTTCACAGATTTTACCTAAGAAAAGGTCTCAAACCAAGGAAAAGTCATGACATATTGTAAGCTATAAAAAAATGATCATTTCTTTCCTGAACTTACAAACAAATATGTGTAAATATATATAGGCACATATTTTCTCTCATAAAATTGCTGTAAACTGGATGTGGTATTGGTCACATGCAGGCAGGTGTGCAGATAGGGGATTCTTTGTGTTCACTGGCAGCATGTTATGCTACTCTAGGACTCTATGCAGCAGGCATATATGGAGGTCACCCATAGCTGTCCAAGTGGAGAGAGATAGCTGGTGGGAAAAAGGAAACTTTTGCTTCCGTTTAATGGAATATGAGGCATGTTATTTCAAACCCAGGAGGTTAATTGAAAATGTTTAAATTAAGGTGACTTCCAAATTCAAAAACCATTCTGATTCTATCTTCAGCCAACATTTTTATGTTAATGAATTCTCGTGAATTAAAAGTACATATATTTCCAGAAACAGGAAAATTTTCCCATCGTGAAATCCTGGAGGTGTCATGTGGGACAGATAGCCAGGTGTCCAGAATAATGCCCTCCAAACAGGATCCGGCTTGTCACAGTTCTGTTTCACTTTTCACCGAGTTCACTTTGCAGAATGAGTAACGTTTGGCCTTTGTCAATATTTCTTTGACATTAACTGCCTTGTGGGCCAGAGTTTGTTTGGCAAGCCAAGCCTTTTGGGGACTTAATTAGGCAGTCAAAATAAAGCCATTTCCTCGTGTAGTGATTCTTTGATTGCTAAATTTTCTGGCGTTTCACTTCAAAGCAGTTTTATTTGATCTCTCAGGAATTGATTATTTCCAAACTTGCTACTATTTGACATAGAAATATATTTCACCAAGCCAACAAGTTTAAACAGGTGATCAGTGAATATTGCCCTAATAGATGAAAGGCTAAATATAGCATGAAAAATCCCCTCTCGTATTGTTACAGTAAAATGAAATTGTGTGAAAAAGATCAAGATTTTCCTTTCAAGCCATTGGTATTGTTGACTCTTAGGTTAACAATGCATGGTTGCACAGTGTACTTAAATATGCTGGAGTGTAGCATGATTTATAACATAAGAACATTTTATATGGAGTGCCACATATCCTTCATACAGTGTTGACCAAGTGACCACTTAATTGCTGTCCACTTCACACCATACATATCGGACAAGCAAGGCCATTTATACTGTTTTGTCATTAAAAAAAACATGTTAATTGTTGCAAACACAATCAGATTTGATGACTAAATACCTAAATATTTGCAGAGTAATAAATGCAGAACTTTTTTTTATTTATGTTTATGGGCATGTTTAAAGTTTAAGATTAAAAGGAAGTTGAAGGGTGGTGTTTTATGGCATGTGTCTGGTTGGAGGAGGTACAAACAATGGAGATCCACATCTTGATTGCAGTGACAACTGAGCACAAGTGCACCTCTATATAGTGTGGGCCAATTACTGGCAGATATAACACCTGTATTATGCTGAAACTGGAGAGCAGCCTAATCCCATTATACCTGCTTCTGTCTCCTATCTCAACACCACAAAACTCCATACACCTACATGCATAATAATGAGATCCCTAATGTGTAGGATTGTGATGTAACCAAATACAACAAATATTCTCATTAAAACTTAGCTTTTATATTTTTTAAAGAGATATTATAGTTTCATGTATGTGTGAATAATTCAGAAAATGGACAAGAACTTTTTTAAATCATATTATAAATCAAGCATTACATTAGTTATATAGAAGTTAAGCATTGCTTTATATTGTGGCCCAGATAGAAGTTTACACATTATATTTGTGTTTGGCTTAGCATTAGTGTTTAAAGAGGTCTGGGCAGTGGAAACAAGATAAAGACGTTATATTCTTCCTGTACAGGATAAGGGGATTTGTTAACTTTGAGGCTTATTTGACATCACAAGTTATATATGTATATATAGACAAAAGCCAGGTCAGCCTACGTTCATATTATAACTAATATAAGGATGACGAGTATAATATTAGCCCAGTCTGATGACGATTACACATGTTATTGATTAGAAAGCAAATGACAGGATGTTGTGTATGTATAACATACTGGAATGTTGACAACACGTTCAACCTATGAAATTTTTGAACCGCAAATGAACCCAATATACCTGAGCTTTGTGGATCTGTTTTTTCAGCTGTTTACCTGTATATAATAGATCCTTTTCACAGGTGTTGGTGAAGTTGTAGATTTGGCCAAGAATATACCCTGGATTCAAAATATCTGTTTACTTTGACTGGTTCAGATGAAATGATAATATATTTTTTGCTTTATTTGATATGAAGCTGTAATCATGTCATATGTATGTTACTTTAATTCATAGATATATTCAGTGTGGCATATTCATGGTATTCATATAACCCCAGGAGTAGGTCAGATATCTCTACTCTTTGTCAACCCAGCCATGTCTCATTTTCTTCACGATTTATACACTACCACCCCCAGTTTATTTTCCAATTATCCAAAATGGGAAGATACTCCCAGTCGTCCACAACAATGGACAGATAATTGCCTAATTGTCATTGTCATTATAGTAGGTTAACTTAAGAGCAGAGAGACACATGCGATGGGGCTTCTGACTATGGTCACCTAAAACACAGGTGTATCATGTCATGCTTTTAACTCACCTGGCTGCTTTAACGGTGGATTCTCTTCATCCATTTTAATCATGTCATGTTAAACCATTTCTTATAAGTATGATATATTCCATAGTGATAGAATTCTCTGTCATCTGGACAGTGTCATGGCTGTGTGGTAAGTAATAACTGTCGTGGTTTGTTCTGCCTATCTAGCACACCTCTATCGAGTTTTCCTATGCATTTCATTAGTCAGAGTTTCCATATATGGATAACCAGGTCATGGGTCACGGAGCGCGCTCACTACGCACATAGTTTGTTATGACGGAATCAAGGCCCCATTCACGCTTCAGCACTTTTGGACTTACCACTAACAGGCCTTTAAGGTTAACTCCTATAAGGTGTTACTGTTCTTGTCTTTTTGTAAGACTGTGGTATCATAATAGCACAAGTATAAATAGGAAGTTGTGTTGAAGAAGGCCATTGATTCAGTTAACAATGAAGACTTCCACTCTTAAATACTTTAAATGAGTATATGGGTGTACTTTATTCCAGCTGATAGTCTTCATATAAACAGCAGGTGTTTGCGAGTTATATCAATATTGACAAAATATTTTTGTCTATCATGGTCATTTACTATATGAATAGGACAAACTTAGGTTATACAAAATATTCTTAAAATTATTGAGTGAATATAGTTCCGTTATACATTATATTCAAAGAGTTGTGAAAAAAGGAGGAACTGATGTGTACGGAAATGACACATCTCATGGTTGATGATTTGCACACTTGAGGTCTGTCATTATGATAATTAGGGTCCTCATATACACCCCATATGGCTGGTGAATTGGATGTTTTAGATATTAAATCATTATTTAGAACTCTCCTTCATTCCGGACAAATAAATCTACCATTTATTAAAAAGATTCTAAAGTTGTAATACTGGAATTGCCCTTTGTAATATAAAGTTTTCAACTTAGATTCAGTTTTCTCTCACTTTTCACATATGATAAGTTAATTGTGATAAGTTTTCAAGAAAAAAAGTGACTTGTAAAACATGTTTTTTGGTGTGGTCTTTTGAATTGGGTGGGAGCACATATTGTGCCTGAAATCCCCCGTGACCTCAACCTGCCAGGCCTAACCACAGGCTGCCAAAAAGTGATATAGTTCGAGACTCGCTTGATTGCTTCTATTTCTCTAATATTAAGTATGAATTCAACACAATTAATTATGATAAAAACAGAAATAGATATTTTAAATGTCTTTCATGACAAAAAATTTAGGGGTATATAAATGAATAATATAAGCAAGTTTTTTTCTTTATCACTGAATATTGCAAGAAATACCAAGTAAGAATTTAAAATATTCTACAATTTTTTATTAATTACTATTTTTAATAAAATATTTATCATGGGTCTTACAAAAGGGCTCAAGAATGTAAATCTGCTGTCATCATCATCATGGGGAACACTTTTATCAGAGTTTAACACACTATTTCAGAATTTAAAAAAAATTACATTTATATACATGAATAAAGAACTACATGGACATTGTTTTGTTTGTTTTGTTTTTTTTTATTGTTTTTTTTTTTTAGTTGTTTTTTTTTTAGTTGTTTTTTTTTGTATTGTTGACTAGAAGCCACCCCAAGGCCTACTTCCTTTCATTTTTTTTGGGAAGTTTGAGGGGAAGAAGTGAAACACCTTTTCATTTTGGAAAAACCCACTCCTAAGTGGTAACACCCCAGACTTTCTCTTCATTTTGGACATTTTGTTTGATTTCCTGAGCTGTTCTACAGATTGTACTCTCTTTAGCTTTGGGCTGACTATCACATGAATGGAAAGAGATGGTCTTGCAATGCTGGGTTTACATGAAAAAAATGAAATAAAAATAATAACCAATGGCCCTTATAAGTGAGAATCTGATGGATTTAATTAGGAGTGAAAGTATGTTTGATTCCTGCTGTAAATCATCAGCGGGTGAAATGAGCTCTGGCCACTCCTGACCCTTATCAGTGATATTAACTGTTGCTGGGATAATCCAGCCGGTGTAATCCTCCGATATTTGTGCGGGATTGTCAAGCATATCATATTGTAAATATTGCTGTATCTTGCCTATCTAACTGTGCCATACATATGAAATATTGCCCTCTGTGGTCAGTATCAGTATCTCCTTATTTATGTTTTTTTTTTTTTTTTTTTCTTTTGATGTTGTTACTCATTTTTAATTGATGGAATGGATGAATTAAACTAAATCACAAATCACAAGGAGTGATTGCTTAATCAGAAGAAATTTTTGAATTCCAATTTTTATGCACTTAGGGGCGATCCATTTGATTTTTGTGGGGTGGGGTGGGACAGCAGTACTGGATGAATAAATTTTTTTTCTTTGGTAGGGTGGATGAATAATTTTTTTTTCTGGTGTGGGGTGGGTGAATAAATTTTTTTTCTGGTGTGGGGTGGGTGAATAAATTTTTTTTCTTGTTAACAATCCGTCATTAATTACTGGGCGGGGCAGGACAAAACTACAAAATATAAACCATCTAAAAAACTGGAAGGAGGTGGATGAATAAATTTTTTTTCTTTGGTAGGGTGGATGAATAATTTTTTTTTCTTTGGTAGGGTGAATGAATAAATTTTTTTTCTGGGATGGGGTGGGTGAATAAATTTTTTTCTCCAAAATCTCCCACCCCACCCCACAAAAATCAAATGGATCGCCCCTTATGAAATATTGTATGAATTTGGTTTCAGAGAGAAATATGTATTGGCTTATCAGCTGGTGTTGGTTTCTGTGAGAAATCTGATGACTTTGACAGGACGACCGACTTACTGACATGATAATAATGATGTTTTTGCATCACACTGTTGACACTGTGGGTATCGTTTTGAACACATGAGACAAAGAACTGACAAAGCTCACTTCATCGTGATCGAGTTATAAATATATGGCCATATGGAATATTCTTGGCTTATCAAATCAAATATCTAACATACCATTTCATTTGTGTGGAAGGAAATGGGACATTTTAATATGTTATATATAGCATATAAATAGTTTGAAACTAGAATCTGTGATATTTGGACCTAATAATTCTTTAATGTAGTAGTTAGGTATTTTGCATTTAATATTTTTTTCCACAGAAATTAACTCATCAATGAATATGGAAGCAATGAATAGAATATGAATCTGTAAATATATGTGTGAGGGTACCTCAATATATCTTTTATAGCTTTACTAGCTCTTGGCTGGTCAATGAAATGCAGATGATAAAACGATGATTGCATGCTAGTTCTCGGAATGCTAGATCAGACTGCATTAAGGCAGTAGTCATTCACCGAGAGCCTGAGGGGAACATAGTGAAGCAGTGAGACAGGCTGGTAATCCCCAGCCTACCACACACTGGTAAAACATTATTAGCTTTAACCATTAAGAACTGATAGTTTTATGATAATTAAACTAGAACGCTAGAACAATAATATATGCTAGTTTTAGTTAGACCTCTTGTAGTAAATAATTTTTATTATATTCATTAAAAGTATACTGTTAGATAATTAACCATGATTTCTATGAGGATATATCTAACAACCTGATCTTTTATACGAAGAAAAATATTGAATATTAAGCAATATTGTGCAATTAAAGGTTAGTCACTTTAGTTCAATGTTCATCATGGTAATTGTCAAATATATATGTGTGTGAAAAAATGTGTGTATCTTTTTATCTGGGAGGAGAAAATATCTTGGTGAGAGGAATTTCTTGAATTCATAAAATATTTAGATATTTGACAAATTATTTCAACAGAATTTAGAAGAAAAAAAATTATCCTATTCATTTGAAAGGTAACAAATTAAAATGTTGTAATGAAGATAGAAAAAGACTAGTTTTCATGAATATTAAGACAAGATAAGACAAAAAATCCTTATCGGAAAGATATTAGCAAAACCTCATGTACTTGGAAAAAACTGAGAACAGATTTTTATTTTATTAATTTAAAAAAAAAATAAAGCCAAAGTTTGTTGGAAGAATGTTGATAGACCATAGATATGGAAGTTAGAAACAGTTGTACTGAATTGTAGAGTACAACGTTTAATTTGATCAAGTAATATGGAGATTGATATATATTGTCCATTTAGTCAGTGACTTATAATTGATATAATCTGAATCAAATCAGTGTATTTCTAGTAATTTCATGCACATAAACAAATATATTTAGATTTTGCAATTCTTTATCAGCAACGGAAATGATATTTACATGGATATTATGAAAGTATTAGAAGAAGAGTAAAGAGAATGTGATAATGATAATCATAACTGTGTAGTGGAGATATGGTGAGTGATAATATGATAAGTGGTTCAGATTGGATATCGTTGACAGAGGCACTTCACTTCATGTTTGACATCTAACCTGCTCAGCAGGAGAGTACCACTTTCATATACTTGTCATAGTCAATAACTGGGAGACTCGTTCGCAAAATTCAATATTCTGGCAGAAAAAAATACACAACTGGCAGCCATTTTTGTTTATTGCCCATTTATGAAAAGAGGTTCTTGCAAATTTTGAATAAGCTAAAATCAGCAGGTTAGATGCATTAATGTATTAAATTGGATGTTTGGTTATTGTAGAAAAAAAAACATTTTTTGTCATTAAGAAAAAAAACTTACCACAATGTTTTCTTAAGATAATCCAACAGAATGTCTAATTTCACAGGAAATTTTTAATGTAAAGATCCAGGTGCCAGAGAAAAAGAAAATATCCTGTATTGGTAGTATAATGTAATATCACTGGTTCTGTGTGTTGTTGTGAGCTATCTTATGTATATGGATAAGCCCTGTGAGTGGATATATTATCTGAGGGAGGTAATCCTCCAACCAATCACAGCCAACCTCCTGCAGATATCTTCAGTATGCAAACTTATTTCTGTGCACAATTGAAATGTTTTATGAAAATAGAGAAAAGAAACTAAGACAGTAGAATTTTATTTCATAGAAGGGAAGGATAAAATGATTTTTTACATAGTTGAATTAGGAGACTATATATATTGACGTATTTTAACATCTATTTGAATATATTGAGCAGTAAAATGGTTCAGATTATCTTTTTCAAATGTCTTCACATATAAAAGCCTAAATCCTGAAACAGGTTGATAGATATTTACAGTTTTCACAATTATTAATATTGGGTACATATTATTGAAATTGTGATTGAATCACTATAAAGTTAATCCCGTTCTGACTTGTAAATATATTAAAATGCCAGGAGGAGAATATTGCTGTGATATGGTAATCTCACGTGGCTGTGGCGAAGGTAGGAGGGAGCTCCCAGCAGAGGGACACGTTCAGATTAACTTAACTCCTTGATCCAATTCTCCTAGGCTGCCTTTGTCACCAGATTATCTGACATTTTACCAAATATTAAACTGTGGGGATATACATATCAAACAGAATAGCAAGCCCAGTCTTGATTGTGTGGCGGTTGCTTTCAAATATGTGTAGGTGTAAAAATATTCCGAATTCTTTTTTGAATATTTTTCATGTTTTCAAATGCAAGATTAACTTTTTGACCTTGTTTTTGTTTGATGCAAAATAAGATAAATTTCTATCTGATTACCAGAGTGAGATTATTGGATTTACTGATGTTTAATGATAAGGCAAGAATGGAATTGGACGATTAAGACAGGGGATTTGTTTAATAAGGGACCAGAATTAATGCAAGATAACATTATGATGTATGGGATCAAATATATTATAGAATAAATGCAAAGATTGTCAAAATTCATTGACCTTCAATTTATTATAAGATAAAGAGCTTCTTATAAAGTTTCAGTGAACAAAAAAGACAGATTTAATTGAAATTAAATTCCATTCAATCTAAATATCATAAGATGATAAAAGTGTTTGAGATGTTCCTTGTTAATGACAATGCAAGACATTTTCTTAGTATAAGATTGATAAAAAAAACTATATCCAATTTTGATGTTAGGTTGAACAGGGGATTATAACAAGAAGGACAATAAGCTCAATATAAGCTAAGATAGCATTGGAAGTATCAAGCCTGAAAATGCTGTAAAATGGCTTGATGACAATATATTATTGATAACCATACCACCATTGATTTCAGCACTACCTCCAATGCATAGAATAGTGCTGGAAGATAAATCCCTACTCATTGCAAATAAATATTTTGTTGGGATAGATATTGTGGATGTTTTGTGAAACAGCCATGATTTAATACCCAATTTGTGGTCCCAAATGTGAGGAGCAATTTTGCTAACTAATGAAAGCCAACCTCCTTCTGATGTAAATAATCTGTACACCTATTTCAAGCTCTAATAGAACTGTTTAGAGATGAAATTTGCAGGTAGAAAAGAAATAAAAACAGTATAATCTTGGTAAATATGTCAATAGTTTGTTTTTATTTTTGCAAGGGAAAAGGAAATTATGAACCATGCTTAATCAGCTTGTTAGAATAACAAAATAAAATCACTGAATCAAAGAATCAAAGTCTTATAATGGAATTATGAATGACTACGAGGAAATAATTCTGTTTGCTTGGTGTGTTTTAGTTGCTGACATTCCCTCAAGATGAAGATGCCAAGCCAGCGTCAATGTTCAGCAGCATGCAGGCATCGTCACCCTGTGTCCGCATTAAGATACAGCATGCAGAGAGGACACACCAGGTAATCAAACCATCCCATCATCACAAATAGATTAAAATAAGAATTATTTGATGTAGATTTATATTATCAAATACCAACCTATTTGTCTGGTGTCAGCATATATATATATATTGTCTTGCACAGTGTGGCCCCCATGCAAGCAACAAGTATTTGTTTTAAAGTGGGTCTCCCTGGCCCATTATCCATATAAAATATAACCATAATCAAAATATAAATCAAGTGTCAAATATATTGATTTTTCACTTCTGAGTTCATTGTCGTTAATTATATTTATAATATTATATATCAGGTTTTAATAAAGTTAACCATGTTATGTTTGGTGAGCAGAGTTCACGGCGTTCATATGTTCAGCCAAAGACAGATGTGCATGTGGAGCTGGCAAAGTGCCAGACAGAACTGGACATAACAATGGTGGATAGGATACAGGCCCTCCTCAACCCCCAGCCCCTCGCCCCCAACGGAGGCCTCGGAGGTAACCAGTACAAGTCCAACAACCCATCAGCACCTCAGGTGAGTTGAAGATGAAGTATTTTATCTGAGGAAAGAAATTGTCAAATAATGCCTGCTATTGATTCCTTACTATTCCTTGCTATTGATTCCTGATCTGTGAATATCTCTGTGAATATAGTCATGTTTTTATACTTTATTAGAGTCGGCAGGCTTATTTTAGTCAAGCTATAGATGAAGGTACCACAGCTTCAGATCGCAAACTTGACCTTCGCATCTCAAGTCCATTTATTTTAGTCACTGTAAGGTATGTAACCCAGAATTGCCAAGGCATTGATTGATTAGTTTTTTAACATCTTGACACTTTCAATTAGAATTGTAATCTCACTTTTGGCGAACATATCTTGTTTAACAACAAATTGTTAATGATCTTGACATGAATTTCACGGTGAAATAGATATGTATGTTATTTGATAACAAAAATTTCATAATACTGATTTATTGCACAGGTTTCCAATCCCGGACCTGCGGACAGGACAGGGAATAGACAAGTTACCATGGTGGAGACGATCACTGAGGAAAGAAGTGCTTATTCTGGAGCTGACCGAGGCCAACTTTCACACCATATCCTGTGATGCTATGCCCATTGCCAAATACGAGTTCACCTGCAGGGATGCTCATGGTAAGCACATACTCATACATGGGGGTGGGAGGGAATAAGACTCAAACAAGAAACCCTTTCTAAGTTTTTTTTTGCATGTGGATTGCATAAATGTTATTAATGATGATGCTCAGCTTGTCATGAATTCAAACACGTCTTATATATTCCAGTTCAGACATCATTATGGGGAAAATTAGCTTGTCATTTCATATTATAGATGCAAATTGATGCTGTGGTTGTCATTATAAGTTTTGTCTACTTTTTAAACCAAAATAGAATGAAGTGATGCTCACATCTTTCTTGAGGACAGATGTGAATTTTTTTTTTTTAATTAAATTTTGAACGACCCTCTTTATAACTATAATAGAAACACAATGGTTGATGAATTAGGAGTCACTGCAAGCAGACCAAATTTAATGGGACATCCTTGTTTCATATTTCTCTTAACCTGTACATATCTTGTTGCAAGATGAATATTAATGAATTTTCACAGGACCCAGATTAATACAGTTGTGTTTTTGTTGTGCTTGTAGGGTTATTCCAGGAGTCTCCAGATCAAGAACCGTTGTCTTTCATTCGAGTCAGCACAGATGACAGTGGAACTATGCATGAACGGGAGGAGGGCTTTGACTGGCCAAGGTATACATTCATCATAATATATGATAAATTTCACTCCTCTATTTAGCATTTCAAAACTTTATATGCTGATTCAGTGTTTTATTGTTCAAAAAGTGGTAATATTGCCGTCATTTGCTAAATTACCGGTACATGAATAAAAATTATGGTGTGAAATCTGTGCAGAATTGTGGTGAAGATGTTCCCCGAGAGGAACTCGATGCTGGAGGAGGAGGGCGTGGAGGAGGAGGACCCCATGCCAGACTCTCTCAACGGAGCTTGCCAGTTCACTCAGCCTGAGAACTCACCCTTCTCATCCAGGAAAGTCATGTTTGAAAATGAAGAGGTGGGTCATACCAGGACCAAGTACATTTGAAATAAAATCCCTGAAAATATCTTCAAATATTAAAGCAGATGTGTTGAAATATTTCTGTATTCAATAGATACTGAGATAAAAAAGAAATTTGGAGCTTTTACACTCATATTTAAGGAAATTTTTTTTATAAGGACATAATCCAGCTTTTTCCACACTTTATTTCAAAATATTGACTGTCACCATCCCTTATGAACCTTTTTTAATATACATACAGGAGGGAGGGGGCTGTAATTTTGGTTAATATTTTTGCTAATTACTATTATGATTTATTGGTGTTTCAGATGGTGATGCCAGGAGATCGAGCTGAAATGACTGAATTCCAGGAGAAATCTGTGTCCAATACACGTATGCACATAGAGCTCAGTCTACCAAATGTAAATGGTATCCTGCCCTCAAAGTCTTTCTTTGAACTGTTATATAACAGGTGAGTTGTGCCTTTGTTTAACAAAGATATGCCCTCTGTTTTAAATGTTGAAATGAAAACATTTAAGCAACTAAAAAATCAGCGAATAGCATTTTTTCCAGTTGAAAATTATATGAAAATTTGTCTCATGGCATTGAGTTGGTTTGAAATCATTAGACACAAAGTTAACATATGTAGAATGAATAATCATATATGTAGTAACCAATTAAAAAAGAATAAAAATTGTTTGAATTCCTGTACAAAATAAAAAAATAATTTAATCATTTTATTTCTTCACATTTAATGAAAAGATAAAGAAAGATTTGTGACAAAGCTTATTTACAGAAAATAAATATTTGCAGCTCATTAAACCACATGCCAAAATATTAAACTAGCTTTATGATTGGTCTGTTGTAGAATAAACAATGATCTGCTGCTATGGGAGCCATTGGCCCCTGCGCCGTTGGACACAGGAGATACGTACAGTTTAGGGATGGGTCAGGGAGCGAGCTGGGGTCTGGACCTCGCCACACAACTCATGCAGCAGCAGCAGCAACTGCAGGCCCAGGGACTCACCGACAGCCAGCAGCCAGACAAGTTTGTCATGTGCAAGTCTGGCGTGCAGTATGGTAATGCCCCCTTCCAATAACTACATCACCTCTTAATCATATCAAACAATGCTAAGAATATAAAAAATATCTAATTTGTGTTTTTTTATGAAAAATATATCTAATTTTTTTTTAAACTTAGATTTATAAAATCTCCAAATTTAAAATGATAAAATAAGACTATATTTAACAAATGTCATAGTTATATTGTTTCAAACATTATGTCAGAAGTGAAGCAGAAGAGAAGAGATATAGTCAAATGTAAAATGAGAAAGTTTGTAGATGATGTTGACCTATGTTTTAGATTCCAGTTCAGACAGTGAGTCTGAGTGCAGTGGTCAGTTCTACTCCATCCATGAGGCTCGCATGCGTCAGCGCCGCAAACAACAGCAGGAACAGCGAAACCTACAGAGCAAAATGTGCCTCACCCTCAACATCACCAAGGGCAAGGTCATGCTATCATCACCACTCAAGGTACAGCATTTGAAAGTGTCATAAATAGAGAATTTCTACAGTATGAATTAAAATTAGGTTTGCTAATACTAGACTCATTGAGAGTTTTCAAAATTTTAGTGTCTATTAAAATTTATGAATGAGACATATTTGTGTTATAGATTTGAATATTTTTTGTTGATGTGTTTGTTTCTGTAATTGACACGCTCCGTGCATGTTGTAGGATGAGGATGGCAAAGTGAACACAGCGCAGCATGGAGAGTTCCAGCTGCAGATAGAAGACGGCAATGTGTTCTGTGTGGTCAATCAGAACACTAATCCTGAACTGCGATATGTATGCGTACAGGCCCACCGAGCCACTCTGTACCATGAAGGTAAGCACACTCCTCTATAGACTTGCTTATATAACACCAGAATGACAAAGCCGATGTCCCAAAAGGTTGAAAATAGAAATCTTATCCACTGTTACAATTTAACATGAAACTTGATACAAGATTTTTTATCATAAACTGCATATCAATTTTACATGAATCTTTATATAAGATTTTTATCATAAAATGCATATCAGTTAAGAAAATAAGACTAAATATCAGTTGTATACATGTAGGTATAGTGGATATTCCGCAGTCGTGGCCTGTGATGGAGAGGGCTACGTTAGTGCAGCCAGCACACCTGAGACCCACCATCTACCTGTCTGAGCCCGGCGTGGCCACTAAGCTCTCTGGCCAGGTCGGGGTGGGAGGAGAGTCCCACCACATGCTGGCCCTGGCCATGAGGATCAAGATGGACACCTTCAACAACATCAAGGCAAGCACCAACACTCAACCAACTTTACTTAATCAATATATCATATTGAGAAAGAAATAGATTTTCTTAATATCCAGGTCCATATGCTCTGTTAAATAGAGGAATTTGATTTTCTAACTACCTTTGCCTGTTTAGCAGAGTAGGTCCATATTGTAATAAAAGCATTGAAAGCAATTTTAAGAAACTTCAATTCAATTTCAAAATGGCTGTACAAAATACATTCATTTCCATGGATTTTTTATTGGGATTCGTCCTTAAAAAGTTTTGTGCAATATCCTGTAAGATTCACAGTAAGAAATGCATTAATGTGTCCACTGCAATGTCAAAATTTAATGACAACCATCATTTGCACATATGCAAAAAAGGAAGAGATTAGCATGGATTTGTGTATTTCCTTATTTGCAAAATTTGCAAAATTATATTTGATTTGATTTACATTGTGTCATTATTTTGACCTAATGAATAATACATTGATTTTTAACTCCTTGAATTGAACTGAAATTTAACATCTTTGTCACAATATTTGGACCAGATTTAAGTGGTTTGATTTACAAATGGTGTGATACATGTAGGAGTTCCAAGTGGCACTGGGCCTGCGTGGAGGCACATTACAGCACCGCATGACCACATCAGGTCACAGCTGGTTCTCACAAATCCTCGAGATATTTGACGTGGTAGATTACCCCATCCTCGGCTACACCATGCCCAAAGTGGTCACCGAGCTTCACACTCATCTATGGAGTTGTGCTGTTGACTACAGGTACCACCAGCCTCATATAATTATTATAATAATGATAAGAAGAATAATGATAAAATTTATATTGAGCTAATACCAGACAGTGTCTGTTCAAGGCACGGTATATCTATTTTTAATTTTTCACTTTTCTGAACAATGCAAGTTCTTAAAATAACTATCAATTTTGATAAACTTTTTATTTACTCTAATGTATTTATATTACGATATCCATTGAAACTAGAGACAATATGATTTTTATGGAAACTGTGTTTGTAGGCCAATAGGTCTGCCTCTGCGTTCCATGCTAACAGCTGAGACGTTTAGCGTGTCCAGTAATATCATCACAGACTCTCCAACGTCTCTGCTAAGATTCATTGTGGATGATGCTGCCCTCTACCTATCAGACAAGTGCACTGTAAACACTGTGGACCTTAAATCTAGTAAGCACCAAATACATAGAACTCACCATCGGAGATCGCATGACACATTGTTATATATTGCCAAAAGAAGTTTGATGATTTATAAATTGCTGAAATAAGATATAAGTTTTATAAACTTTTGTGTGTTACATGCACAGTTTGGTGAAATTTGAAATTAAATGTACAGTTAATTGAGGATGGATGCTTGCAGACTATGTGTGTGTGATGGACCTTGGACTATTTGAGTTGTCTCTCAGAAGCAGTGATGGCAAAGATGCGGTGAGTACCTTATTTCTATGTCACACTGATTCGGTTTTGATAGATTAACATCTCGCATGGCAGGAATTCAGCCAGTATTATAACCAGAATACAAAATGACAATTTGTACCCCAATCTGAGGTCAGTCCCCCCCTTTGCATCATGTCTCTTAATTAGTTTTTTTTTTATTTGTTTGTTGATTGATTAACTATCCTGTAAGTCATGTTCCTTTTTCATTTCTTTTAACAAATTATCTTTTAGGTCATACTTTGATTAATGACAAATATTCCTCTGAGAAAATTTTCAATATCACCTCGATGTTAACCTTCTTTTATGTCTTTTAAACAATACCACATACCAGTGTGCCGAGATTATGACCCATTTGTCTGCCAACCCAAATGATATTTAGTATATCTGTTTTAGGTAAAAGATCCTGACTCAAAGTCTGATGAGTCTAATCCTATAGTGAATGACATTGTTACCAAGGTAACTGCACGCACAGCATGCACATACTGTTGACATTTACCTCATTGTTATTATACAATGAAACCTTGTCAGCAAACTCATGGTATTTCTGCCCAGTGAACACAGGTTATTATAAGAGCAGCACAAAAATCTGCCATAATAAAAAATGCTGTGCAGTTTCTGTTCCCTAACATAAATCCCTGCACATTATTTTGAAACTGAGATAAGTGCTGTGTTACACCTGTGTATTGATAATATAAGTGCTGTGCAATACCTTATGAGCATAAGGTCATACACTTAGATAAGTGCTTTGATATGATTTTTCTGCTGTACACAATCATAACTGTTTCAAAACTTGAAAGCATAGAAAAAGTTGGATATCTTTTAAGGACATTAAGCATGGCTATGGTTCTATCGGAAGTAGGGAAAGAGGTATTCTGTATTTCTTTATATACCCTCCTGTGTGAGTACTTGTATGTATATACATGTCTGGTGATTAAGACTATTGTGAACAAGAGCATCAAAGCATTAATCCCCTTCCTTAATATTAAGGCAAGAACATGTGAGTGCAGTGTTCAGGCTGGCAGATCTCTCAAGTTGGTTCTGGTGGAAGGATCTCAAGAGTCCGAAGGACGAGTGAGATCCTTCCACCAGAACCAACGAGAGAGATCTGTCAGCCTGAACACTGCACGAACCTATGTTCTTGACTTTATCTCATACTTTACTCCTACAGATAGGTATGAGATAAAGGTTTTGGCTTAATGTCCAATCTATTTAAAGCAAAACAGAGAGGAAAACATTGCAGCATGTGTGGACCTATGTTGTGTGTGTCAAACAACATAAACAATGCCACGCCCCCTTTTTAATGACGTCACACTCAATGACGTCATTACAACATATATTTTATTATGTTATGACGCCATTGAGAGGTGGGAATAGTGCCACTCTATATTGTGAGATCCTTCACCAAAACCAACGTGAGAGATCTGTCAGCCTGAACACTGCACAAACCTATGGTCTTGACTTTATCTCATACTTAACTCCTGCAAATAGGTATGAGATAATGTTTTGGTTTGATGTCCAATTAATTAAAACAAAACTGTGTGGCAAACATTGCAGCATGTGTGGATCTATGTTGTGTGTGTCAAACAACATAGACAATGCCACGCCCCCTTTTTAATGACGTCACACTCAATGACGTCATTGCAACATATATTTTACTATGTAATGACGTCATTGAGAGGTAGGCACTGAGATCCTTCCACCAGAACCAACTTGAGAGATCTGTCAGCCTGAACACTGCACTCACATGTTCTTTTCTTTACTGGTCTGGTATATAAACCATTTGCGGTAGATAAATATGAGATAAAGTCAAGAGCATGGGTTCATGCACTGTTTAGCCTGACAGATCTCTTTTGTTGGTTCTGGTGGAAGGATCTCACTTGTCATTTGGACCAAGGATGATTTGCAAAAGTAGTTCGGCACATGGGTGATCTGCGAAAGTAGTTCGGCAGAGGGGTGATCTGCGAAAGTAGTTCAGCAGAGGGGTGATCTGCAAAAGAATATCTCATAGGTGCAGAACACCCTCTTGAAGCACCAAGTATGAGATAATACCATATATTCATGTTTTCAGAAATACCCGAAGCTAGATCTGCGAGCATCAAATAACATTCTTCACATTCGGACATGCTCAGACTCGTTTCGGGCACTGGGTGACCTAATTGTGTACCTGGCTGATGATGGGGATCTGAAGGTTCAGGGCAACGACTCCAACATCTCCCACAGCAGCAGCGATGCCAAGAGCCAGGTAATATAAGTCAAATATATTATATTCTTTATGGTGTTTTAATCAATGACACTGTGAAGAAGAATCAGGAAAAGCATTATGAAGGAGAATGTTTGAAATTATTGAAAAACAAAAGAACAAAATGTATTGCAGGTACAGAAAAGTTAAGCTGAAGCCTGCATGTGTTAAGCATCCATTGTGTGAGTATACAATTTGTGTTTCAGGGCAGTCATGAGCCTGAGGTAGTGTTGTCAGACAGTCCACAGATGACACAGTCTCATATGGAGCAGGTCCACGACCTCATGGCAGATGCCATGATGGAATCCAACAGCTCTGTGCCCCAGTCTAGTGATGATGGTAAGTGCCTGCACTGTACCAGCAGCTCTGTGCCAGAGTCTGGTCACAGGGGTGGGAGAGCTCTGAACCAATCTGGTCGGTGCTCGAAACATATCTGGGCGGTATGACGTCATACCATTGTTCTGAACCAATTCTGAACCAATCTGGGCGGTTCTGTTACATAACGACTTTTTATGTGTCACAAAAGGCATCAAAATCGTATCAAAATCATCACAAAATGTAACAAATTTCGTTACAGTTGAGTGTGTAACAGTGTCTTGTTACTAATAGTGTAAATTTTATGATACATTTATGACGAGTTTACGGTAATATTTGTGCCCCCAAGTCGGGAATTACCCCTTGTTATGCAATCTTAAATTGGGGCACATTCCTGTGTTACAATTACGCAAAAATCTCGTTAAAAATCGGTTTTAGATTATCATGTGGTTATATATGTAACTGATGAGCATGTTATTTTCTTTTTAAAATGGGTATGATAGTCGATATATAAAAATTAAAGAACGCAACTTTTTCATTCTCGCCATTGTCCACCATAAAACAACGGTCAAATACCACTCAGATTGGTTGCGATTTGGTGCTCAGAATGTTGCGAGCGCCCAGAATGACGTCATTTAGCGCCCAGATCAGTTGTGAGCGACCAGAATGACGTGATTTAACCAGATTGGTTCAGAGTTACTGCACAGATTGGTTCAGAGCTCTCCCACCCCTGGGTCATGATGGTAAGTACCTGCACTGTACCAGCAGCTCTGTGCCAGAGTCTAGTGATGATGGTAAGTACCTGCACTGTACCAGCAGCTCTTCACCAGAGTCTAGTGATGATGGTAAGTACCTGCACTGTACCTGCAGCTCTGTGCCCCAGTCTAGTGATGATGGTAAGTACCTGCACTGTACCAGCAGCTCTGTGCCCCAGTCTAGTGATGATGGTAAGTACCTGCACTGTACCAGCAGCTCTGCACCAGAGTCTGGTGATGATGGTAAGTACCTGCACTGTACCAGCAGCTCTTCACCAGAGTCTAGTGATGATGGTAAGTACCTGCACTGTACTAGCAGCTCTGTGCCCCAGTCTAGTGATGATGGTAAGTACCTGCACTGTACTAGCAGCTCTGTGCCCTAGTCTAGTGATGATGGTAAGTACCTGCACTGTACTAGCAGCTCTGTGCCCCAGTCTAGTGATGATGGTAAGTACCTGCACTGTACCTGCAGCTCTGTGCCCCAGTCTAGTGATGATGGTAAGTACCTGCACTGTACTAGCAGCTCTGTGCCCCAGTCTAGTGATGATGGTAAGTACCTGCACTGTACCAGCAGCTCTTCACCAGAGTCTAGTGATGATGGTAAGTACCTGCACTGTACTAGCAGCTCTGCACCAGAGTCTGGTCATGATGGTAAGTACCTGCACTGTACCAGCAGCTCTTCACCAGAGTCTAGTGATGATGTTAAGTACCTGCACTGTACCAGCAGCTCTGCACCAGAGGCTGGTCATGATGGTAAGTACCTGCACTGTACCAGCAGCTCTTCACCAGTCTAGTGATGATGGTAAGTACCTGCACTGTACCAGCAGCTCTTCACCAGAGTCTGGTCATGATGGTAAGTACCAGTACCCTCTCCCTCTATCAGCTCTGTGCCCCAGTCTAGTGATGATGGCAAGTGCCCTCTCTTGATATCCACTCTGTACCGGAGTCTGGTGAAGGTGGTAAGTACCCTCTCTCAATGTCAGCTTTGTACTGGAGTCTGGTGATGGTGGTAAGTACACTCTCTCTCTATATCTGCCCTGTACCGGAGTCTGGTGATGGTGGTAAGTATGCTCTCTCTATATCTACCCTGTACCAGAGTCTGGTGATGGTGGTAAGTATGTTCTCTCTCTATATCTGCCCTGAACCAGAGTCTGGTGATGGTGGTTAGTGCACTCTCTCTATATCTGCCCTGTACCGGAGTCTAGTGATGATGGTAAGTACACTCTCTCTCTATATCTGCCCTGTACCAGAGTCTAGTGATGATGGTAAGTACATTCTCTCTATATCTGCCCTGTACCGGAGTCTGGTGATGGTGGTAAGTACCCTCTCTCTATATCTGCCCTGTACCGGAGTCTGGTGATGGTGGTAAGTACCCTCTCTCTATATCTGCCCTGAACCGGAGTCTGGTGATGGTGGTAAGTACATTCTCTCTCTATATCTGCCCTGAACCAGAGTCTGGTGATGGTGGTAAGTGCACTCTCTCTATATCTGCCCTGTACCGGAGTCTAGTGATGATGGTAAGTACACTCTCTCTATATCTGCCCCGTACCGGGGTCTGGTGATGGTGGTAAGTACGCTCTCTCTCTATATCTGCCCTGTACCAGGGTCTGGTGATGGTGGTAAGTACCTTTTCTCTATATCCACTCTGTACCTGAATCTAGTGATGATGATAAGTACCCTTAACTCACACTACTCACCAGGTAGCAACCTCTACTGAGCAAAGCATGAGAGGGATTCGGAATATTCAAGATAGTTTAAGAAATAGTAAGCTATGGAATGGTTCAGATGTAGGGCCTATAGGGTTTGTATTGGAAATATATACACATGGCAAACAGTTGAATTGGTTATTCCAGGTATTGGTTATTGAGTGTATTGGTCTGTTTATTACTGGGTTTATGTTGTCATGTCCCACTAAAAGTTGAGACATGTTAATTTCCACCTAGATACAATTGGTAAAGTGATGACACATACTAAATTCAACTATTGTATAATTCAGACTGTTTATCTCCCGGAGTGGCTGGTCCCCAGGAAGGTACAGAGATGTTCTTCTTCCCAGACGAGGACCAGATCAAGAAGCTGTCTGCATCTCCTTCTGCTACTCCCCCAACCCCTGCCCGTCATAGGCCCGCCCCGCCCGCCACCAGCCCCGGGGGAGATTCCTGCAGCAGCAGCACTGTGTCAGATGATATGGAGCGCTGTAGTGCTGACGAAGAGTTCTGCATCATTGATGACCCAGGACTCGGCATTGTGGTAAGATTTCCAATTTTAGGCATTTTACATATTGTTTTGGGCTTTTTACACCCTCACCACACTAAATATTAAAATCCATTCTAGATTTACCACAAATATTTTAAATGATTTTCATGGACATTTCAGCCTCGTGATGGAGAGCCTACAGTGCGGATATTAAGCAAGGAGCCAATATCTGTGTTAGACAACCACTTCCAGCTGCCTCTGGGCAAGTCTGACCAGCTGAAGGCCCCAGAGCACTTCCCACCCGCTGCCTACAGGTACACACTCAGGGAAATGTCACTTGTGTGGTACATGTATGGAGGCAATGACTTTAACTCCACTCCCAAAAGTAAGTCTCTTGAAGACAACATGGGTTTACCCTATTGCTTGAATACCTGTATGTTGCGTTGCCCATTTGCGAAGTTTGCCATTTTTCTGAACCAATCAACACTGGTTTTATAAGTTCATGATAAGCACCAAGTTTTGACTGGAAATTTCAGTAGTGATGAGCTTATGTTGCTTCTATGTTGTGAGATTCAAATGCAATTTAGTCTAATAAATGTCATGTGTTTTACAGGTAAAACTGGTGCTATATGTCGTGGTGCTCAAACCAAAGGTCTTTCATCCAAAGCAGATAACTGTGTGGTACATGTATGGAGGCTTGGGAAGGTTGGCTGGCAGGCTCGCGGAGGCTGCAACAGGAAAGTGGATGTCCTTATGGAATTACAGCTTAGCAAGGTACAGGAATTATGTTAATGTTTGTAATCAGTATGTGAAAGTGTATACACCTGCTGTGAGGCTGAAGCCCAAATGGGATTAGGGCTTCTGTTGATGTATACAGGTTTTGTATTCTGAGGGTGGAATGTACAGTTAGATATTTGTATATAATGATGATAATAGGGATCTTTTGGTTTTTGTCCCAAGATACAGTTATAGGAAGTAAAATTTCAGCATATGAATTTTAAGTAATTCACTTGAACATTTGGTAAAGAGAGCTATGTATCACTGAAACCATGTGAGAATTTATAAGCAACAGAAAATGCACTTGTTTGATTTCTGATTTATTTTTACTTTTTGATGCAATGATGGTTGTTTTTTTTTTTAGGTCCGGATGCAATATGAATCATTTCCAGAGAATACGGAGCAGGCCTCCAGACAAATAATTCTCATCAACGAGGTGGAGATCAGGGACAGATTAGCATCATCCAAGATTAACAAGTTCCTTTACCAGTACACCTCCGATACACTACCAAAACAGAGCCATGCCAACATGGTCAGTATGAAGTTCAATTGTAGACCAAAACAGAGCCATTCTAGTGATGGTATCCATCTAAAGATATAGGCTAAATGTTGATATAGGCTAAATGTTGATATAGGCTAAATGTTGATATTTGGAGTGACAATTAAAATATTCAATTAGCATATGCAGCTTATACATTTGGACCAAATTTAAATATGGTTAACTCTGACCTTATTTCTTAGGTTGTTGAGATCAACTGTGGACATTCATTTTGATAACATCAAAATAAAGTTTTTAATATAGATTTGCATCTTTTCAGTTGGTGGTAAAGGCACTCCATGTTCGACCAGACCCATCTCTTCCTGCTGAGGAATGCTCGCTGAAAGTGGCCATACTGCCCCTAAGACTAAACATTGACCAGGTCTGTGTACCATTTATACTCCCTCAAAGTGGTCATACTGCCCCTAAGACTAAACATTGACCAGGTCAGTGTACCATTTATACTCCCTCAAAGTGACCATACTGCCCCTCAGGCTAAACGTTGACCAGGTCAGTGTACCATTTATACTCCCTCAAAGTGACCATACTGCCTCTGAGGCTAAACATTGACCAGGTCAGTGTACCATTTATACTCCCTCAAAGTGACCATACTGCCCCTCAGGCTAAACATTGACCAGGTCTGTGTACCATTTATACTCCCTCAAAGTGGCCATACTGCCCCTCAGACTAAACATTGACCAGGTCAGTGTACCATTTATACTCCCTCAAAGTGGCCATACTGCCCCTCAGGCTAAACATTGACCAGGTCAGTGTACCATTTATACTCCCTCAAAGTGGCCATACTGCCCCTCAGACTAAACATTGACCAGGTCAGTGTACCATTTATACTCCCTCAAAGTGACCATACTGCCCGTCAGGCTAAACATTAGCCAGGTCAGTGTACCGTTTATACTCCCTCAAAGTGGCCATACTGCCCCTCAGGCTAAACATTGACCAGGTCAGTGTACCATTTATACTCCCTCAAAGTGACCATACTGCCCCTCAGACTAAACGTTGACCAGGTCAGTGACTCACTTATTCTCAATCAGAGTATGATTACAGTAACTTTCTCCAGAATTCAACCTCTTTGGAAGTTTCCCAAATATAATACAGGAACAGCATCCAAACATGATAACGATCAGTTTACATCATGAATTAAATAAAATATCTACTATCAGATTACTCCATTGATAGACATTTTATTATAAATTGCAGGATTCTTTGTTCTTCTTGAGGACCTATTTTACGGAGATCTCAGAGAGTGAGGATAAAGATGTGAGGGTGTCAGCTTCTTCTCACTCCACCCCAGCCAAGTCTTCCACCCCAGCCCCAGCACCTGTCATGACCGTCGGCCGACCCTCCTCTCCGGATGCCCAGGAGCTGCTCATTATGTTTGATGAGTTCACAGAGGGCGCTGAAGAGGACGAGGGGGAGGAACAGGAGGAAGAAGGCGTAGCTGTGAAAAGCCAACCTATATTCTTCAAGTATGTCACACAGCTTCATTCATTCATTTTCAAAAAAGAAAATTGCTTTATTTTCAAAACAAAAGCAAATGTAGTTCACAGCATAAATAAATACAACGCATTTATAATTTGAATATGATTGTGTATTGCAGGAGTTTTGTGTTTTGCCCGGATGTTCCAATCCGGCTGGACTACCACGGGAAGCATGTAGACATGGAGCAGGGGACCCTGGCTGGCCTGCTTGTAGGCCTGGCTCAGCTTAACTGCTCAGAGCTCCGGTTGAAGCGGCTAAACCACCGGCACGGGCTGCTGGGCTTTGACAGGCTCCTGCTCTTCTGCCTCCATGAGTGGCTGCAGGATATCAAGAAGAACCAGGTTCCCAGCATCCTCGGTGGAGTGGGACCAATGTACTCTCTGGTTCAGCTCGGTGAGTCCATGCATTTTTCATGAGTGAGGTATAATATAATTATTTTTGATGAGATATTCAACCATTCTGTTTTACATTTTTACTGAGGTTTCATAATGCAGTCATATAATTTATATATTATGTATAGGAGAATATGCAGAATGTCATACGATATATCTAACAATATAATTTTTCAATATTAGCTGACTAAAGCAAGGTGTATGAGAATGTAAGGTTGTTTGTTTCAGTGCAAGGTATCCGAGACCTGTTCTGGTTACCAGTGGAGCAGTACCAGCGTGACGGTCGGATAGTGCGTGGCATCCAGCGTGGAGCTCACTCCTTCACCACCTCCACCGCTATGGCCACCCTAGAGCTGACTAACCGCCTGGTGCAGACCGTGCAGTACTGCGCCGAGGTGGCGTATGACATGGTGTCCCCGGGCCCCAGTGTCCGCCACCAGAAGCACTACCAGAGGCAGAGGAGGGCAGCCCAGCCGGCCGACATCCGAGAGGGAGTCAGCAATGCCTACAATGTGGTCAAGGAGGTAGCGAGCTTTGTATTAAAAATAGGGTTGGACTTTTTATGATAGTAAAAATGAATGTTTTTGAATGATGCAACAATTATGCAATTTGTGAATTAAGTGGCTCCTTATTTTTGGTCTATAGTTTTCCTGTGTTTGGTTTAAACATATGTTTTATTTGCAAATAAACAACAGCTTTGTAGCTTTATAAAGGTCTTTTGCAGAATGAGAAAGTAGATACTTGACAGAGAACCAAGTTATTGTAGAACTATGATAAATTTGAAAAGTACACTGGTGGTATTGCAGCACATAGCATATAAAATAAGAATATATAAAGATAAACAAAATTATTATCAAAATATATTTGTTTGTTCCCTCAATGAACTCACAAACTGCACCAACAACTATTTTGTCAAGAAATTCATTTTTGAATCATTTAAAATCGTGTACAAGGTAAACAGTACATAAACAATTATTTTGCCTGGAAGAATATATGAGTGTTGAAATAAGAACAGGTCATAAAACAATGCAAAGTATCCTCTTTAGGGTGGACACATGCACATTTTGGTGAGTTAATCAACCCATCTGTTTGATTAAATATGTTTAATTAAAGTGACAAACAATGTTGAAACATTGAATCAATCATTTACTTTGTTTTTGTTTATAGGGTCTGACTGGCACTGCCACTCAGATTGCGAAGGTGGCTGTTGAGGAACATGAGCAGAAGGGTGTGACAGGAGCAGTGGGTGGAGTCCTGCGTCAGATCCCGCCCACCATTCTGCAGCCAGTAATCCTTGCCACGGAGGCCACCTCTAACGTGCTAGGTGGCATGCGAAACCAGCTGCGGCCAGACAAGAAACGCGAGGATGAGGATAAGTGGAAACCAGAGGACAGCTGATTGGCTGAGGACAAAAACAATAGGGAAGTCATGTGATAATGAAAAACTGTGAGTTAAAGATGGAAGTAGGCAGTATTCTTCTGGTCCTAAATACTTGAAATTAGCTAATCATTGTCACAATCATTCTGATCTTTTCTCAATCTCTGGAATTCTCTTTAGTTTCTGTGCTGTTGGTGAGATTGTTTTGTGTGCCACCTGGGAGGAGTTGTGAAACTAACAGACCCCAGAAACATCCTCTGGGAAAGTTGGGAGTGGAACTTACAACAACAGCAAAATATATTTAAGGAACCTGTTTTTATTCATTGAAATATATAATTTTGTATGATATATTGAAAATCTAATATAAAATGACACATGGAAAAAGGGTCCATGGTGTTGTGTGAACCCTGTTTGACATCTTTTGGAAGTGTTGTTTAGCTAAATGAATTTTTGAAGGCATTAAAACTATATCTTTTTATACTTATGTATGCAAAATGAACAGTGGTACTAAATAATATTTTGCCAATAAAAAAGATTTGTTTTACCACTAAGCAATTCTAAGTGGATTTAAGGTTTAGTTTCTGTATAAATATATGGCACAATAGTTTGAAAAAAAATATAGAATATATGTGACTATTTCTTGTAAATTTCTTAGGCACAATAGTTTGAAAAAAAATATAGAATATATGTGACTATTTCTTGTAAATTTCTAAGGTGCATATTTATTTAATTTGATAAAGTTTATAATGAGATTAGTTTACCATTGATGTCAGTAAAATGTGATTTTTGGACCTCTGCCAACTTGGCTGTAGGGTATTCTCATCATGTTGGCATCGTGTCCATCTGTCTGTATGTCCATGCAGCAACATTTGCAATCTCATTAAAGTTTAGGTTTACATAAAGCGAATTTATATCAAATAAGTACATGTATTTAATGATGTACCAGAAGCTGATTTAGAATGAGTGACCTTTAAAGCCATTTATTAAGTCTCAAGTTCAAATATAAACTAAGGAGTAAATTAAGGGATTTGAAGAGTATTTTTTTAAATGGGTCTATGATTTCACAAATTATACATCAAATGTGGCAAATTTGAGAAGGAAACAATAGACAGTGAATGACAGCACATGCATGCATTAAATCTTATCAAGAATTGAATGCAAGAGTTGAATAGCAGACTCGCATTATGGAGGGGAAAATATTTTCAAAGTCAATTCATCGCTAAATGTGATAATGTGAACATATCAATATAATTGCATTATCTTATTGATGACCTATCTTTGTAGATTTTATTTCATATCTATTAAAGACTTTATTGCTTAGAGCACTTTGATGTAAGTAATTAAGAATAGTTATTTCAATATTGGTGGATCGAGAGATTTATTTCAAGAAAAATAATTGCATTTATACCATACATGGTGATATTTAGAGTGTGAAGTGGGATCTACCATGGACTTTGTATATGTAATGGACCTGTACATATTTGTGGGGGAAAACTGCTTTTCTATTAGGAATAGCTTGTTAAGTTATTGACAATAGACAATAGAGTGTATGACTATCTGTGCCATGCAGAGACTGAGAGACATCATTGAACTGTGTTTGATGTAAATGTTTTACAGATAACATGTTTGTCAGTTGGTGTATGGCGTGGGCTTTAGTTATGAGATAGTATGTGTTGATATCATCAACCACCTCTTTAAGTTAATTAAGCAAAGCCAAACGGTGTCTTATTACATCAACTGGCGTCTAAGTTGTAGAAAAATGAACAGCTTTGTAAGCAAATGGTGGGTCCAGACCAAGATATGGAAAGGTTTGGACTTCTTTACAGACAAGATTTATTAAAGGATTTGAGTGTAGATGTTAAAGACTAAATGTATTTGCACAACACATTTTTTTAAGACCTTAATTATTAGACTTTTCTGAGATCAGTATATAGTACAATAGATTGTCAGAATATGCAATGCTGAACCAATTTTATTTCGGAGACATGTATGGTGGAGAACTATTTTTCAAGAATGCTATGTGATTTTCTTTTTTGGGGGGACAGAAATTAGTGATGGACAATTAGTCACTTTACTTTCGTTCTAATCACCATAAAAGAAAAATGAACATCAAATAACAGTTAAGCTTAAACAGTACATGCACAATGGAGCTTCTTTGATGTTATATATCTTTTAAGCAAGAAAAAATACAGAGGCTGTTTGTATACTAGTCTGAGTAATAAAATTAGGGGAATTTTACAGACTTCAGGATGTTAGAAGCCGATGTGAAAATATGTTGTTTATTGTATTGTTGAAATATGTAGTTTTTTATGGTGTCAAAATATATAATATATTATGATGTCAAAATATGTTGTATTTTGTGGTGTCAAAATATATATTATTTTGTCATGTCAAGATTTAATATTAACATTCTAGGTTAAAATGGGAATGAGAATATTTTTCATTTATACTAATTATTTTGGGTGCTACCCTAATTATGAATGATAAATAAGTGTGATATAATGTATGATAAAAAGTGCCAAGAGAGCATTGCTACTGAGATGTGGGTCCTCACCTTGCATAGAAAAGGGACCAATCCTGTAAAAAAATGTATAAAGTAATGAAACCTTTTAGACTTGTACATAATGTAGGTGTACATAAAGCTGTATATAATTATGTATAAAATATACAGAAGTTGTAGGATATTATTATTATTAATTAAGGATAATATGAATGATAATATTGAAAATAATAATAATGCTATTTGTGGTGCAGTTCCAGATCCATGTGGAAATTTAAACACATTGTGATCAGGATAATTAGTGCACAACCTGATGCATGGTACAGAAATGTATGCAGTTTTAACATGAAAAGGAATGGATTTGCAACATTTTCAATGTGTGATAGTATATAACAAAAATAGGCTTTAAATTTGGTACATCTTAATTGGACTGCAAGCTTAATAGAGTAATATTTATCAGGGTCCATCAGTAAAGTTGGTGAGTATTTCAAAGATCAATGTTGTGTTACCATTATCTGCAACTCATTGAACTGTATAGTATAAAGGTGACTCAAGGTATTATGAAAATGAGAAAAGTACAGTTTATCTTATTTGTTTGAATATTTATTTAGAACACCGATAAAGATATATGAAGTGGGAAACATAACACATGCCAATTGTATATGAGTTAAAACAGATATAACTCACACAGGAGCAGAAAAACGGTGAGTTTGATTTAATTGAAAGATTATCAAACCTATTTGTAGTGTGTTTTCATTGAGTTTTCTGCACTTGCAAATATATCAATAACATTTTTCCTTAAGTGATGTGCCATTATTTTTGTCCACATATTAACAAAATATGAAGGGAATTCTGTGATTCCATGAACCATAATAAGATATTACTGCAACACTATTAATGGTTAAAGGAACGTCTTCTTCATTATGTAGGCTACGGTTGTAACACTGCAACAATATTTTGGGCTTCAGTAATTGTATGCAAATATATACATTAATAATCTTTGAAAATGTTTTTTTAACATGATCTAAGGAACAATTTCTGCTTGTTATCAAAGAGGAAAATTCCCTTATGGGATTAAATCAAATGCTATCTCACTTCACCAGATATACACTGTAACATGTAAGATTTCACAATATCAAACAAATACTTGTATGGACCTGGACTAACCCTTTTTCTACCCAAATGCTTTCTGTACCCAGACACCAAGATTTAGTGGATGGTCAGCATTAGTCTTTGGTGTGAATTTGACTTGTAATGACATCAAAAATAAACAATTTATATAATCTTGACCTATCATGGAATAAATAAAAATGTGAAGTTTTACCATTTAAATTTAGTTTGGTTCTTGTTATTATTTTTACACATATTATTCTACACTGTCACAAAATATTCAAGGCTGATCATATTCATTGGTAAGGTATCATTATTTAAATATTGCACCAGTGAATGGCCAAGAATACCTCAAATATTTAGTGCAATTTCCAACTTGATGATTTACCAAATGGGAAGCTTTTTACCTTCAATGGTAAAATAAAGACCTGGTAATATATATATCAACAGAAAAAATATCATTTATCTAGATTCTTTTATCAAAATCATTCTCCTATCCACAATTGAAAGAGCTGTCAATAGATTATCATAATATTCAACCATATATGAAAGAGGTCATTACGTGTTTTTTCCTTAAGCCAACATACCTGACAAAAAGAGGAAAGTCTCAGGTAAGGGTACCAGCGGTAGAGATTAAAATATGAGCTGGCATCCTGCTGGGAACACTTGCTTGCTGAGATTAGTACTCAGATTTGTGGGGTGTGTGGTCACTTTCACATGTCAAAAATAGTGGGCAAATCACTGAACACATATCTGGCATTATTACTACACATGTTTCTTTAATCAAATTGTGGCTTTATTTGACAATTTTTATTGCAATATTTGAACTTATTTCAAATATAGAAATTCTAATTCTTTATTGTTAATAGTGTTTAAACAACTGTGAAACTAGAGAACTATTTTGGAGGCATTGACACCATTTCCAAGAGGTGATCTCTGCACATATGAGTACATGCATTGTTGGCTGATCTCACTGGACAACAGAGAAATGCTCATGCAGGTGGCATGTGACCTGTTGATTTCCATCCTGTCAGTGACTGATATGGTCAAATATTGACAACTCCACATTTTGAAGATCTTGAATATTATTTTGGAATATATAATATACCAATCTGATGGAATGTATTTAAGAATTAGCATTGTTTGCAGGTATATTTAAGGGTTTGATGAATTGTAACAACACGTTGGATAGGTACAGTCCATGTTTATTTTTAAATGTGGATCCAGGCTAAATGTTGAGTGAGCAATCTTGCCATGAGAAAGGGTTAAAGCATATCATCAGACCTGTGAGACACATGATAGTGCTGAAACACTTGGAACTATTGCATTGCACTGGATATATTCATAGATGCTCAAGGTTGGCCTCATGGTCAACTTATTCGAAGTTTAAAGTCTATGATAAAATCTTGAAATTGGATCCATGTTATAATTCTTTTTTTTTTGTCTAAAATAAAATAAAATTGGAATATGAAGATTTCATATTTGTTTTCTGCATAAAGTTACTATTTAAGATATTTCTATGTTGGCAAAAAACATATTCAATTCCATATGTTCTGACATGCATATTGCTCAAATATTACCCCAGTATGAAGATTTTATATTTGTTTACTATATAAAGTCAGTATTATTCATATTGTTTATGTTTGCAAAATAAAATAATTAAAACTATATTCTTCTGATATGCAAATGACTCAATAAGAACTCAAGATTTCATTTTGTTTGGGGGGTGTATCAAGTCATTTTTATTATTTTATATTCTTCTGCATTTGCAATAGACAAATCAATTTATGTTTTCTGAAGAACATATCACTCAAACAGAACCCCAATATCAAGATTTCACCTTCAACATGAAAATAATACTTTCCCCAACCAGGATTCGAACCCTGGACCTTTAGCATCGAAGACAGACAGCTTAACCACTGAACCATGTATCACCCTGTGTCAGTACTGTAGAAAACACCGCATTGTATGAAAATTGAAATTGTTCCATTTCTTTGCTAATAAAGACATTTTATTTTATTTATTTTTTTGTATTTTCTCCATTTGCCAAAAAAAAGGAAAAAAGAAAACAAAAACACATTTTAAGTGTTCTGACTTTCATTTTGCTCTAAAAAGATTTCACTTTTGTTTATTGTATGAAGTCATTTTTTGATAATTTCTATCAAAACAAACTATGTTTCAATTCTAAATGTTCTGATATGAATGTTGCGAAAATAAAACTTAAAAATGAAGATTTCATTTTCAGCATGAATTAAAAAAAAAAAGATGCTTGTTTGTGGCGGGAATCGAACCCTAGACCTGTAGCATAGGAGACTGATGTCTTACCCACTGAGCCATTTTGAATAGTATGATTTTACCTTCTCACTGATACATCACACAAATAGTCAACATCTTTATCACTTTGTCAAGTCATTTATTGAAGGGATATTCAGCTATTTCACACAACAGCCAAAGTCAAATTTGTAGAGTAAAATTTTCCAAAAATATGTTTGTCTAAGATGATATCAATAGTAATGCAAATAGATCAAAAGAAACAGATATTCATAACTCATCTCTCATTTAAATCTAACCATTTTCTAGTTGATTCTCTGTAGGTAGGTATATAAGGTTAGCATGTAGTTATTTATATTGAATATGAGGTGTGTCATATAATGTCCATACACATTTTATATATTTAACTCGAACTCATAAAACAGAGAATTGTAATAAGCCAAAGAAAATCAGTTACTGGAGTGGTGCACATTTTTCTGGAGAAGTCATATGGAAAGTAGTCCGGTGGGATGTTAGTTTCATTGGGAGTTAATGTGTTGATATGTACTCAATGAGTTCACTCATAACAGAAATCAAGATGGCCGAATGTTGGTTGGAAAAGTGCTTGATTTCTCTTAAGGGAAGTACACGTCATGAATCATCCTACTTACTTAATCAGAGAATCTAGGCTTCATCTCTTGAGGGCTTTTTTATCAATCATCATGAAATTCCTAAACCTACCACGGTAATTGATTTCTAGGAAGTTTATTTATGTTTAGATCAAGAACTAGTTTCAGTTTGGAATTCTTCAGCCTTCTGGGCAGACTATTCTTTTGCAGGTCAATATTAGATAAAAGGTGTGAATATGAGTTGATTGATTTCCCCGTTGGGTTATTTTAAAGGTAGAGATGGTGTCAAGGACTTTGATTAAAAGGAATATTACTTGATGGGTGAAAGAGTAGTAATTTCAATGAGTTCATCAAAGAAATCAGGAAGAGAACCTACCTATGCTTTTCTCAGGTCTATAAAAAGTTGCAAAGTTAGCATTTTAACCCTTATGATTGAGTGAGGCCTCCATGAGAGCGATAGTTGAGGATGTAGGTAAGGAGGTCCTGTTTTAGGTAAAGCCAGATTCAGATTCCCACAAAGGGCTGCAATCTCTGCCAAAAGGGGCCCAGTGGTATGTGTTTCAACATCCCCCACGACCTGCTGCAGGTCAAAATCAATCCCGACCTTTATCATGCTCTTTGCAGAGAAATAAATGAATTATTGACGAAATGGCCTAATTGTCAATTACATTTAATTGACAGATATTATGACATGTGCACACCAATATCACATTCAAACATTTATTCATTTGAAAATAAGAGACATGGAATCTTATAAAAATAAAAGGAAAATAATTCGGCATTGGCGTAATCTGCAAAGACATATCCCCTCATGCAACCTTGTGTTGAACAACACTCTTGAGGCACCAATATGAGATCATGGAGGCATCTTCCTGGCTGCTAGATCCATCTGATTTTTCTACACCAGAGGCTTTGGGGGAGATGTTTGTTCAAATTACCAACCCTTTCAATCTCTCCTAACGCGGCAGCCAGCTCAAGCTCTAGGGATATATCTTGGTGGCTGTCAGTAGCGTTCAGATCATTGGTGAGGCCAAGAACCAATATTTCAAGGTCCATAAATAGGAGATGATTCATGTTTGCAATTTAAAATGATCTTAATGGCGAGACTTGAAAGTATATATTACTTGAACTTCTGACTTTTGACTTTGCTACAATGACCTTGAACTGAGAAAAATATACTCAGGCTATCAACAATTCAAGATTTTATTTAATTAGAAGATTGTTACAAGGGACAAGTGTATATTGTCAATAAATTGACCTATTGACCTTGATGCAGTTACCTTGACGTTGAAAGATTTATCCAAGCACTTCCTCATGAACCTCAAATAGGAGGTACTTTATATTTGATATTCACAATGATCTCAGGTGTATGCAACATCTTGTGAATTTCACCTTTTTACTTAAGTCTTGGCGAAATGACCGTTATAGTAAAAATAAAAGAATAAAAAGTCCTCAACAATTGTAAATAGACGTTTCACATTTAGTATAGTGTATGACATGCAGTTTGATTTTCTCTCCAAATGATGGGCTATTTTCACAACTGCCTTTCCATTTGTAATCCCCAATGGAGCTGCACTTATAATCCTGAAATAATTGTCATAAACCTCCAACATTTTCTTACTTAAACGAGTATTATCAAAGTTAATATGATCCACACACACTGATACATTTCAGAATTGTTGCAATAATATATAACTTCACAAATCAAAGTGATCAATACACATATTTATTAATGTTTCTTATTTTTTTTAAATGTTTTAATTTGTGTTATTGTGCCATAAGAACGTCTCATTTATTCTCCTAATTTCAATTTCAGACTGTTATATTTTCACTTTCTAACAAACAATGAAAAGTATCATTTAATTTTCTTACACACGAAAAGATCTTACATACATCAATTTTCAAACATGAACTTTAAATTCAGTGGAAAACGGAAATCCTCCTTGTTCTTGCTCTAATATTTCGCATTAACATCAGTTTATTTTATCTTTTTGTTTTTGTTTTAGCACCTTTCTAATTCCTCTTATCATATATTTCAAACACACTACTAAAATAAAAAATATGCTTAACAATAAGCCAAATATCACAAGTAAAGCATCTCCAAAATAAAACTGAAATGAATTCAAAGAAAGAGCAGCTTGAGATATAAGATGTTTTGCACCGTCATACTTAATAACAAAGTTAATCAAATGGAGCAGTTTTTCTTTTGGAGAGATTGGTTGGTCTGAAAGCATCTCTGATATCTTTTCAGCATTTTCTTTATATGAAGGATTATTTAGCACTTCAGTAATGGCTTTTTCAAAATTATTTTCATCCAGAGTTTCAAAGTCCAGAAGAACTCCTATTTTTGCTCTGTCAACCAGCTTTGCTGCATTAAAGTGCTGGTCGGCAAACAGCGGCACGGCTACTATCGGAACCGCATTAAATGCGGCCTCAAAACTGGCAGAAATACCACAATGAGTGACAAACAGTCTCATATTGGGATGCGCCAAAATATCATTCTGAGGAATCCAACCAACTATTTTTGTGTTTTCACCAATGTTCTTTGGAGGGTCTCCTAAATATCTCCAGATTACTTTCTGAGGCAATCGTGCAAATACCTTTGCAATAGCCTCAGCTTTTTCCGGTTCCAGTGCTTTGACCATTGTTCCAAAACTGAGCAAAATAAATCCTTCCTTAACTGATCCTTTTATGAATTGTTGTAAATCCTCTGGTAACGGTTTTGCTTTTTTGATGAAAAGGCCTGATATTGAAAATATATGTGGCATGAGAGGTCTTGGAAAATCTAGGGCAAAGTCCATATTTATAAGTATTATTGAATTTGAGTGTATTTCAGATATGTCTTTAGACATTGGCACACTATATTTCTTGTGCAATAATCTAAATCGTTCTAAAAGATCTGGCTGAACTTTCATATTAATAAATCCGTGTAACAGAATAGTTTTAACCTTTTCAAATAGAGTCATTTCATCTGACATGCAGGTGACCCCAATGAAGGGGCAAACAAAGGAAGGCACTTGTGGGTAAAAAATATCACTGTCTGGCCAGAACCCAAAATTGTTATACACAATAGAAGGAATGCCTAAGTAACCAATGGTGATTCTACTACAAGTGTCTAAAGAATCGACTATCACAAGATCAAACCTTTCATTCTTAATTGCATCAAAAGTCTTTGTGTCATTAATCAAGAACTCGCAAAATTCTTCATCCACAGAAAACAGTCTTTCTTGAAACTTCATCATGACACTGAAATCCATTTTGCCATCTTCCATTGGATTTAAATCCGGCATTACGACACCAGGTGGCACTGTGAAGCTTATGACATCCACGAGTGGTGATTTAACATGATCGACCATCCTTTCATTCACCAGAACTGACACACTGTTGCCACCTTCTGCTATGATATCAGCCATCTTTAACATGTTCATGAACCTGGAGTTGAACTGCCAGTGCAGAGGTATGATGAGGATATTATTTCCATTTACCACTACCAAATATAGAAGCAATAACAACACCTTGTATGGAGACATAGTGTTATGTTCCTGAAACAAAACCTGTATTTAAGGTCACTTTCTTACATATATTTTCTTGCAAATATCTTGCATAAATCTTTTTACACTGTTTACACAATAGTGGGATAACAGCCCATATGTTTGATTTAGATAAAGCAAAGAATATTTTTGTCACTAATTAAAAAATTGCAAATATATAATTTAGACATGTATCGACCTCGCATTAAAAATGCATAATAACATATCTTTGAATTTAATTTCTATTCACTATGAGAATAATTCTTTTTAATCGAAGAAAAAAATACGGCATGTATGTAATTGGATAAAATCGCCTTACCTTCAAGAAAAATCTCAATCTGTGAAATATTCCAGTTCAGTTTAACAGATTTGACAAACACGTGAAATTGGTAAGTTGTGTTTGAGTTATATTACAAAAAACACTACTATATCCAGTGTTATTTCCCTGGCCCCTGATAGGAACTATAGTTATATAGTGGAACAAGTCGATTTATTAACGACCATGTCCACGCTGCAGTTAATGACATAAGAATGATGTGATAATGATTGACCATGAGGTAGTCATGATTGTGCTGCACAAACTATTTGTGGTCAAGGGTTAAGATTAGGTAATATTATACAATATAGACTGGTTTTATATGGCCAAAGGGATAACATTGTTAAGGCTGTGTTTTTTTTCTATTGCTTACATTAAAAGTATGATGCATATTTACTATGGTATCCTGTCCTTTTTGGTAATTCCATAATAGTTTGCAATAAATATGAATTTGTCATTAATTTCAAGTATAAAGCAATATAAAACATCACAAAATATGCAAACAAGTCACAGAAAAGCAAACAACGGTATCCTAAAGGTCAATGGCCTGGTGAGGGGCTTGTATTTGAATATAGATGAACAAACGAGTATAGTTTGTGAGGCAATGGATATTCTTTCCCAATTGAGCCCTCCGAATCAAACGTTATAGAATCCTCTTAAAATACCACTCTATTCAGTTTCAAAATTGTTTGCGGATTCATTAAAGGATTAATAATTGAAAATATATCAAATATGTGTTTTTATCTGTTTTGGATACAATTTGATTAAAATAACATTTCAATTTTTTAAAACCCTTTATGTTGGTTTAATTTAATCGATACGAATATGTTGACAAATTATTTGAATGTTGAATTATTTTAATCGTCAATATGAGAGCAGTTATTGTGCATTGCTACAGAAGGTTTGTCACCGCTCTTATTGGTAAAAGTAATTCAATAATTTCAAAATTAAAGCTTTCTTGAAATCACACAGAAGTCACATTGTTTAAAAGATATGTGGTAAGATATTTGTGATACAAATTAGCTATTTCCCTAAAATCACTTGCTAGTACTATTGTGGTTTTCTGAAAGTACCAAGTACTGTGTGGTTACATTCGTTCAAGCCTATACCATTAGACAAAAACCATTTGTTATCCCAATCCCTCCAGTGTCCCAATATAAAGGTGCCCCGACCATTGTTTGCAAACCTTTACTCAGTAGGTGTTTGCACTCAGTCCAGATCATTGGTCAGCTGAGCAAAGTTGGTTAACAAAGTGTTTAATGGATGATTTAGATTTTATAAGAAACCACTTCTACTTTCAAATGGCACAGGCATTTATGTAGGGAAAATATGATGTGTAATAACACTTGATCAATGTATAATGTCTAAACATTTTTATTACGTAAGGAAAATGGCTGGAAAATCAAATTTTATGGATGTTTTAACATAACATTTTGCTAAACCTAAGTCTAGTGAGTGAGACCCAATACTGATAAAAGGGAAATACATTCTTATACAAAAAAGCTAGTCTATAATATTCAATTGCTATTTTTTATGTGCGATATTATTGGTGTGTTTCAAAAATATTATCTTGATTTAAAAACATAAAAGTTGCCGGAGTTTCCACGATGTCTTCTGACTTAAAATCATCGTAAAGTACACAGCAGGCTCCCGTCAGTGTCCTGCAGGCATATCACAGGGTAATGTCTGGGCTGCCGGTGGCATTGTACGGTGAAAATAGGAAATTTGTCATTTTATGTGTTTCGATGCCATCGTTAAACAGCTTTGCGACATCCTAATGATAATTCTAAAATATCGTGGAGACATCCTAGTGGTAATCCTATAATATCCTTGAGACATCCTAGTGGTAATCCTATAATATCCTGCAGGAGACGTCTGTTTTATTTAATCCTGCTGTGCGGTGTCCGTGTGTTATATGCCCTCGGGACCCCGGGGGGGGGGGGGGGTACTCTCATGATTTTAACCCGCGGAGGCTGGGATGGAACTGAAAACCCCAGAGCCTGAATTAGGGAAATATTCTATCATTATTGGTACCCTGATTTAGGACTAGCTGAAATTTGGTACCCTGATTTAGGACTAGCTGAATTTTTGATACCCTCAATTAGGGATGATGCAGAAGGGGGAGATTTGGAAAGGGGGATTGTGATCCCTGTTTTAGGGAGAAATTTGAAAATTAGTACCCTGTTTTAGGGGAAATGATGAAATATCTTAACCTGTTTTAGGGAAAATATCAGCGAAAAGGACCCTATTTAGCCCAGCTTCCCCGGTAATGCTGACTATGAGAGTACCCCCCCCGGGCTCGGGACACTGGGAAGCCAGCCGATTCTTACTTCCCGGCCGGCGCAAATGTGACTGGGGTTTATTTGGATCTATTCTTTGTATAATTTATGAAAGCAATTAAAACATGGATCATATATCAGAGCATTTCATTGTATGTAACAATTAAATGATTAATATTAAAAATAGAACATGATATTGATACTATGGGAAATTGTTATGAATTGTTATGAATATTTGCATTACAATGTGTAAAAATAACTTACAATATATTAAAATATTTGCTTTCGTAATAAAATACAGTAAAATATTAGCTTGTATGATAAAACTATAAGAGGTTTAAAAAAACTAGTTATTTTTTGTTATTATGCTGTGGAATGCGAGGCATCATGGCCCGTTGTGAATGGACTGTCAAATATCTGAGAAGATCTGTTCGATTTGTTACCATTCATGAATGGTATTCCATCAAAGTTATTTTGTCCCAGGAGACTCCTTCTATATGCCTGAAGAAAATAAAACATCACCTCATGAGGTATTGATACTAGTATAATACATATAAAAACAACGATTTATTCATCAATAGTGATAAAAATATCCCTCACCATTGCTCCACCAATAAGTAAAAGAACGCCGACTATGGAAGCAATAACACTTGAAGCCACAACTCCAGCACCGGGTCCTCTCTTGCCAGATGCAGCACCAAATCTCTTCCCACTGCCACTGATAACCTTTCCGGTTCCGGTATTGTTGGTGGCAGGTGGCAGCGCTTCCGCTGGGTCTCTCACCTGCTCAACCTCCCCATCGTCTGGTATGGCAATATAGATCAAACCATCCACATATACTCCTAAATCACCAAACATTATCTGAAATCCAAAGGTATGTGATACTCATACATGTAGTATTAGATTATAGTATGTGTTTTGTTACTAATTAATCTGTGGAAGAAGAGAAGAGATTTCAGTCTTTAGGGGTTGATATGGAAGGCAAAACATATCAAATCGATTATTGAGATCATGCATCCCCCACTAAACCAACTAACATTCTAGATTTGAGATTTCAAAGAGGGATGGATATTAAGTGTAGAGAAACAATGAAGTCTTACAGCTTCTTCCAGATATTCCAGAGCTGATGCTAGGTCATGATCCTCATCTTTCTTTATGTCTAAGGACATTAATATAGTACCATTCTCTACCTTAAAACATAAATTAGAGAATAAGTTGAAACTTGAAAGTTAAAATACATTCTTTACAGTAGGACCATATGTTTATATAATTCCATTATTTGTTGAAAATATGATGTTTATGTTTACCTCTGCCTTGATAAAAATGTGATCCAATGCTAATTCCGTAATATTACTTATTTGATATTTCATGCCACTGAAAGAATACGAATACATGTAATGATAGAAATAACATAGGGCTGATATCTTAAATGTGTATGAAAACTCGTAATATGGATTTTTATCACTACATTTTCGAATTGACAAGTATTAAATGGTGATCAAAATAGAAATATTTTTGTATATCTAAGTTGTAAGGTGTGACTTTTGTTCTGCCCACTATTGGTTAATTATATTAAATAAGACATATTGTTTATTATTAATGAATTGCTATTCAAAAGTGTTGGAGGCAAAGTTTCACAAAACTTTAGCCTAAAGCAGAAAACACTTTTAGAGAAGTAGTGTCGCTCACTAAACTAAGCAGAGATCTGATTTCTGAAAACTTTAGATTCCGATTTTTATTATTTCTGACTTTAAAATAATAATTTGATATTGAATACACTAAGTATATTATAAAGCACGCAACAACTATGATATTACCTGACAAGATCATTTAGATTTTTGGGTACAGTGTCAGATCCATCTTCAGGCAAAACAAAGAAACTCATTCGAACTTCCATTGTAGCTTGCTTCACTGGAACAAGACAGTCAAAATTGTTTAGCAAACACTGCAATATCAAATATTAAGTTGCATTTTGGCCGTATTATGGAATAAATTATTAAAACTACAATGTTTCCTGAATATTGTGGTTCATTTTGATAAAATTAGTGTTTGATTTTGACTAGCTTGTTGAACCCTCAGAGACTCTGATAAAATATAATCTATATAAATAATATTTAAATATTACCGCAGAGTGGCATAGCTGCAGTTTTGTCCACATCTGTCTTGGTGCCTTCAATAACATTTCCACTGTCATCTACACACCAGCAGAAATCCTTTAGGTCTGTACACTGGAGGGGACTGAAGCTTCCGTCTGGCTGGCATTCAGGCAGGAAGCTTGTGTCATTACTTCCGGTCATTAGATTTTTCTTCATGGCCTCAGAACGTTGGCGCTCACACAAAGGACGGGCTGATAACCATTTAATTTACAATTACTCTCTATTTAAAATTTTTATTTATTTGAAATGTGAGTGAATAGAATAACGTGTTTTGTATGTCAAATTCAGACAAAGTTTAAGACAGGTCATTGGTTTGGAAGCAATAAAAAGAATTTATTTCATATTCTAACCTACTCATGTTTCTGTTAGAAAGTTTTATGTTATGTTAAATGAATAATGATCTTGCACTCTATGGAATGCTTGATTATAAATAAATATTATGAATAATTGAATAACTGCCATGGTTATCTGGTGTCATTAAAACATGGTTATCTGGTGTCATTAAAACATGGTTATCTGGTGTCATTAAAACATGGTTATCTGGTGTTACAATCAGAAAACGTGTCTGTTATGCTTCTGTTATTATCTGCCAGTTATCATACCATGTCCACAGTCAACTTGCTCCCAAGTGGCAGGGTCTATGAAGACGGGGGAGCAGGGACAGAGCCTGGCCACACAAACAGACTCCGGCGACTTGGCACAGGTAGCCTTGGCACAGGTATCTTCACAGGCTGCAGCATCCTCACCGGCCTCGCACAGCACACCTGCACAGAAACATGCATCAATATCGCTAAACCTACACAGAAACATACAGCAATATCGCTATACCTACACAGAAACATACATCAATATCGCTATACCTGCACGGGAACATACATCAATATCGCTATACCTGCACAGGAACATACATCAATATCGCTATACCTGCACAGGAACATACATCAATATCACTATACCTGCACAGGAACATACATCAATATCGCTATACCTGCACAGGAACATACATCAATATCGCTATACCTGCACAGGAACATACATCAATTTCGCTATACCTGCACAGGAACATACATCAATATCGCTATACCTGCACAGAAACATACCTCAATATCGCTATACCTACACAGGAACATACATCAATATCGATATACCTACACAGGAACATACATTAATATCGCTATACCTGCACAGGAACATACATCAATATCGCTATACCTGCACAGGAACATACATCAATATCGCTAAACCTACACAGAAACATACATCAATATCGCTAAACCTACACAGAAACATACATCAATATCGCTAAACCTACACAGAAACATACATCAATATCACTATACCTGCATATGAACATACATCAATATCACTATACCTGCATATGAACATACATCAATATCACTATACCTGCATATGAACATACATCAATATCACTATACCTACACAGAAACATACCTCAATATCGCTATACCTACACAGGAACATACATCAATATCGATATACCTACACAGGAACATACACCAATATCGCTATACCTGCACAGGAACATACATCAATATCGCTATACCTGCACAGGAACATACATCAATATCGCTATACCTGCACAGGAACATATACCTGCACAGGAACATACATCAATATCACTATAACTACACAGAAACATACACAGATCACTCACGTAATAGGGACAAACTTCGAGAGCTTATTTGAATATGACAATTAACGGTTTCAAATCTTTTATTCAAATCTTTAATTTTCCAAATCGTTTTATCAAAAACATACAGTCTTGGGGTCTGTGCTGACCATTGCTTTCTGGTAACGATTATGGGCATTTCCAATCAATTTCCCTACATGAAGTAAATATTTATTTATTTTAAAGAATTAGCGTTGAAGTTCAAGAACATTGTACACCGTATGACTGACCAATACCATCGCCTCAAAATTGCTTCTACAGAAGTCTCAAACTGAGGCTACATTAAGATCAATTGAGTGAGGCACTGGATGTTCCAGGTATTTTGAGAAGTGAACCATTATTTCCTTCGTAAAAATCATAAAAAAATCTCCTGACGGAAGTAGGTCTTACCTACAAATAGCTAGGAAATCTGAGTAAGACGGATAGACAGAATGACAGAAAATTTCCCCTCTATTTGCATTGACTATGAAGGCAGAGCAAGCTAAATCTAATAAAAGATGGCCCAGTGTACATTAAAACTCATGCAAACCTCCACACTTGTCCCTGCATCTTGCCGCAGATGAAAACCGATTTCTGTTACCATCGCAACCATTGTATTTGAACCTCTCACATTCATGTGTTTCGGGGTTATGATGCCAGAAAATACCTTTGGAGCCATTTGCCCCAGGGCATAGAGATCCTTCAAGTTTGGGAAGCTCACATGTTGAGCGTGCTGAAAAGATTATGTCATATTAAATGGATTCGATTTTACATCTTACATATAATATCACAATGCAAATATAACACGTTGGTAATAAAAAAGAAGTTGAATTAAGGTGGTAACAAACCCTAGTGAACTTGCTGGCTGTGATCCTCAACATGATCACAAACAACCTCTTGCTGTGCAAAATCTATTCATTATTTTTTATTCAAATCTTCACCATTTACTAATCATACTTATAGCTAAACATAACAGAAAAATCAAAGCAAAATAATAAATAGCTTTTTGTACAGATAAGACTCAACTCAGCAAAGTGAGTTGCACACATCACCGACTTTGAACTCCAATATCTCCATAAGTAACAAACACAATCCCATGAAGTAGACATATTTAGAATCCTTATACGTTACCCAACAACTTTTGCATAATATTATGATATAGAAATTTATAGTTTTTATACAAATAGATGTTGAACTTAAAAACTTACCCTTTGCAATACCTGATAGTGACAAGAAATGGATAAGCAGACCAAGTTGATTCTCAGCAAACTAAATAAATCAACTTCTTATCTATCACATGTCTGTTTTTCATATTAAAATATAGGGTAGAAGTATGAAAATAATGAACTTTATTGTAAGGTTGTGATAAAAAATAGTTTCTCTGTAAAAGGGAAAAAACCTCCCAGAGCTGAATTGTGTGTTTAACAATCTGATAGAGAAGCTTGATTGGGGATTAAAATTGTATTGCAAAACTAACTACCCAATTGCACTAGGTGTGGAGACGGTCATGTTTGATTACCATTTGGCTCATGCAATCATGGTGTTTGTAGAATATAAAGTCTAATTAGGTGTATAAAAAGGCAAAGCATTTATCATAAATAATTTTTTTTTTCTATATCAGACTTTTTCATATAAATTTTTATTTACACCATGCAACCAAAGGTGACAGGTCATGTGATCTTGGCATATCAAGATTGGTTATTGAATATTTAGTATAATTACATGCCAATACATTGACATGACACTTTATGAGCTTTGTTCATGAATTGACACTTGAGGACAATAGACAAGCTGACACATGACTGAACTGTTGATGTCACTTACCTAGAGTGACAACAATTGCTTAGCATCAATAAGTGTGAAAGTGTCAGAAATATGCAGCAGTAAACTGACACTTATATGCATGTATTTTGTATGAATTTAACATATTTTATTTAATTCTTGCACTTTTATCAGGACGAATAAGGAAGGCTTCTGCATAGTAAAAACAGCCCCTCTCTCTTGATAATAACTGTAGATAAGAATATCATGTAACCTACCCAGCATCTTGCATAGCAGTCATGAGATGTGTCCGCAATGTTGTTGCATTGCTATCCAAGGGTTTTGTCATTTTTTGATTCTGCTGTCTCTTTCTTGACCTAGAGGATTTTTTGGATACTTTTGGCATTTTGAATGTGCAATGTTACCAACAGCTTGAATATTCTACGAGCAATGAACTCTGCAGTAATGATATCCAGAAATAAAAAACAGTGGAATTCAAACTCACTCATCAAGTGTCACATATTGGCACATCACAGTTGCCAACCTGTCGCAAGCACAAAGTTCACTACTGAGTTGATCTCACATAGTGTCATACTGAGTTGATCTCACATAGTGTCATACTCATAGCACTATCTTTCCTAGACATATTATCTTTAATTATAGATTTAAAAAATGAATAAATTTAATAAAAGGAAAAATAAAAGAATTTATAATTTCTTCCAACAGATAATATTTCAAAACAATATTTTATTATTGAAGCAGCATGATTTCAGTGTTGTGGACATAACAGATCTATGTTTGATGTGCAGAACAATACATATAATTATAACTGTCCAATTAACTGTCTGGTGTGGACTGTGTGCCTAACTGGTCACATAACAGTAGAATACATATTTCTTGTACAGAAGCAATTAGTCCTGTGGGTTTAGTGACAGGATTAATAAAGCTATTGAAATCAAGTTTTGAGCAATAATTTTACAAACTCATCATTTTGGTCAACTTTTAAACATCATATTGTGTTCAAAGTGTCACAACAGATGGATAAGACTGTCTACTTTTAGAATCAATAAAAAAAGAAAAATCGTCATCTGAAAGGTTCAACAGTTTTTGCTAGGGTTTGTTACCACCTTAAAATGATAAACAACATTTCCAATAAAGACCCAATTATGGAATGAGATGAGCAAAGCTATTTCTCTATGACATGCACTTGTTCCCGTTTGTTTTCCAGTATTGTAAAAGAGCATTGAGTATATTTTTGCCTGCATTTTTAAAGAGCATAGAGTGAAAACTGACCATCGCACGTTAACAGTGTGTGGCGTTTTGCATGCCTGAACTCCACCCGGCAGTTATCGCACGGGTCTGCAAAACATCTGGCTTCTATTTGTCCAAAGCAGTGAGCTTTGGCACAGTTTTCCTGACAAATTTTGGGCTTTTCTCCATTTGGGCAAACTAAAATAACAAATATTCATTATATGTGAAATATTCAACCCAGTGACTCCGTAAAACAGTGCAATTCTTTAGAGTGGAATAAGAATACTGACCTTATTTTTCCAGTCAAGTATGTCGTTTTTTATTTTATATTTATTGAGATATCTAATAATATGGTATGGCACCCAAGTATGGTATAAATATATCATACTATAGATATAAACACTACATTACAATTATTCATACCCGCTTGAACATTGCTTGCCCAAAGCAAATTGCCTGAAAAAAAATAATAAAGGATTATTAAAGGATTACCAATATATAGTGGGACCAAATAAATATATTTTCCATTACACCGGAAGGAACCAGAAACAATTCTAGCAGTACTCACCCTGCTTATCACACGTGACCTTGCCCAAGGTGAGTGTTCCCTCCACCGCCCTACCATAAGGGTCAACACACCAGCACATGCCATCAAGGCACTGCTCAGGTCTAAAAATAGCAGTACGGGACGGTCCTTCACATACCGGCAGAAATATCCCTGACATATTGTGCATATCTGAAAGTACCGTTTCCACAATTTAAAGGTTTGTAGATTGAAGCAGTCATGAAATCACAGAGATCAGTTATTTTTACAGAGGTTTGGGGTATGCTTAAATGATATGTGGCCACGAAGCTTATACAATTGCAATTAAACTATCTCATTAAAATCAACAAAAATACACCAACCAAGGTTATTGTGTTTTGCTCAAAATGCCAAGTACTGACTGTACTCTTTTGATACAAGCATGTGACCTCTATTGTGGTCTATAAGGGTGTTAAGCCAATAGACAAATTGCCAATAGACAAATATTAATGAACAAACAGGCCTGCAAGCCGAATCACTCCATTGTCTCAATATGAAGGTGCCCTATTGTTAACAAAACTTTACTAAGCGGGTGTTTGCACAAGATCACTGGTCAGCTAAACAACGTTTGTTGACAAAGTGTCCAATGGATGATTTGGATTTTGGTAGAAGACTCCTCTACTTTCAAAAGGCATAGATCTTTGTAGGGGAAATATGATGCGTAATAACATTTCATAGCAAAGATGGGGGTATAAACATTTATATTATGCAGGAAAAAAGTGCTTGAAAACCTCAGTTCATGGATGCTTTAAAGTCTCTGAAGCATTGCAAGTTATTTTATGTTAAGTGTCTCCTTTTTGTTAACTATATCTACATGTATACTAGTAATTAACATATTTTAAAGCAATGAACACATTTTATAACGTAATCCCGTTTATTAGTTGAGCATGAATTGTGAAAAAATATGTCACAACATGTTCCTGTTTCTCTCCTCCTTCACTAGAAATAGGAGATATAGCCTTATTTTATCTGGGATGAATCTATGAATGATATATGACTGAAAATGGGTCTATTTTGGCTGGTTTATAGACTAATGTTGGTGACGCTGTAGTGATTTTAATATTTCAGAAAATTATAACTTAAAAATTCCTCTAATCATAATAATACAAACAAAACGCAAAAGACACACTAAAAATCAGAACATCAGACATTTATTGTGCCAGATTTGTATAAGAAAAACCTAATAACAAAAGAATAATCATTATGTTTTACCTTTACAATTTTCACACTCATCCATGCTTGAGAACACGTTAGACATGTTGTCTTTGGCAGCAGCAGCCATATATTTACAATCATCCTTGTATTTGTGGCAAGTTTGATCTTCGGCATTGTAATAGTAGAAGAATGGCACAAAACGGTCCCAATAATATCTCCTTCTGAAGCTTGGTAGCATCGGTCCGGGGCATTCTTCTTTTGGACGCGTACATTTCGTACTCTTACCTGAAATTTAAACATCATTCAGTCTATACTCTGATAAAATATTTAAATGCGAGACAATCACATAATAGTTTGCACAACAATTTAAGTGAATTGTTACCGCTATATATACATTAGGTATTTTATTTTTGTGGTAGCAATTGAGCAGTGGAAGGCTATTCAGCACTGTTCAGGTCAGATCAAAGCCTGTCATCGGATTCAATGCCCTACTCTTTTCTAAGAGCTGTTGTATAAAGGTGGACATATCTATTTCAGTTCAGAACTCAGTGTCTGACTGGTGTCCTCTCTTATTCTATGCACTGGTAATTAAATGGATTAGACATATACCTTTTTAAACAAACCTTGATACCATTCATAACCTGATATCAAACTGTCATTCTTAATACATAAAAAGAAGAGCAGGACAAGAAGGGTTCTGATAAGAGGTCGATATGAAAAACCAACCCAAGATTACCGGGATGATATGTTACGTGTAACCTGAAGTGCAAGGATGGGAATAAAAAGGTTACAGCGCCTTAATTAAGAAGATTTCCTGTTGTGCTTTACATAAGGTATTATATCATTTCGTGCATTCCTGAGTGCACACTTGTCTCCACACTGCATGTGATATTGATGCATGTATTACAAAATGCATATAAGTATGAGAGACGCATATTCTTCTTTTGACCATCATATCCGTTTTCCCAAAATCACATATTCAACTGAATAACAGTAAATACATGTTGATATGAATGCATATATTCTTCTTGATAGAAATGTTCTCATCCATTTTTTTTGTACACTGAATATTTCTATAAGTCTGACGAATTAGTATATGTGTTGTAAGAGACATAAAAATATATGGTGCAATTGACATAAAACAAATTTTGCCAGGTACACAAAATGCACTTTATGATATCATACCCATGTTCATGTTGCCAGGAATACAAGGTGTACCTTATGACAACATACTCAAGTAGTTGATGTGTACTTTGTGATATCATACCCATGTTGCCAGGAACACAAGGTGTACCTTATGACAACATACCCAAGTATTTGATGTGTACTTTGTGATATCATACCCATGTTGCCAGGAACACAAGGTGTACCTTATGACAGCATACTCAAGTAGTTGATGTGTGCTTTGTGATATCATACCCATGTTGCCAGGAACACAAGGTGTACCTTATGACAACATACCCAAGTATTTGATGTGTGCTTTGTGATATCATACCCATGTTGCCAGGAACACAAGGTGTACCTTATGACAGCATACTCAAGTATTTGATGTGTACTTTGTGATATCATACCCATGTTGCCAGGAACACAAGGTGTACCTTATGACAACATACCCAAGTATTTGATGTGTGCTTTGTGATAGCATACCCACGTTGCCAGGAACACAAGGTGTACCTTATGACAACATACCCAAGTATTTGATGTGTGCTTTGTGATATCATACCCACGTTGCCAGGAACACGAGGTGTACCTTATGAGAACATACCCAAGTATTTGATGTGTACTTTGTGATATCATACCCATGTTGCAAGGAACATATCCAAGTATTTGATGTGTACTTTGTGATATCATACCCATGTTGCCAGGAACACATATTCTCCCACAGCCATTGTCGCAGCACAGCAGTCCAAGCCCACAGTCCGCATTATCGGTGCATGTTGTCACACACGTCCTATGTTCTATGGAGGGGAACTCAGTAGGACAAGACACTTAAATCAAAATATAACTGCTAACTGATTTCACATTTTCTTGAACCAATCCACTTAAAAAATCTTATTAAATATATTTTTCAATCTGCTTCAAGCGAAACAAGATAATTTGTAAACCAATGTTAATTTTGATAAGCTTTAATAAGCTTTAGAAGAGTGGGCCTACCTTCAGGTTCCTTTTGCAGTCGTTTGAGCCACCATTCATCATCAGAATTTTCTTTAAAATTCCCAGATTCAAATCAATTTATGAACATTTAATCTATTCAATCACACACTGGTAATATTATAACCTAATTTCATTATGACTGTTTTATCTATTTTAATGTTGATATTATTCAAATGGCATTATCTTAATGTTCTGATCTTAAAAGAGGTGTACCGTTTTCATCTATTTTTGAAGCTCCTGCTTTGAGATTGGATGAGGTATGTGACAGTCCATTGAAGTAAGGGAATGCCCACGCGGTATTGTACATCATTGACACTGGCATATTTGAGAATATTGCCATTATCATAGCTCTCAAGTTCCGATGGCTGTGCAGTAAACATTTAGAAATACCTGAAAACAAAGATTGCAAACTCCTTGTAGTTTGATATCCAGTAAGAGGAATTACCTATCAATTTTATTTTATATTACTTCACATTTCTTGCCATGGAATTTATTATTTGGATTGTGACAGCACAGGAATCATCACGTCAGCACCATCACTTCTTCTAAAGGTTCTAATGAGTACCAAACCCCACCCGAATTGTACAATTAAAAAAGTTATGTATTCCTTAAGAACCGATGATATCATAACAGGTAAACATAGAGACCTTGAAATGTGTTTTCTAAACATGTAAAAGAATCCATTTCCTCAGTTTCACATTGTGGCCAAATCTAAATATGGAATCTGAGGTAAGACCAAGACATTTTTGATGTACTTATCGTATACTACCGGGACAACCTTCTTCAATTTTCATCATTTTGAAATATTTATATTTTTATTTGAAACAGTAAGGAAAGACTAATCATTTTTACTGTGATTTTGATTCAATATGTGACTATTTTCACCCTAACCTTGATCACAATCCACCACTTTGTTGTTTTCGTCATAGAACTCAGTCCGGCAACCTCCACACGGATTGATTCTACATACCGCCGTGGGGTAGGCGGGGCACCGCTCGTGAACGCAGGCGACTGCATCACAACTGTGAGTCTCAACCCCGGGATCGCATACTGAAACATGCCAAATACAACGCCGTACTACCCCCAAAACATCTGCCCTCCGACACCAGTGATCAATTATGGCCAATATGACATTTCCCGTTTGGCTTTATCAAAAACTGGCCTTTGGCAGTATTTTTCTATTTCCGACAGTTGGTAGAACATATATATGAAAATATGAAATAAAAAAGTATTGCCTTTTGCCATAGACGGCCTTTTGCCATTTGAAGGCGGACATGTTTCCTAACAAACTTTTTCGTCTCATTTGAGAGAGCTTTATTGTTCAACTCATTTACAGCAATTTAAAACCCATCGCGTGGTAATCAATTAGCAATCGATTTTTTATGTAAATAACAATTAGCAATCGATTTTTTATGTAAATAAAAGGTAGGATAAAAATTAATTGCTCATAAAAATGATCCACAAAAAAAGAATTACTCACTTGGTTCATCCGTTTGAGACAACGCTAAAAATAAATGTTTATATCTTAATTTTGATTTGCATAATTATGTCGGACATAATAGTGGTAAATGAAGAAAAATCAAACAGATGCTAAAATTTATATATATATATATATATATATATATATATATATATATATATATATATATATATATATATATATATATATATATATATATATATATATATATATATATATATATATATATATATATATATATATAGATTAAATTTTAGATTTTAGATTTTCAGTACCTGTATTGACCATTGTGAAGAGATGGCGAGTGCCGCTTGTATCATTAGTGACTGTCAGTGCATCAGAATTCTGATTAACAATGAAGTTCCCTTCATAAGTTGCGGACTCAAATAAATAAAATCCGGGATGATCTTGGGACTGTATCTTAATGAAGCAAGATTCTGACCAAAAACGTTCCGGATTTCTTGAATGCCTTCCACTCTTTTCAGCATCAAGTGATTTGGAATAATCCCTGAGATAAATGTCCAGATTTGAGGCTAACCGGAAGCTGATGGCATCTGGATCTCCAGAAAGACAGTTGTGCATCTTGAAAGGTGAGGGATTAGCTCCAAGGGTGGCCGTGGTGAAGTGGTTGTCAACGGCGGAGACAGCAACGCCCTGGGACGGTTTATCCTTGGACATCAACATCACGAAGGCATCTAAACATCACAGCATTTAAATCCAAAATATAAAGTTGTTATTTAACTTTTTGATTGGACCCATGTGGTATAATTATACAGATAATTGAAACTTAAAAGAGTTCATGTATTTCATTTAAAGTATATTTTCATATATATTTACCTGGTTGACAGTTTGGAACGCCCCTAACTTGAGTACCTGCAATTCTTGTTCCATTTTCATGAACACACCAACATACTCCCAAAAAATCATGACATTGTACTTTTCGAAACGTTCCATTGAAATGACACCTACACAGATAAAGTATGACGGACCATTATTAGATTTACTTTATCTGTATGACACATATGGCACAATCAATTTGACACGAAGCAACAGGCAAGAACATTATATATATATATATTACCTTGGAACATAAGGATGAAGAGATGGTTGTTTCTTGAGAATAACCAGGGCTTCGTCCAACTCTTGCATACACAAAGTATAATTCTCCGCTGCAATTAATACGGACGCTTAACATTAAATAACGTTATAATTAACTCTCAGTGTAAAATTAGATTGGAGCTCCCTCCTGACAATTTTAAATTCTGAAATAAAGAGACACTAGATATGAAGTAACAAGCTGCAATGAGGTAAATAAAATAACAAAATAAATAAATAAAAATGTCCTACGGTAAGGCAATTGGCATGTTGGTATTCTTGCTCTTGGATAAAGGAATGCCATGAAGGTAAATCGTTTTCTCTCATTCATACAACATTTTGCCGGTTGTGGACAGTCCAGATCTGTTGTACAGGAATATGTGGACCATGATCTGCGTCCGGAATGCCACTTCCGGCCTCCCATTGGTTTAGGATTTTCCTTTAAATCAGCGCCAGGCCTAAGAGAATGGGATCCTATGACCCTATTTCCTCTGGAAGGTTTTCTCTTGTTATTGCCGTCATCATTTCCCCGCCATTTCCATCGGTTTCTGTCGTTTCCACCCTTTTTCGATGGCAAAGGCTTATGTCTCATGTTAGACCAATGGTTGATGTGGTGGTGTAGATAGGTGCCCCAGTCACTACCCGGACAAACACCTGGACGCGCTACAAATATAGTGGTGACATATTTTTTAAAAATTCAACGTACCAAAGTGCGGGGTGAAGTATATTCTCAGCAGATTATAGAGTAAGCACAATGAAAGGACCAGATTTTCTTACATTGATCTGATCTTTTTATTTTGAGTCCCACATTTTTTGTTCTTTAAATAATAGAATAAATTTAGGCAATTTCTAGCTATGACTAATTGAAGTTTGAATGTCGAGATTTGATAATGGGCTATACAAAAACCTTTCATAAAAAATACTAGCAAGAGATACCCAGGTCAACTTTCTTTTTTGTCATCACTAATACAACAAAAATATTTGAAAAAATAGTATTAATAATCCAAACAATAAAAACAATTTGTCTCATTATATAATAATAATATAAACGTTCTGTACAAGTTTAAGTTTAAAAGCTGCTCACAAGGAGCAGTCTTGTCACACATGTATCCATATTTGGCATTGCAATCGTAGTCCCACCAGTTAAGGGCTGATGAGGATATTTTGATGCGTGCGCAGGAACGGCCATGATGGAAGGAGTCTTCTGGGTCAAAGTTCGTCCAGGTAGCCGTGCTACCATCTATCCATTTCCATTCATGCTGATTTGTCCCAGTAGGCGAGGTGAATCCAAACCAAAGGTCAGTAGTAAACCTGCGGAAGATTTGGTTGCATATTGACACACACACATATATATATATATATATATATATATATATATATATATATATATATATTTATACATAAAAGATTAAGGAAGGCGAAAAGTAGAAGCATGTCCAACACCTGGGGGGGCTACTGCCATATGCGCGCCGCTACATATGTGAGGCTGAATGGGGTGTTTTTAGCTGGAGATTTGGATCTGCCGGGTGACCTTTTAAGGCTATTACTAATACTACATCAGGTGATTATTTATAATCACATCAGGTGATTATTTACCGGGTTACATGTTTACCTCAGATGAGTTTCATAGGATGAAGAGAATTTGCTGACAAAGAGTTCAATAGCGCTACATAAACAGTAAGTTGCAATTAAGTCTGGTCATGCATGGCATTAACACAGCAGGGTTTGAAGGACTGTGTTGACATATGGCATTGTCACAGTACACCCAAAATATAAGTCAAAGAAACCCATTAAACATGTTGGTTTTCTTCTGCAAACATCCTTTTGCTGTGATCAGTTCTCAAATACTAGATATACTCAACCTTCCACTCAAGGAAGTCGTTCTTAAAGAGTGAGAACAGTACTACAATACATTAGTTAATCTACTCATAAAATGTTGCTTAAAAGGACAGTTCATATGTCATGATATATACATAGATCTGACATTTCATTCAGAAATATTTAAGATATTCTCAAACTTTCTCTCTCAGTTTGTGAAACAGTTTAATAAATTTAGTAGATTAATAAGTGTGAGTCAGCAAGATAATGTCCTTCCATATAACTGTATTATCCATACATTGATATCATGTGTGATGAGAACAATCCAGAACACCCAGCCTCACATACGTAGCGGTGTGCATCTGGCAGTAGCCCCCCCCCCCCCCTCCGGGGCCAACATCATAACTTACCTTGAGTTGTACCCCCCAAAGCATTTAAGGTGTGTCCAGAATCGACCACAAGTCATCAGTATTCATAAAAATCTGGCTGTGAACTGGTTGGTGAGGAATGAAATAGATTCTGTTTGTTCTGGTGAGCAAGATGAGTTTTTATGACTTGGGGAATTCCAAACTTCGATTGAGATCAAAAACAGGGCAATGACTTCAGAGTAGCAAAACTACCGATGCAATGCTTTATTTTGTTTGTTTGTTTGGGGTTTTACATCACTTTCAACATTATCTCAGTCATTTTGTGACGAGACCTACTTGTGGCAGATATAGTGCTGCCTCACTGAATCGTCATGTTGCAGGCAATTGACATGACAACCCACCCGGTCACAGATTTACAAGGACAACGGGTTAACTTTTAGGCATGGACCTCAACTCATGTGAAATTGTATCATGAATCCAATCAAACTCACGACCTTTGGATCACCACAGAGGAACTGATGCTAATAAGCTGGCACTCTAACCAACTGTGCCATGGCCTGTGGCCCTCGATACAATGAGTAGTCAATATGCACTTTGGCAACTAACAAATTTACAAGAACTGCTCCCTTGATGATCTTGTTTTAATATCCATATAACTTGTCTACATACTCATATGAGGTCAGCCCAATTGTTTGTCCTCATAAAGGCTTTCAGGAAATGTATCCTCGTGTTAAAAGTGGCCATGTTAAATTCTATGATCTACAGTGAATCACCCAACTGGCACATAATTCATCATAGTATGTACCAAACAAGATACATAACTGCTGAGAATTATCTGGGTCTTATTGATATGTTTTATTATTTGATGCAGCTATTAGTATATTTTATTGTTTGATACAAATGTTGATATGTGTTATTATTGTATACAATTGTCACTGTCATTTATGTGAAAAGATATTGCCTTACTTTGGTTGATCCTTGATGTAGTCCTGGATGAGAGCCTGTTTGGTAGGTGTATCTATTTGGGCAAGACTCATCCCTCTTGCTAGACAGTCAGCTTGGGCTTCATCCCAGTTTTTAGTTGTTGTAAATACCTCAAATTCATACTCTATGAAATATTGAACACTTGTTGATATTTACAAAGAGAGCTAAAATATTTGAAACTTTTAAATTTACTAGTTTGTACTTCTTCACTTACCATGGTTTGGATCATATTTGAGACAGCAGACTTTGGTGTTGTGTTTGGGTTGCAGAGTACAGGTGTACCCAGTGGGACAGCTGCCACCTTTGTCGCACCTTATTGGCTGGACAGAATCTGTCCTCATAAGAACGTCCCCAACTGGGCACGTATTATTCACCCAACTACTGTCTGAATCAAGAAATACATATACAGGCCATGATTTGATTTTTTATTCGTTTGTATTTACGACCTTTTCAGCACTGTGTAGGCTTTATCAGGTCAGATAGAAGCCTGCCACCGAGGCTCAATGCCTTACACTTTTTCAAGAGTGACTGGGGATCTTTCTTTTTCATTATCACTAAGACAAGATAACACTAACCATGAGCTTTGATAACCAGCCATGGAACACTAGCTGGAATGGGGGATTATTTAGTGGCAGATATTCACCTTTCTTGACCATGCCGCATGACCAAAATAGTTTTCCCAACCAAGATTAGAAACCCAGACGTTTACCATGGAAGACTCACGTCTCATCCCCTCTGATCATTACAAGAGTATAGGTATTCATTTATCTTATATGGTAATGGGTCTTTTCTATATTCTAATAAAATTATTGGTACAAATAGATAAGATACATAAATTATATAAGGAATGTTCTTTTTCATTGTTTGCAACATTTATTTTTCACCAAGGAAATTGTGAGTTTAATCTGGTATGATGGAAGTTATATCAGCCATTTATTCATTACAAATCATTCCTAAGCATTGCAAATTATTAAAGAGCAAAATGAAAGATTAAACCTTGATTATCAGAGGAGACGTTTTTCTTTATAGAGTAAGTGACAGGCTTTCATGAAAGATTGGTGACTGCTTTCATTTTACTTTATAATTCATTAACATTAGCAATATATTCTAGTGCAGACATTTCATTATGTTTCGATTAGTTCTCTTACCTATACATGTAGTGACGGGTGGACAAGATGCTTCTTGACACTTCACGTGCACCAAATGGCACATCTCGCCATCGCCACAGTCGCGAGACTTGATGAAATCATACAGTAATCATCAATCATTATGTAATCTCAGCTCAGAATACATTATGTCACAGTATTTCAGATATCAATGTCGTTTTTGAGAGCAATCAAAAACATTTGATGTCTCTTCCTGAGAGAAGTATCATTAATAATTTATGGGGTAGAGGAAAGTGCATACCCTTTAGGTTTAGTGTGAAAATACTAAAAATTACAAAAAATGCGTTTTGTTTGTTTGTTTGATCGTTTTTTGGGGGTTCTTTTATTTTGTGTTTCGTGTATATTTTGGCGGTTTGTGTTTTTCAATAAGATACACGAATCAATGTCAATTTCGTCACATAGTACATAGTGCAAAGAATCATACCAAACATGGATCTGGAGCACACGCACAGATCTGACAGCCATGATCGTCACGTTGAAATCCATATTGGCAGAACATGAGGCACATAACCGAAGAACACACATGGCTGATTGAATCTGAAATCAAAATATGAATTTCAGAAGGAAACTGCAATCTAATCATTACTTATGTTCATTAATTCGAAATTATCCTATATAATACTTGCCACAAGAGAGAAAAGATCAAGCGTGATGTGGAGTGGTAATGGCATCAAGGGTATGACACGTTTTGTGGACTGGTAATGACATCAAGGGTATCACACATTTTGTGGACTGGTAATGACATCAAGGGTATCACACATTTTGTGGACTGGTAATGACATCAAGGGTATCACACATTTTGTGGACTGGTAATGACATCAAGGGTATCACACATTTTGTGGACTGGTAATGGCATCAAGGGTATGACACGTTTTGTGGACTGGTAATGACATCAAGGGTATCACACATTTTGTGGACTGGTAATGGCATCAAGGGTATCACACATTTTGTGGACTGGTAATGGCATCAAGGGTATCACACATTTTGTGGACTGGTAATGGCATCAAGGATAGTATGCACTCTGTGGGATGTCAAAGACAATAAGGGAATGGTGAAGAAATAACGGGTATTATGCACTGTGTGTCTTGGCAAAGATGTGAATGAATTAAAGTTTCATAAAATTAACCTTTGAAGATTCTATTAGAGAGGTGAACTATTTTCTGTAGATAAGTGAGTTGTGTTTTACCAGAGCAGTCCATAGACGCATTGCTGCCAGTGTTTGACCCCAGCACATTGCCGCTTATGGGATTCACACAGACACAGATTGGATTAGGGCCTCCATGTGTACATTGGACTGGCTTGTATCTGCCATCTGCTGTACAGTCTGGTATGTAGAAGGCTGTGTCAGACTCCAAGGCTTCTTCAAGCTTTAGAAGGCATGCAGATTCCTCTGAAATTCCACCAAATTATAACACGAAATAGCATGACATTTCATTCTAATCCTCTGGCGATTACTTAAATATCTTCCCTCCCTTTGCAGAGTTATAAGAAAATATATTAAATCAGTTTCGTTTGATAATTTTGCTCCTAACATGCACCAAGAGCTATAATTTCAGTAGAGAGTCATAGATCTGGAAACAAAGAGAGAATCAATGAATAATTCTGTCAGATCTCAATGATGGTCTGTAATGGCCTGATCCTGTAAAATATAAAACTTTTCAAAGTAATGACATTTTAAAAGAATAAAGCTGTGCTCACCATCGTATTCTGGCATTACACATATGCTATCACAAGAGCTGGCACAACATTTCATCACCCCGTCACAGTCTAAATCAGAGGAGCATTCGTTGAGACACTCTCCAGATTGTAAGACAGAATTCAGTGACAAGGGAGGTGCGGGTTCTGGATCCAGTGTGTCGATGATTCGTGGCACTGGACACGAGCCTGGCTTAACAGCTGAAAGAAAGAGTTATCAAATCTATCTCATTAAATTAGACGATAGTCTTATATCTGAATGAAACACAACTGATCGCGCTAAGAAATATAGTTGCACGCAATGAATATACTTGGGGAGAACTTTGTTTTTGATTACAATAAATTAATTTAAAAGAAAACATATTTTCTGGGATGGAAAGAATATGTTATTCTCTAGCTACTAATGTATTATGAAAATGATTAGGTCCTTCCGAGTTAATGGAAAGATATTTGTTGCAGGGAGGGATACTTCCGGACCGGAAGTTATCAGTCTTTTTTCTGTTTTGCTTCCATAAATATGTCTAATTGCTGACAAATATACTGTACACATTCTGCAGCGTGCTCTGAACTTCTTGTCTTCGCAATCTCCTGAAGAACATTTGGGTTTGATCACCACACACTCGGTGGACTCGGGACATTTTTTATCCTGAAAAGCAAAGGTTGAAAGGTTAAAGTTGTGACTCAATTCATCTGTTTCAGTCATTATCATAAGTGCTTCCGTTTTGAATATTTGTAGCTTTACAATCATGATGTTATGGAGATATTTCGAAGAAACAATCAATATACAAAAAGTGATTGGTTCTTTGAAATCAGTGCACTATTTCACTGACTGGATGTCATAGGCTTACCCTCTGGAGCAAGTAATGTTCATACCGCAGAAAAACAACAATTCATATCATTTTTTTATTATTTGCTCTACTATAATTATATATCTAACATTATTTTGATCTGACCTATTATTTATAGTCAGTGTTAATTGTTATGTATCCATCTAAACCATATATTCAATACTGATAGTAAATCATGTAACTGCATATTTGGTTGGAATGAATCGTGTATCTGCATATCATATAACTGCACATCATATAACTGTATATTTGGTTTGAAAGAATCACCTAAACCAAATATGCAGTTACATGATATGCTATCTATTAAATATTTGGTTGGACAGCATCTTGGTAGGCAACTTTGTAGATATTAGATTATCTGTGAGAGCAGTATGAGTCTATTAGATATTCAGACTCAGTACTTTGAATCATTCATGATGTATACCTGGCTCTGATCACACCACTTTTTACACCTTTACACACGAGATTTTATTTATGACTGAAGCATTGCGAAAAGACAAGCTTATATTTTACCAAGTTCAACAATGTCCATAATATCAATGATTATCTAAAGTGCCGCTTCACATTTAGAACAATAAACATCAACAGAACAAGCTATTTCATTATTGTTCTCATAAATGGATAATAAGCAAAGGTAACATTTTTGTTTCAATTCATGAGAATGAAATGGCCAGGTTCGTGGAAATGTAGTATTAGGTTTGGGAAACGACTAAAATATTCAAAAATGATAAATGAATAATATTTTGAAATGTGCGTCTTCCAACAATATTTAATTTGCAGTATAAACGTTTGCTGGAGATTCTGATTACTATGTAATAATCATTCACTGACTTTCTTTTATGAATATAAAAAGATTGTAAATTGTACTTACATTGCATGGGTTCTTGAGACATCTACACATATCACAGCCATTTTCATCGACTTGTCTTCCAAAATGGCACATCATTTTACATCGCTTCCCTGAACAGGTTGGAATTTTATCTGCCACAGAGTAAAATAAGACCAAACAATTAAATGATGACTATTTCACAACTGACATACACTGTACATGGCATCGAAGTATATGTCTCGACTAACAATAGGCTAAAAGTAGAAATGACGTGTAATGTTTTTACTATAACGTTTTTTACTTTATGGAATTTTTTTATAAATGAAACCTGATTGAATGTGAACCTATTAAGTATTGCCAAAGACATTGGGGTGACCTTTAAATTACCTTTAAGATGAAAATAGCTCAGCAAATGGACCAAATTTGCAATACAAAAACCTCTGATGATAACAAATATATTAGATTTAAACACAAATGGATTTCTCCCCTTATTTGCGGATAGCTTTCTGCAAATTTTCATATATATTTTTGTACTCAGATATGGGCAGGATGCTTATATTTTTACATGAATATATGTATAAGATATGGACTGTGTTTTCTTTTTGGCGCCATTTATTATGTGTAAAAGTGACGCAATATACCCACTGCAGTAGTAAGAAGCCTTTAACTGCCCAAGTCATGTTCAATGTCTCCCATTTCTAATGATTCTTTACTAGACTTTCTCACATTGCAAAAGGGTATACAGACCTTCTTAAGAGAGGATGCTTCAGTACATTTATATCCTAAAAGTAGTTTTTTATAAACCAAAGTAATCACATGATTATATCAGGTAATGATTTTTTAAAGATTTATCATTTATGGACAACATCCCTGTGCATGATCAGTCGAGTTGCGCTAAATTATCAAAACATATTGCATACTTACCAACGCATTTGGTTTGTACAGGTGAACAATTAGTCCCTTGTATGGCAAGACAGTTTGATTTGATCAATTGACATTTCTTCCCAATGGGACAAACATAATCCTGCACGGTAAAAAGTTTATATTCTGATTTACAAAACGCATAAATATTCTGACAAAACCAATCATCATGTGACATCATCATGTGACAAAACCAATCATCCCAAGTCGATCATTTTTACAATGCAACATTTCTTTATTAAAGCATTCATGAAATCACAAAGGTCACAGGCAATTTTATAGACGTTTGGGTATGCTCAAATGATATGTGGCAATGAAACTGTAATACGAACAAGCTATCTCACTAAAATCATCCAAAATACACCGACCATGGTTATTGTATTTTGCTGAAAGTAAAGTGCTGGCCGAACTCTATTGGCTACCAGGTGGTCTCATGTATGGTATAAGGACATTCCCCACCCGGACATTCCTAGAACCCTCACGTATACAAGCATGTGACCTCTATTGTGGTCTGTCAAGGTGTTTGCCCAGTACCAATGTACAAATATTAATCTATGAGCCAAATCTCTCTATTGTCCAAATCTGAAGGTGTCCCATTGTTTGTAAAACTTTACTAAGCAGGTGTTTGAACCAGGTCACTAGTCAGTTAAACAATGTTTTTGGCAAAGTGTCCAATGGATCATTTGGATTTTAGCAGAAGACTCATCTACTCAAATGGCACAGAAATTTATGTAGGGGAAATATGATGGGTAATAACATTTAATTGCAAACTGTGGGGTATAGATATGTATATTATTGACGGAAAAAGTGATTTTAAACCTCATTTCATGAATGTTTTAAACAATGTTTCTTTATTCTTAATCTTATTTTAAATCAACTTTGTCAAAAGGATATCAATAACCTAAATAATTCTAGACATGCAAGAGCTTGATCCCGTTTTAGAACCAGGAACAGAAAAGAGCTAGTGATGAACACAATATTGTTTCAGTTAACACAATAGAATTAACCTGTTGCATCGTGATGGAATGTTTTCTCTTATCTTTAAGTTAACCACATTTTAATCCGAGGTGAGGTTGCTACCTAATTGGACCCCTCTCCATTTGGATAAATAGAATTGAATTGAGATATTTAAGCCAATATACATGTTAAGAGAATTTGACCAACTTTCGGCCATCTTGGTTTTGGTACTTTTACTTACTTGGTTAGAGCTTTGAGTATAATGGATAATCCATTACACTCCAAGGTTAGAGCTACTACAAATGATTATGACTCTAGCATGACTTTCCTCTTAGTGTTTCGTAATTTCTCTTCAGGGAAAAACAAGTCATGTCCTAACGATTAGAAGTAAAGACTGCTTATTTTAATCAATATTACTTGAGTATTTCGTATAAAGATGTCAAAATGTGTGCATTTGGTTGGTATGAACTTACTATACAAGGATCTTTTGCGCAGTCGCAGTGAAAACATCCGGCAGTCTCATTCTTCGAGTAACCATAGGGACAATGCTTCTCACACCACACTCCCTCACAGTGGAAGGCTGACAAATAGTAAATAGCGCTACCACTATACCAATAATGACATTCATAATAACAGTTTTAACAATGATTAGATAATACCATCTCAATACCAGTTATTATTTCATACAACTGTGAAAATAAGTGAATATCTAATATTCATCTCAGGTTACATTTAATCATATTCAAAAGCTTCCTATGGAACATTTGATATGTTGTTATTAATATTTACACAAATTGAAGAGGGTTTGTTGCGGGATTGTTGCAATTCAAAGGTCAAAATGTACTCAAATGATATGGGATTGTTGCTGTGCAAGCCTTCACAATCTACTAATGCATATATTGTAGGATTATTGTTATGCAAAGTTCAGAATCTTCTCAAATGTTGCATGATTGTGTTCTTTGCAATGTTTGCAATCTATTCTGCAAGGCTGACAATTTATTTCAATGGTGTAAGGTTTTTCCAATGCAAGGTTGACAATCTATCTAAATGCTGTGGGGTTGTTGCTATCAAAACTTAATATTTACTCGCACATTATGGTATTGTTGCTATGCTAGGTTCACATTCTATTTAAAATGATGTCGGTTCGTTGTTATGCAAGATACGATCTAACATGGATGACTTTGGGATACTTACATGCTGTGTTGTTGTTTGGAATCTCACACTTATCTCCTGAGAAACCTTGCTGACAGAAACACATTCTGGCACCGAAGTTAACACATAATCCTCCATTTAGACATTCATTAGTTTCGCATTTAATCCAGTCAAATCCTTTTGTTTTATAATTTTGAAACATTTTTGTTAAAATTGCACCTTTCCCAAACCATCTTTTATCCTTAGTTTGTTTATTTGCTCCATTCCTAATCCAGTCTATAAGAGGATTGCTATTGACATCATCTGCTCATAAAAAATATTTCAGCAATAAGATGAGAAAGATTTTTTTTATAAATTTTATTTAGGAAACACAAATTCGTTCATATTTTGTCCATATGTTGTTTCAATTATGTATGTATAGTTCTATAAAGCAAAAATAGTCACAATGATTATGTAATGTAAGAATACATTAATATATATTTCTCTAAACAAAAATAGTCACGATGATTATGTAATGTAAGAATAGTTGTATATATTTACCCGGCAGAAGGACACAAACAACAAACATGAACCCCAAAACAAGAGATCCCCTCATCCTGAACAAGTCCGTGTCCGCTGGGCTCAAAACTTATTCATCGTCAAAACTTGTGTGATAATCTTTCAAATGTTACCCTTATAGTGAGGCAACTATCTCAAGGAACAAACACCACCACTATTTTATATATTTTAATATATGTGACATGTCATGTGCCCTTGAATGACACGTGCTTTGCGATTTATATTGTAATCTGATATTTTTATAAGGTCCACTTCTTTTCTATAATTTGGGATTCCAGTTATAAAACGTGAATATCATATTTCAATTAGGAAAACTGCCTGGCGCTGTCTAAGGGAGGGAGATCATCATTAAATTGTTTGTCCCATAATCGTGACCAACTATATTCATGTATTTATATATTGATATTTATCTTATTAACATGGGATCCTACATCCCATACCCAGCGTATTTCTTTGAGAAATTCATTGAACCTCCGTGAAATATGTGACAAACGAAAATATGTTTTTATGCCATCATATCTCAGTAGTTCATACAGGACATTGTTTAAAATTTAATATTCTTTTTCTTTGAACTGTAGAGATTGAAGTATGTTGATTGGACATCGGTGAGTTTCATGGTGGGAACAATTACAAGGAAGAAGGAAACCATTATGCGATGTTAACAACTGTATAAATGATTATAAAAAACACAATATATTTTGTAAGAAATGTAACAATTGTCACAAAAGCATTCTGAACGCTATATTTATATGGCTAAAATGCACTTTGGCACAACTGCGTTTTTGGCGCATTTTGGTGAGTTTTTTGTCCCAAGTGCATATTCGTTTGTGTGCAAAAATACTTATCATAATCCACGTGAACAATACATGATTCTCAGAAGCATGTGTCGATAACTAATGGAATACATATATTCGTATTTGAGTAATTTTTATATTATCCTTGAAGATTTGTCACAAGTAAAATATATGCCAATTGCCACCATGCCACAGCGTGTTATTTCTTGAAAGAAGTCAGTCATTGGGGCATGTTCACTCAACCATTAAAATATATTTTCAAAGCTAAAATCTACATGAATAATTCCTTCCTTTATTTTGTCAGTTTCCCTTATGCCAAAAAAACATACCATGAAGATAGAGGAAGTTAAGACAACTAATACACAACTGTAAAATATGTTGTATATGTTATTTTCTATGATGATTTATCAGATATTAATTATTTAGCATATTTGATTTTAAAAAATGGCTCATTTGTGAAATGAGGTTTTCAAGCACTTTTCCTTGCATAATATGAATGTTTATACCCCAAACTTTGTGATCAAAAGTTATTACCCATCATATTTCCCCTACATAAATATCTGTGCCATTTGAAAGTGGATGAGTCTTCTGTTTGGGAGAATGGAGTGATTTGACTTACAGAGCCTTTTTTGTCCATTAATGTTTGTCCAATGGTGCAGTCTTAGCACCCTGACAGACCACAATAGAGGTCACATGATTGTATACATGTTGGTCAAAAGAATACAGGCAGTACTTGGCACTTTCGGCAAACAAAATCACCATGGTCAATGTATTTGGTTGATTTTAGTGATCACAGTTTCATGGCCACATATCATTTCAGCATACCCCAAACCTCTCTAAAATTACATGTGACCTCTATGGTTCCATGAATGCTTTAAGGGCTTGACTAACGAAATTCATACATTTGTGTGCCACATCTTGATTCCTTTGTCTTTGAAAAAAGAATCTTACTTTCTGTGCAATGCATTCCTTAGTAAAGTTTCAGCATGTGTAAAGTCTAATTACCTCCAAAGTGATTTTAACCTTCGTGAGGATATGTGTAATTTATATCAGCAGCAATATAGTATACTTTTCCAAACACTCGTCGATAACAAACAGTTTGTGAGTGTTTGGAACTCATCACAAATGAAATTATGCAGTAACGTGTGCCCCCTGTTGGACATTTGCTCCTAAAATCTGCAAAACAATAAAGAACAAGGATGTTCCCGAGCAGGCATACAGTTAGTCATGGCATCCACTCCCTAAATAACTAGCCCTTTCCTAAGGATGTTTTCTGCTATATTTTATTTGCATTTTAAACATTTTTGAGCAGCTTAGGGGCAGTTTTTAGGTCGTGGAGTACTTCAGTAAAAAAATATGGTTTTTAAATTCTCCTGCCTTCTTCATGGAAATTCACTGTTTGCATAATAATCTTGGAGGAACATTTATTGACACCTCAACATAAATATTCCTTACCTATTTTTGAATATGACTGCTTGGTCAGTTCAATTTTTAAAGTTGTATATTCCTAATAAATTAAGGACAAAAATTTTAATTTGATCACAAGAAATCTCCAAATGTTTGTAATAGTGAAAATGCCAAGAAACATCACCTGATGAAAACACTCTTGAGACAGTGAAAAAATCACTTCCCACAACAAACAAAAGTGGAGGGTGAACTGTAGTCACGTGGTCTTAACCAGTCTTAACATTGGCGGCCATTTCAATTCAGAGGAAGCTAAAATTCTTGTCCATTTAAAAGTGTGTTAACTGACTTAAAACAGAATAAAATGATCGTTTTACAACTGGATATTGAAGAAAACAGATTATACTTTGCAAACAACCAGGCCATGTAATCAGTGAGTACACAATTACAACACCTGCAGTGTGTGTTTACCACGCGCAGCTCAGTGGGCTGCGCTAGGGCAGATTAAATTTGATGAACTCTCTCTAGCCGTGAAATGGCCGCCGGGCCCAAAATAAACAAAAGGCAAATTCACTGCTAGAGATTCTCGAGCTAGCATACAGTTACAATAACATCCTGTTGTTATTTTTTCTCAACATGATAACGTTGTGTTTATTCAGGAGGGTAAATATTTGGGCAGAACTACTAATCATTGCATGAGAACCATAAGAAACATTTCTGGTTCAAAATTACAAAAGAAAAACATTTTATTTTAACAAATGTAGACAAAGAATGAACTATGTGTAACCAATGTTGTGAATTAGGTTTGTGTCCCTTTATATTCGCCATGACACAAGGAGAACATATATCGCATTCCGTGATTCCCTGTGCTCTCAACTAATTAATGGTGCACTTTGGATATTATAATGGTTCCTAGGCCTGGCATGATTGTCATAATGCTAACAGATGGCGTTAACATCTCTATCCAAATTTTTATCATGTATTTGTTAATTTGGTAGCATTAATTATATTAGTAACACATCTTGGTCATCATGCCAGGTTTGGTTTTTGTGTGCCATGGAATATCATACGTAATATTACGTATTAATATGAAAGTTGAATGGGAAGTAATGCAATTTATTTCATCATGATTAATTAATTACACACGATAGGATGGAATGCGGCTCAATTCGGAGATGTCTATTTCCTCCACGCTTCCAGGCCATCGATGGTACATCTGAAGGCAACTGAATAAATTATTAACAACTAATTATTATTTTGTTATCGATGCATTTAATATCTGTTAAGAAACGCTGGTAACAAAACGTCGAACATTGAATCAATTATTAACAATTAAATATCAATTTGTTATCGATGCAAAAAATTTAATATTGTAATGTCTGTTAACCAATACTGGTAACAAAACTTCGAGCATTGCATTATAAACAACACGATTGCATTAGATAGAGTGTTTCCATTTAAGCACAATACAGGTATACTGGACCTAGTGTTACCAAGGCACTTGTGGATGTTCTCTTTGCTGTTGGGGCCTTTTGTTGGTCATGCATATCAATGCCTGCCCCTTCAGTGCACTCCAGCCCAGTACCACTTTACCGGTGAACACCCATCATACACACCTTGAAACTATGTCTCAATGGATGATTATTTAAGAGAGAAATAGATCTTTATGTTTTACTTGTTTATATAATATACTTTGTGATGCTTGGGAATTGAGTTACTTAAGGAATATTTTGTTATTCCAGATAGTATATCTTCAGGCCAAATCGGTAAAGTGTGGGAAGGTGTATATTTGGTGACTTCCTGAAAGTAAAACAAAACAGAGAGACCACCAACAACCACTGGCTGAAACACGTCCACCCATAGGCACATAAAACAGCTGTTTCTGTTGGAACCCTGCCAAGACTTTCTGACTGGGCGAGGAAATACCCAGAGATATTAATGTGACAAGTGTACCATTTAAGAGGCGTGAATGATTCCGGAAAAGTCAGATTAAGACATGTAATGAGGATGTGGGGAGGGTTTTAACATCGATTATAATGCCGGGACTACAAGGTGAACAGCAACAAAAAATGGACACCTCCAACAGGTGAGTTTCCCATAGCTTCCAGTTTCCAAGACGCGCTAAGGTAAGAAGATGCTACCTCCTGTACCTCATCAACTGTCTGTATATTAACACATGCACCAACTCTTTGTGATAACAAACAATCGCGTCAAATGAACGAGCTTTGTCCAGTTGTATGACCCATATTAAAAATTATACATGTATGTCATGTATGTTGGGTGGATCATGATCATGTTCGAAATTGTTATCTCTATATTGCATGACATAAATGTCTACACTGTCCTATTTAAGTTTTTTTTGGTGTAATTTCACTTATGGATGAGTGCAGGGCAAATAGAATAGCAAGTATACATTCAAGTACTTTTTTATGTTTTATATTGTTTTGCTGCTTTTGATCAGCGCAATCAGCTGCAAGTTATTAAGATGTATTATGTCTTAAAATTTGTACTAAATTATACCCGTATATCCTGTTTGATTTATTATCTTGCCATGGAACTCATACAAAGTATTTTCAATCTTAGAGTGTCATTCCAGTTATTCACAAAAAAATAACATTACCGGTACTCTAGACAGCAAACTGTGTAAAAGGTCAGACCGGGGTTCACGGTCTATTTGCACGACTGAATGATACATTTATGCTGGATTTGGGAGTTTGCAATTAATTTAAACCTGACAAAGATTTATTTTTGTGAGCAGTCAAACAAGCATCTCCTATATTACTGTAAGCTATAATATCCTCATCATTCATGTAGCTTGAAGTCAGGAACATGATGAATGACAAAGTAAAAAGCAAAGAAAACCATGAAAACAGATCCTGGCAAATACGCCTGGCGCTATTTTCAATACGGCTAGTCCCAATCCTCACAATGGAAGAAGCATTAACTTTATAGTATTCCTCTGCGCTCCACTTAGTTCCCGGGGGTCAAGAAATAGTTATTTACACCATGTCTGGGGAATCCCTTGCAGGTAAACATAATGATGACTAAAGAGTCACTTGACTCAGGTACAATATTACCCACGGGTACCTCCCGCAATTGACTGGATAAAAGTGTAAGAGAGGGAGTCCTATGTCAAGCTTATCTGATGATCCAGAATTCTCCTATTATCACGTCTGGGTCTGGGGTCTGGATGTTTACTACCATATTGATACCTTACTGTACAGGGTAGAACTATTTTAATCTCAACAAAACAAACCATGCTAAATGTTCCAGAACCCTCCTAGTATCACGTCTGGATCTGGACATTTACTAGTGTGCTTTTGATGCTTTATGGTACAGGTTATACATAGACCTATTTTAGTCTTTTAGAAACAAACAAAGCAACATTTTAAAGTTTTAATCTCTATCTAATATAACATCTGACCAATTTTGATAAGTGGTATATTTTTCAGTATGTTGCATGTATATGTTTCATATCTGATAAGGAAACTAATTTTATCTTTATGAATACCTTTTTTTATTAGGACATATCTCAAGCAATTTTGACACATCCATCACAGGCACTTGGCCCATAATAGGACAAGGAACATTTTGTGTTTATTTTACTCGTAGTATCAATAATAAAACTCATATTTATCAAAGACTATCGTCATATCAGTTAATATACACAAGAGATCGCCCTTATAACATATATTATGAGAGCAATATAATTATATCAATAACGCAACTATGAATAATTCCTGCCTATGTATGATTGAAATCAAAAAGATAGTGTTGAGTGACTAGAACCAGAGGATATTCTTAAAGTGGCCTTAACTTTTCAGTTAAAAAAACTCTTTACAGGTCTCCAGACACATTTCACAGTATGAATAGGATCCAGACCTCTCCACTGAAAGTAGTGTTAGCCATATCTAACCAACCGTTATCAAACTGTGGATATGTCCCAGAATGCATAGAATGCACCCTGATGTCAGAGAGGAAAATAGCCCCAGATTATAAGTGCTTAAAATGATTGAGGATCTGGTCAGATACAGACAGGAATGGGATGCTTAGTCTGTGACAGGCTGGTCACAGCAAACGCCGTGCCAGATCCGCATAGTTGCGTGGTTACTGTTTGTATCATGTGCGCGTTATGATATCCAATATTCTGTTTGAAGGATGTGTGATCTAAGGATGATAACATGCTGGGGGGAACACATTGTTTAGAATTAACACATGGAGGAGTTATTTCGATACAAACCACACAAAGTGATGCCAGCATTTCTGTCTATGAGTTCAGTGAATGCAGTTTGCTGAGGAGATTGACCTGAAACGTTCATGGCCACTTTGATTATATGGTATCATTAATACATATTTATGATATATTAATGTACAGAATCACAATTACAATCCAGAGCTTGTGTAGTGTTTGCTCTATATAGAAGCTAATCTGTACTCGGATATTATTTTGCTAAATTTGTACAAATATCCAAGACGTTAAATCAGACATTTGCAATATTGTTTCTAATACTTTGATAATGTTTGCAGTTGTTTGTCCATCGATAAGGTAATCAACTGAGGACATCGATATTTGTAGTGAGTATAGCATGATTAAAATGTTCACTATCGTTTTGCAGACCACAAGTGACCGGAGTTGACCAATGTGAGGACGTGGAAGTATTCAAAGAAGAACCAGCAAACAGTCCTAGCCCAACAAACAACCCGAAAACAGACTGCAAAATGGCTTCTACGCCTCCATCTGAGAGAGAAAGGTTAAAGTCTAATTCCTCGGAAAATGAAGCGTCCAGGAAATACTCTCCAAAAAACTCACTTTCAGAAAAAGGAAGTTTCAAGATCTCTTCTGTTCAGCAAGAAGAGGAAAATATGGACGATGAAATTACAGATATGAAGAATGCTGTGATATCAGAAATCAAAGACACAGTCGATGGTTCATTAAAAAATGGAGAGGATAAACAAGAACCAAATATCAATGGAAAATCTTCCAAAAAAAGAAGCATATCCGAAGACAGAAGTGGTGCTGATCTCGCTAAAGCTGCGAAACTTACGGAGGAAAATATTTTAGTATCGGAAACATTTAAAGCATTTGTTGATGCCACCGAGTTCAAAGATATAGTGAATAAGTTCAAACATTTGTGCCAAATTCTCCAGTTAGATGCTAGAAAGGATCATAGGAAAATATACAGGTGCGATGTCAATGATATTGAAATAACAAATATATAGAAATGTTTTATAAGAAGCAAATATAATTCTGTATATTTATACCATGTTATTATATATTTCTATTCAGGACATTGAAAGCAGAGGTCCATACGAGCTCTCAGTTGGTACACACAATGTGGAAATGCCTGGATAAGAGGGTATCTCAAGAGGAATACATGCATGGCCAAATATCTATGGGAACCAGGGTGAGTCAGTAGAAAAGAAACAAATTGACATTGGACTTGAGGAAACACTCTATCTATCTAAGTGCTGTTTGATATGATAGAAATCATTGGAATGTTGTATAATTGATTCATTTTGCATTTAGCGTTATGTTGTTTTAGAGATGAGAAGCAGAAGTCGATTAAACACTGTGCTTTAATTCTATATTTTGTTAAAAGGGGTGACAAACAACTGTCATGGACAATTAGCTTGTCAGACAGATACTCACTCAATATTTATTTATTCTGTGAGGAATCGATGTTAGGAGGGACCTTGTGAATGGGAATCGTCAGGAGCTCATTACATGTTACGACCTTTAGGAATGTTGATGTCAATATTCAACCAACTTACAGACATCATCTGTTTAGTGCTTTCACCGCGTGCCCCATTCAACTTTTAAATCCCCAGAGACTTGCTCCTCACCTTAAAAGTCATGTTTACTTTCTCATCAAAAAATGTACTTCAGAGGATAAATGTACTTCAGAGGATAAATGTTAATATAATGCTAATTGTTTGCTTTAGGTACTGTTGATTGGAGCAGGGCCGTGCGGTTTAAGGATGGCCATTGAATGTGCTCTGCTTGGAGCTCATGTTGTGCTCATAGAGGCCAGAGACTACTTGAGCAGGAACAACGTCCTTCACCTTTGGTCATTTGTTATTAACGACATTAAGAACATCGGTGCTAAAGTATTCTATCCATCATTCTGCGGTGGTAACAGAGAACATGTCAGTGAGTAAACTGATATTTTTCTTCCTGGTTGGTTTGTCACAAACCTAATCATGATTTCTTAGATAAAGGTCCTTAGAAGCTGACCCTGAGTATTTATATAAATTATGAAAGATAAAAATATATGGGAGTCTCTGAACGCATGATATCTAAAACATATTGTAACTGTTGTGATTTTAAATTGGCCATGTTAACAAAAAGAATGTAATTTGTTTACAGGCATCAAAGTGTTCCAGGCCATGTTGCTCAAGCTAGCTCTGGTACTCGGGGTTGAAGTCCATGCTCCGGTTACCTACAACAGTATTACTGAACCAACAAAAAGTTAGCATTCAGCATTTTATTTGAAGTTTTAAGCTTATATATTTTCAATATTTCATTTTTCTACGTATTGTACGTGTACATGTAGTTAATATACCAATTACTGAAATTTGTAACTTGGTATATTTAAGATTAAAATCGTTCCTGTGATACAATATCACTTAATTTCTGGGCAATATTTTGTTTCAGAACGAGGTTGGGGCGTTAAAGTGTCGCCCTCTGGTCACCATGTGGAGACCTACAACTTTGATGTCATAATAGGTGCTGATGGCAAGAGAAACTCGTTCACGGGTTGGTAAACCTTTTTCAAGTTTTGTTTATCCCTTGTTCTCATAAGGTTTATGTTATCAGAAGGGCTACAGTACGATTTACCAAGCATTCTATAAATTGTTTTATGTTTCAGAATTCACAAGGAATGTCTTCAGGGGTTCCCGTGCCATTGGCATTACCGCCAACATTACAAATGAAAATACCGCTGAAGAAAAATCAGTGGAAGAAATAGGTGGATTAACCTATGTGTACAATCAAGAGTTCTTTGACAAATTAAAAAATGAAGGAGGAATCAATCTAGAGAACTTCGTTTACTTCAAAGATGTTACTCACTATTTTGTTATGACTGCCAGAAAAGATAGCCTGCTGAGTAAAGGAGTATTAAATGAGGTAGTTTGTAGTTCTCTATCTGGTTTTTCGTTTTTTATTTTGGTTTTTCTTTTGTTTTTGACTTTTTTACATCATGAGAAAGCATCTTATACAAAAAAAAACAAGTTATGATCATGTGGATTACTAAATATCTAATTATGATTGTTTTGTAACAAAAAAATTCAAGGTACCTTATCAAATATTTTTCAGGATTTTCCAGACACCCCGCAGCTCCTTGCCAGGGACAATATCAACCACAACTCCCTACTAGATTATTTGAGAGAAGCTATTGACCGTGCAACTAATTCAAAATTAGGCCAGAGACCGTTTGCAAAAACCGAGAAAGGAAAGGAGGATGTTGCTATCTTTGACTTCACGGCTCTCCAACAAGCAGAAAACTCTTGTATGGTCAAGGAGAAGGACGGACACAGGCTACTTGTCACAATCATTGGGGACACGCTTATTGAGGTAGATCCTTAGAATATATGAATTTTTTACATTTTGCCATGCTGATTAAAGTAGCCAAAGATAATATGAAATCTAAACATTTTTTCTGCTTTGTTCACGCTAATTGAGGTAAATTTTTAGATTCTATAAGATAAAAACATTTTCCTGGTTTTCAGTAACCAGCCCGAATAAAGCTGTTTTATGCTGTGGGGGTCCATACCCTTCCTTGGGGGAGGGGACTGAAGCTCAATCAACATGAATTTTCATTGCTTTCCAACAGGCCTCTTTACTCTATAGCCTAAACAGGTGTTTTGTTATGTGTCTTTTAAAGCCGTTTTGGCCGACAGGATCAGGGATAGCCAGGGGTTTCCTTAGTGTGTATGATACAGCCTGGATGATAAGATCCTGGTGTATGGGGTTAAAGTCTGTGCTGGAGATTATAGCTGAGAAAGAGAGCCACTACAGTGTATTGTCTCAGACCACAGTGGACAATGTCAACAGGGACCACTCTTCTATAAAGCCGGCTGGCAGGTATTATACCAGCTTTTCACCCATCTACATTCAGAATGATTTTGCAAAAAAAATGATTTATACACACACACACATTCACACACACACACACACACACAATATATATAGTTGTCTAGTCGTCAAATATTACTATATGATTGATATAGAGATTTCATTCTTTGTTCAAAACGTTGTTGTCAAATGAATGAACAAATTTTCAATGCTGAAAAATTCTACAAATTTAATTTAGGTACTACATGCTGAAGTTCCGAACAGTTAAACCAGAGACCGTTGAGCAATACTATGAGATGTCAGAACCACTCAAGAAAGTCGCCAAAAGGAAGGAAGATGAATCAGACAAGCCATGGAGCCTGACGTCACCACAAGTCCAGGAAGAGTTCCTGGCCATGAAGACGGTAAAATGGTACCAGAGACAATTAGACAGATTCCAAGAGAGCGTCAATGTTAATGTGTGGGACATGTCCTCATCATGGAGAAACGGGTTGGCTCTTTGTGCAGTGCTCACAAAACACAGGCCAAAACTTATGTAAGTGTGGAAGCAGAAGATAATTGACTTCTGCATCCTGTGTCAACTCAATAGATTGTTATGTAAAACGCTTAAAGTGAAAAGATGGTCAACACAATAACTATGTTTCTGTGGATAAAGTAGAATAAAAAAATAAATGTCTCATCTGTAAAGGTTATCATACAATTTTTATATCATTTTCCACTTAAATGTAACACAAATTATCATGTTTAATGCAGAGATGTGAGAAAATTAGAACCAGAAAACTACACTGAAAATGTCAAAATGGTAAGTTGTACACAAATATTGAATTGCTCCTTTGCCAAAATGACTTAAACAGATGTATCGTTTTAGTTTAACCACAGTATATATGTCCTTGGTTGTTTTAGGCATTTGAGGTGATTGAAAAAGAATATGGTATAAAACCACCAATGAAACCAGAGGAACTGGTTGAAGCAAAGGTAGCCAATCCTAAAGCAATGTCTTCATACCTCACCAAACTCAAGGACCAGATAGACAAGGAAACACCTGTATCAGGTATTACTAAATGAATATGTCCAAGGCAGAGATATGCCTTAGATATGCTTCATCATTGAGATAGTGTTGCTAATTACTTTGCACACGTTTTATTTTTGGGTACATTTCTGAGATTTCCTTGAAAAAGAGAATTTCCTTTTTTATTTTTAGAGGTCAGTAAAAAGCTGAGATCAGTCAATGTTTAATAGCCTTCAGTGGCAATTGTATGACGTGTTATTCCCTTCAGAAAAATTAGCTGCTTGGACCGATTAAGTCTCTCCAAGTGGAAAATGTACGATTTCAGTTTGCCAAATTCAAATAAAATCCACGTTTCAGATATAACCAAGATCCTTGATGAGGATAAACTGGAAGAAAAGTCTGTTCCAAATGGATGGGAAAAGTTTGGGGCATCGAGGAATGATGGAAATTATAGAAGCGTCAGATTCAGTGACAAAAGCATAAAGGTGTCTCAACCAAAACAGAACAAAGGCACAGAGAAGTTAGGAGCAAACCAAGCACTTGAAGAAACACCAACAAAGAAGAAGAAAATTGATGATAAGGATGTTAAAGCTGGCAAAGAAGGAGAAGAGGATGAACCATCCCCAGGATTTTTTACAAGGTGGTTTTCTAAGCGTAAGAAGAAAGATAAGACAAAACAAGGAAATAGTGAGGAGGCAGCTGAACTTTTAGTAGAAAAAAATAAGGCACCTTCTAACATGTCTAAAAAAGACATTTCCAAGGGAGAACTTTTACATGACACGGAAAAGAAAAAGAAAAAGGTGGAAACAGAAAGGACAAAAGTTGAAATAGAAAATATTGAAACGGATGAGTTGCAAAGAAAGGGTAAAAATGAACCCATCATATCTAAAGACGACAGTGATGAACAACTTGGTTTCTTTACGAGATTATTTTCCAGGAGACGAAAGAAAGAAAGACCAAAAATTAACAAAGAAAAGGAAGAAGGAAAGGTATTGATAGAGGAAGAGGAAAAAATGAATGTCTCTGTTGTTGATGACCCAAATTATTTCCGAAGAACCAAGTCAGACCCAGAAGCTGTGATGAGAAGGAAGAGACTTCAGCAGTATGACAAAAGAATGCAAGAGATAGAACGAGGGTTCAGGCCAACACATGAAACACCAAAAAAAGGTACAGTATTAATAACTGAAGAAATTGGTCTATGAAGGTTGTAGTTTGATTACTAAATACAAATGAAAGTTATGGTCTGATTATCAAAATTTCAAGGTGGTTATCTTATGACAAAATACAAATGGCATTATGAATATACAGGTCATGATCTTATCACAAAGGATTATAAAAAACATATGTTAGATTATAGAATTTACATTTGCAGATGATGCGAAGGGCAAGCAACAACACCAAGATGAAGCAGAGGAATTGAAAGCTGAAGAAGTAGAACCTATTAGGAATTTTAAAAGAAGATTCACTCTCTTTGGACGATTGAAGTCTTCAAAGAGACAAAAGGTAAGAATGATTTACTGCTTAGAGGAAGGATCTCTGTGTAATTTCAATGTTAGATGTTAACTCCAGCTCACTTTACTTAATTAATAAGACACGGCCAAGTTCACAAATAATGGTCAATCAAACCTGAGCAGAGATATATATATAATTTTAGAAAAGCATTTTGGATGAAGAGAATAACTTTGCTGTGGATAAACAACGCCCACTCAGTGAGCCACCACAGACCATGGGTAGGCGGGTTGGTACATTGGAAAGACTTCAAGAGTCTGGTGCAGTGAAAAACAGGATTTCTGCCTGGGAGTCTGGAAGCCAAATGGTACTTATAGTTAACAGAACATGGCTAATAAACAAAATAAAAACAGAAATATTATATTCGATTGCCACTTATATTTTATGGTCTTGCAGATGAGTGCTCTCTGGTTACAGATATACTCTCTAAAATAACTACTGCTGTTTATGCCAATAACACAGATATACTCTCTAAAATAACTACTGCTGTTTATGCCAATAACACAGATATACTCTCTAAAATAACTACTGCTGTTTATGCCAATAACACAGATATACTCTCTAAAATAACTACTGCTGTTTATGCCAATAACACAGATATACTCTCTAAAATAACTACTGCTGTTTATGCAAAAAATGAACATTTTCAAAACAAATTATATTTTAACACAAACAAAAATTGTCTTTCACGTGTTAAAAAAGAAGCTATCTGTGCTTTAAGGTAAAATCACCAAATATCTGTGATTCTCAATTCATATTACTTGCGATTCACTAGAAAATCTCTGATGTTTACAGCCATCCACATCTGATGAGAAGAAAGCTGACGCCCAATCACATGAGACCAATGCATCACGTGAGGACGTGGGTAGTAAATCCAGTGAAGACGGATTTGCTTGCAACATCCTGTGATTTATGCAGTACTAACACTCTCTGAAAAGTCAATTGCAGTTGCATGTGGTTAATGGAAAACTCAAGCCAGTGAAATTATCTCACATATGAAAAAAAAAACGCATTTTGGTCATGATATAGACATATTTCACATTTGACACCTTTATATATCTGAACTGTGTGAATAGTGAATAAGTAACAAAGTTCACACACATTCAAATATTAAATGGTAAACCAGCAAGTTCAGAATTCGCATATCATAGCAGTAATGTCAACCAATTTTATCACAAAGGACGTTTTGAAACGTGGGATTTCAGGAATGAATGACAGAATAAGAGGAGATTTGATAACACTATACACCCAGACAGATTCACAAGATGTGTGAAAAACCAGATATGTGATATTGTGCATTTTCTACGCTATAGCTTAGCTTACAGGATTTTAATGTCAAGAGTATTATTTCCGTTTTAATCCCAAGATTTCAAAGGTTTAATTGTTTCGTGTTGGAATATATACTGTGGTGCAACATTAATAATTTCTTGGTGCCAAGTTATTTGAAATTAATTAAGCTATATTGCATATCATATTATATTACAAGATATTACAAAAATGTTTATTTTTACACGCATTTTAAAATCATCTTAATAATCTTTAGAATAAGGATTCTACATTAATGCTTTATGATTAAAATGATTATACACATTTGGACTTGTGTGTTTATTTGATTCCATTATTAAAGGTCTAAAATAAAATGTCATGAAAGCTTTTATTGGAAATTTCACTGAGTTGAAATATACCGAGCTATCAGACACTGCAGTATTCTTGATTTGTGTTATACTGAACCAAATAGTAAATTATCCACAAAAGAGATATACGCACTTCTTCATCACGTTTTGGAAATCTGGAGAAGGCTAAATTATTGGCTCTGTAATTAGAGTATACAAATATTGTTATACTTAATTAATCAGGCCATCATATTTTAATAGCTTTAATATTTCGTGACAAAACACACTTTATAAGTCCCCAGGGTAATCTTTGGTATTCGAGGGGCAAATAATATGAAATAGGAAAGATAGTAGCTAAAATCAAATCTCATTTATAATGTGAATGCTGTAGAAACTTTTATAATTAGCTGCTTTTAGAGTATATTTATTTCTGAGTAACAGAGATGATTCAGTTGTTGTATGTACATATATGTCAAATTGTTGGACATCAATTATGGGGCTACTAGTTGAGTGGAGTATGCTGGAGCCCAATCTAAGCAACTTTATATCATAAATTAGACTCCTTCATCAACATCATATTATGTGTTCCTCATCATACATCATAATTAAAAACCTTTTGCAACAAATACAAAATATCACTGAAAGTCAGATTGCTGAGTAGCTCTCTTAAGTGATTGCAGTTGCAGCATTTCATATCTCATTTACTACTTCCAGGTTGTTTGAAATGATATCAAGCTATTCAAGGTTTTCAGTGACAATAGGGTCTGCAATTCTTCAATAAATGTACTGGCTTGTGATAAGGATTGTTTAAATGGGGAAAATGAAGATCTGTAAAACAGTGACTGCATATTAATACGTTGGTAGAAATATATCACCTAATTTCATTTGTATTTTAGCATTTGAATGTGGCACACTCGTATCATATATATCCTTACATTATTGGGATTAAGGCAAAACGTCTTGGCACATTTGTGGATTATATGTCATTGAGAAAACAGAGATTATATTAGTGGTATGAATGAAAGACTCAGATTGGGATCAAATAAAAGTTGGCATTTGTGGTAAAGACCTTAAATGTGGCAAATGGTTGATGATACCATGAAACTGTGATTTCCTGCAGTAATAACTGTAGCTGTCATATCTTACTGGATCCCAAATAAAAGAGTTTTTGATAATGATGAATTAGATTATACAAGTATAAAAAAATATGTCACATCTATACATGTTCAGGCATGCTCAAATGTCACAGAAAGGTTCCGTCTCAATGCTCGATGGATTACATTGGGGTCCATTAGAAATATGTAATGTCCTTGACAATGTCCTGAACAGTGCCCCTTAAAAATATGTAATGTCCTTGACAATGTCCTGAACAGTGTCCCTTAGAGATATGTAATGTCCTTGACAATGTCCTGAACAGTGCCCCTTAGAGATATGTAATGGCATTGACAATGTCCTGAACAGTGCCCCTTAGAGATATGTAATGTCCTTGACAATGTCCTGAACAGTGCCCCTTCAGAGATATGTAATGGCCTTCAATTGATGTTTGATATTTGACTTTTTTTTTCAAGATATCTCCAAATCCGTATAACACTTAAAGGATATGCATTAAAACAGGATATAAAAGGATATATACCCTGTATAAAAATATATTTTTCCATAATAAATCCAATTTTCTGTGGCCAAGTTAATAACTTGTACAGGGTTCTATTCATGTGGTTATATAGTAAATTGTCCTAAACAAAGCCTCATTGAGATATGTAGGTAATAGCCAGGTAGAATGGCTTGACCTACCTGGGCTCTTATATAGATATGGAAACAATACCTTTCTAAATATGCATTTTCTTAGAGTTTTGGACAGAATGTCATATAATAGTAGTGCAACTTGGATCTCTGTTCTGCCAGTTTCAAACCAAAGTTTGAGAGTTAAGTTTAATTATTTTATTCACAAGCAAATCTCAGATGAAAGAATATTGGTTTTATTTCATAAGTACAGTGTATCAAGTACAACATAAACAAACAATCAGAACAGCTGCTTTGACAATAGCTATAGTTTTAACTTAATTTAATGTCATCAGCTGCACATGTTGTTTATAAAATAAACACTTGCATATTTGTCAGTTTGGTCAGGGGTCTTAAAAAATAAAATGCTGGGGCCCATACTTGCAAATAATACATTTATGGTCAAAAAACAGTTTGGTGAGAGATCTTCTCAGGACACCTTCAGGAAAATAAGCAAGTTAGATACAAAGTTTGAAATATTGACAGTTTGTTTAGGACCACTTTACAATGGCAAGATCCATCCTTTTAGTTGTAAAATGAGTTTTCTTTATCCTTTAATAGATCCATCATTATGACATTATTAATTGTGATTTTTTTTAAATGTAAATAATACAACTTATTATCATAGTCCTATAACAAGAAAATACATTTATGGAACTTTGATCAGGATGACCACTGATATGTATTCAAAAAATCATTACTTTGTAAATTTTATACAGAATTATGCTTTTAAAATGTTTGCAGTAAACCTTGATAGTTCCATAAATATATGGAAATAAAGTCACATAATCTAACCTATATAACACCATGATAAAAAATATCAAGTCAGAGCTATATAAATTGCTTTATAAAATGCGAAATTCTAAGCTGCTAGATTGCCCATGTATCATCAAATTTTACTCATGATTAATCCGTGTGGCATAAATATACATAAAATCATTGAGTTAAAAGCAGAAAATTGACCAATGTCACATCACCTAATTGTTTGGTTTTAAAGTGTAGCAGAAATGAAAAAGATCAACTGTAGTACAGAATTGCAATTATTGAGCTTTAAAAATGTGGTGAAATACTGAATCTGTCCACACTAAGCATGTTTTATCTTTGGCATACCTAGTAAATCTTTAATATTATCCAAAGAAAGAGATAAAAATGTGTTCTACATTAATTAAACTCTGCATCTTAATGGGAAATAATATTGGTAATACCACCTTGAATAATACTAAATATAATTTCATTTTGCATGACCTTGTGTTTTGTATTTTAAAATAATATGGTATTTTTAACATCTGAATCAAAAGTTTTTCTTCAATTTTGTGAGTCACTATTGTTGGGCAAGTACATGTAGTGTGATGTAGTTTCAGATTTCCTATTCCAATCCACTGATCAGCATAACTGAACACATTATTGCTTATGATATTTTGCTCCAAATGTAGCCGATGATACACAGGTGTCTATATTTCTATTTTTTCAAAGCAATTTCATATTCTAACAGCTATTCAATATTCTAAGTTGACAATTCTTTATGATGCACAGGTTAACTATATCATAATACATATTCATTCCATACCTCTATATTATCACACACCTATGTAGCTGCCACAATATTTGCCAAATGAAATGCATTAAAGCACTTGTTTTAAAACCTGGGCGATAAACACTTTGTGATACGGTGTGACATCATATCTAGGCACTTCATGGAGCTATATTTTGAGGTCATTATGATGTTTCTTATATGTTTATAACCATTCATAACATTATTGACAGCTCAGAACCACAAAAGGTATGTGATAAACCACTGACGTCCCCGATAACAGATATTGACCCGGAGACCGGGAGCTGCCAGCCCTCCCCCTACAGGGTTGTGCTGTTATCCTCTGGACATCAGGCCAAAATCTGTAATCAGGGATGTAAGTAGTCAATACATATCACAGAAAGAGTGAAATAAAATGCAGTTTGTAATACTGAAGTAGGAGCAGCAAATATCACAGAAATATTGAGCAAAATAAAATGTTTATTTGGAGAATATGTAGCAATCAGCTAAATTAACCTCACTGTATGCAAATCTATATCACATATTATGCATTAGATCATATGACACTATAACTACTACATATCAGATGGTAAATGTAAAATATAACATGGCAAGCAAATTGTTTTATTTTGATATCACAATTTCAATTTATGGTAGTCATCTTGATTATTCTAGAAACAGCTGAAGTGGAAATACTTTAAATTGTATCACAGCAGCATTTCATTAAGCATATAAAAATATTAAAGACTGTTCATTTGAGCATATTTCATCTTTTTTAGTCTATTTGACTTTTAAGATCCAGCTGTATTAGCCATTATCTTCTTGATATTTCTTAATCTGAGATATTTAGGCATCAACTGGTGGAAGTGACGTTCCTTGTTCTAAACCAGTTGTCATGGCAACAGGTCTGTCAGTGTCCTTCAAAGGGTATCTGTCAGTAGTAGAGTCCTGTTGTGTAGACATTTCTACAAGTGTGTCTTTAAGTGCTGACTCATTTTTTTCTGCAATCTTTACTGGACTTGAGGGTAATTTTTCAGGTTCTGGTCCACTATAGGTATTCTTAGCTGAAGTCTGATGTCTAGAAGTTACCCCAGACATGTGAGCATTTCCATTTAGATTGATAGGACCTTGCTGTCCTCCATTCTCAACAGCATATCCATAGTACTGCAACATGCGATCTACCTCCTTGTCTGCAAAACGGTCCCACACAAAGTGCCCTTGACGCTGAAATAAACAATTTTAAAATAAAACCTTTTATCAGACTTTCATGATTTGCTGACAAATTATTTTCATTATGTATTTTTTATAAAATTGACTTGTTTGTAATCATGAACAAGTAAGAAATCTGAGTTTTTATTTTCTCTCTTTTTCTATTTTCCATTCTTGACTTTTTGCCCTTCACTTAAACAGACATCCAACTCTTTCACTAAAATGATTTCATAAAAAGAGACAATACCAAATTGATGTAAAATTCATGAAATGTTCTGACCTTTGCTCTGATTCGGTATGAAGGATCCTCACGACAGTTGTATTGATGTTCATATGAGATGCCTTCCTTCCAGAATCTTTGCTTGCCACTCCGTTCTCTTATGAAATTTACTGGCACTAAAATTCACACCACAATAGCACATATAAAAATTATCAAAGACGTTTTGGAACCGATTCATCTATTACACTAAAAAATAACACAATAAGATTTTGAACTAAGAAGTTTACCTGGGACATTAACTAGTGAACATGAACAAAAACAATAATTCTGTTCTCTCTATAATGATTGCAATTGGATGATCAGAGGTGAATTATAATGACCATAGAAAAACTAAGGAAGATTTGATTGAATTAAGTGAATTAATGAGCATAGAAATGTCCCTATATTAATCATGTAATGATACTTTACAATTATGCTTGTGATAAATGTGAATAAAGTAGCATCTAAATATTGGATATTTTCTGGATACCAAAGACATCTAGTGAGCTTTGTGCTCGATTCTGCTTTGCTCAAGTGTGACCCACAATACCAGAGTGAAAGGGTTAAAGCAATGGTATTTACCTGCTCCTAATGCAGGGTTCTTGTTTGGATTGGAGCTGTGCCTTGTGTTTTTCTCTTTATCTCCACGGAACTGGAAATCGTCTCTGAAGGTGGTGTCCAGAGTGTGTGGAGCCTGCTTCAGAGGTTCCGTGGAGATCCTGCTGGGCCACCACTCATCCTGAGCATCCTTGGTCACCGACGTGTACACATCACAGATGGGCTCATTAAGGAGGGCAACATTCTGGCTGAGGAATCCAACGTGTTGAGGGTTGGGACGGTTGTGTCTGTGGTCCATATTGGGATGTACCTGGCTAGCAGGCTGACCTATCACATTCGCTTCTGACATCAGTGCTGTATATGTACTCACTGGGGGAGGCTCTATGGTCTCTGCTTGCACACTGATCACCCGGTATGAATTCGGTCTGCAACGTATAATATGGTCACTCATTATATTGTACAGAAAGGCTTTGCTCCTGAATAAATTGTCTCAAATGTACAGAATAACAATCTTGAGCCACTTTGATGTCTTTCTTCCTAAATTAGCTTCAATTGTCTTAAATGCAGACTGTTTCTTTTTTTAACTGTGACTGAGAATTGCTAGGATTCCAAGTGAAAAAAATCAAATCTAAAACAATGCTTTGTTTTAAATCCACAAATAACAGATATCAAAGCATCTGTGTGATGAACAATATATGTGTGTCTCGGAGTCTGGGATACAACTAATGCACAACAAATAGAAACCTATCACTCGGGATTAGCTACAGCTCTGATTATGTTATTGACATTACAGGCATTCTTATGAGCATGCTTGATGTAATTTACTTCATAGACATTTACTGAATCTGCAGCAAATCAGTTTTTTCTTAAGATGCTTCTATATAATATGTGTGATGTTGATCATCAAACAAGAAAAACATCCTTATGTTAAGGTGATCAATTAATGTGACCGATTTTCACAATTTCTTTGGTAAAATAAATGTGACCAGTTTATCAGAATTGATGTCATGGGAACATATGGGACAAGCGTGCAGGAAGTACCTACTCAATTTCAACTGTAATTCATAAGATATATATATATACTTTTGTACTTTTGCTAAAAGTACAGGTTAAAATAAAAAGGTGAGTTTTGTTTTTCACAACTGAACTCAGACTCTGCTCGTGAAATAGAGAATATCTGTAAATCGATCACATCCCAGGCGAGAGTAATTACTGAAATGAAGCTAACACGGATTTGCCATTTGCAGTCCAGGCTTATTGACAGACAGAATGCTAAGCTGTGATTTGTGGAAGGCTGCATCTTGGTAATCTGCCCCTTCACATGCAACTTCAGGATCTCTCAATTAACTTTAATCAATCAAACTCACAGTGATTAATATGTGTTTTTTCCCTCAAATATTCTTCCTTGTCTATGGCAAAAATTTAAAAATTCACATCTGTGACATGATCCTATTTCCTCTGAATATTTCTGAATCATTTGCACATGTCTATCTATCTGTCCAATGTTCAGGTCATAAACATAATGTTGGACCACATATGTTTATTCATTAATGAACTTCTTGTTCATGCCAGATTTCTGATATGAATGATAATATTTCTGCATGGATAAATATTTTACTTAAATTAATTTTATAATCACCAATTAAAAAGCACAATTTCACAGTATTTAGAGTTTACAAGAAGACTGATATACATAATTTGGATATAATCTGCACTACACCCTGAATATAATACTGTGACTGTTGCACACAGATCTTCATTGCTGACCAATCACAGGACCCGAAACAACAATAGGTTTGAAGGATGAATACGGATCGGCATTTCAACTTAGCAAAACACAAGCCAGAATATGTTTGAAATTCAGCTTGAGTATTTATTCCAACCAAGTATGTTTTATGCCTACTACATGAGATTAATCTATCCATTTTAATGCAAAATTTATGCAATTTGTCAACTTAATAATAATTCTATGAGCGCCGCATGCACATCGGGTTCGCTGATCAATCATGGCAGTTGAGACAATGGTGGGAGGCAGTGGCAATTATTTAGACCAATCAGAGTGCAGCTGACAAACGATTAACAGAAGTGTCCATAGTAACAATTGTGGGAAGTGGCGATCACCATGTGTCTTTATTTCAACCTCATATATGACAGCTTTCTCAGAATATATAACAGAGACAAATCATTAAAACAACTGAGAAAGAAATATGTTTGAATTAACTGGCAGCAGTGGGGGTTATTTGGGACAGCTACAGTTAGTCTTGTTGTTAATACCTTATGATTTGTTGGTGCTACTAGCAGCAGCAAAGCATTCTCAGAAATATAGAAGAGAAGATGAGCATTGCAACAAGTAGTCAAACAATATCTAAAAGTACATACTTAACAGTTATTACTGATACTACTGACATACTCGTGTGTATTAAAGGAATGACATTATGTTCTCTACCCACTAAACTTTAATTTGTATATTGCAACTTGTGAAAATGTAATCATTCATATTTCCAGTTTGGAATCTGAAACATCCATTGTTTTCTTTTTTGACTGCTTGTCTGGTCTTCAAGTATATTAAATGTGAATTTATTTTTTTATTATTATTAGGTTTTGGCAAAGTCCTTGTTACTCAGTAAAAACAATTTTTCCATCAAGTGAATGTAACATTTTGGTATATTTAGCAGTCAAAGGTTTAAGGAATTAGACCAGGACATGGCTATGATCCATGATTAGATCTGACCAATCTTTAAGTTCAAATTGCTTCCACTGGTCCAAATAAATAAAAAATACTCTATTTGAATTGAAAAGCTCTACCTTCATACTAAGTAAGTAGCAAGAGTGGCATGATCCATTAAAGTATTTGCAAAAGTAGGCTATTGATTGGTATGTAACCTCTTTATCGCTATGTATGCATTCAAGTTGGTAGTTTCTGGTGTAATATTTTGTGTAAATTTACACAACGACTTTCATAATGATTGCCGCAGAAGGCCACAGAAGCTAAAGGTCCTTTTCTGTAAAACTTCCAAAGAACGTAACTGATCAATATTATTGTCTGCATACACAACATTATTATTTTGCAGATATCAATCAAATTCCATTGTGTGTACATCAGATGCATGATTTATCCAGGAATGATACCTTAGAATGTCTATATTCTTCACTAACAAAGTGCTCCTTTGCTTTTCCAATACAGATTCTAATATAAAAGAAAATTAGCTAGAAAATTAGCTCGAATTTTCACTTATAAAATTTCACTTATAATATTTATGATATTTTATGAGTAAAAGAAACAGAAATATGTGAATGATCATGATTGTTGAGTTGTGAAATATTATTCTATTGTAAATACATCCATGCACAAAGAAAATATGAAAAGGAAATCTGGTTCCTTTTTATGAGCAACTGAAGTCAAAGAAAATGATTTGTTTTCACTTTTCTATCAAAAATATCAGAACACAGATAACATCTTTTTTATAGCTGGCATTGTAAAACCAGTGGAAAGCACTTGAGATATAAAAATATCTAATTAAACCAATTGTTTGAAAATGACATCATACAGGAAAGTAGCGTCACGGTGATGTCATGCAGGAAAGTGTGCTTTCATAAATCACGTCAATGAGGTCAACTGACCATACTGCTATAAATTGTGTTAAAACTCCCCCTTCTATTCTCCTTGAAATAAAGGTTTTTGCCAATTTTAACTAAAGGAAGTATGCAATGTTCCTTCCACTTTTCTTAAAATTTCATGTGAACACACCTGTCAGTATATTTCGCAAACTGATTTAGACTTATACTTATGATACCCAAGATAAAATTTTCACCATGTTTTGCAATCAAGAACAAATTGTAATTCAAACACATCTTAATAATAATACTATGAATGCTGTACATGCATCCTTTTATGGGCCAATCATATGACAGCTGAGACAATGGTAGGAGACAATATTACTTATTTCATTTCATTTGGTTTGTAAATTGTAATTTTTTGTTGTTGGTTCAATATGGTTCAAGCAATTGGTGCCACTGTGGAGTGTGTGTCTGAGACGATGTATAATATTCTTATCAGCGCATCTGTCATTGAATATGGATACAGAGACCAGCAGCCAGATCCAGATATTTTCATGTTTTTCACTCCCAAATTTCACAAAACCTTTCAAAACTGCGTAAAAACTGCTCACATCGATAGTAGGTCCACTTTAAAGGGATTAAGCAGTGATTTTGAAAAATATGTTTAAGTATCATAAATGAACGATAAAGATATTTGCCTTTCATATCTAAATATTGTTTTGGTTGATGCACTCCAGTAAATGTCTGTAAAACCTATTTAAACAAGAACCAAATTAAAAGCCCCCTTTTGAAAGCACACTTCTTTCTTGGCATCATTTTTATGTGGAGTGTGATCAGAGAGGCACTGAAAGGTAAAATGATGTCATAAAAGTATGGCAATATGCTTATGACATCATGAAATGTATTGTCCTTTAGATAGTGCCAGAATGATGTCAAACAGTGCTACCCCACTTTGAGTCTCAATTGAGGTAAAAAAAAGTTCACGCTACCCATGTTTACCCGTCACATGCAGCTTATGGCTGAGACAGATCTTTCCTGGGAGTGCAACTTTTATGGCTTATAGCAACTTATCTTTTTAATCTATCATAATTTTAATTCGTCATGATGTTCATATGTGGCGAAGCTTTCAATACACCAAATTGTAGAATTGATGCTTAAGGCTGTGTTTCCATATGTGCAGTGCATCATGCAGCACGTCATGCAGAGACTCATGCAGTGCGTCAATTTTTTTCGCACACCATACTGAACAATGCAGGTGTTTACATGTAAGCGTATTGCCGTCTGTAATAACGTCCGTAAGTAAATTGATGCATAGCCTTTCGCATAGGGTAGCGAATAAAAATCTGATGCATAGAGTGACGCATAGCTTTCCAATAGGTTGCAAGCCTAATTTTGGCGCCAAATTGGAAGTTTGACCACGAAAACATCACAAAACTGACGCATACATGTGAACACCGCATGACTCTCTGCATGACGCGCTGCATCACGGACTGCGTTACGCACTGCACATATGGAAACACAGCTTAATACCTTTAAAGGCATGTGTGTTAAAAATGATACATGTTCAATATGAACAGAATTATCTATCCAGCTTTATTAGGCCTCTTCAATACAGGCCTAGCGATAACAGTACCAATTGTCGTACTATTTGGGTGCTCATGAATATTTATGAGCTAGAGATCTGAGTTACGTCATCGTATCGTGCATGTGCTGTCTTTATGAGAGGCTGTAATTATGTCATTACGTTGTGCATGTGCGGTTGGATACATTCAGGGGGCGAGGCAAATGGAACGGGCCTGTTTGAGCATATCTCATTGCATAATCGGAGAGGGTAGTATACTGAGCCCGATGCAAAGGAGAGTAAGAATTATCCGGAAATTGACACATTCAGCAAACCTGCAGTTTGTCTGAGTTTCATATTGAGTCACACGATGATGTTTGGTCATGTGACCATTCAGCGCAATTGCATTTAGTACAGCAAGGTTTGCTTTATCTTTGAGATTAAATGTCTGAATTTCAACTGTGGGTTTCTAACAGTTGCTGGTCACTGTATAATTCTATTCCATGTATATAAAGTATGACATCACTAGTGACATGATGACATCACAGCATGATGACGTCACAGCATGATGACGTCACAGCATGATGACGTCACAGCATGATGACGTCACAGCATGATGACATGAAATTCTTGAAACTTGATAATATCGGAGCCACTGAATGGGTAAAATATTTGTTTTATTTGTTGAAACTATTGTTTTGTTTGTTGTAATCTTGGTTTGTTTGCTGTTTTTTGTGTTGTTTGTATGTTTTTTGTTTTTGTTTTTGTCTTTTTGTTGTTGCCTTTTTTCTGTTGGAAATTACTATGACTCAGGGTCTGATAGTGATACCATATATACTGTCAACACGACCACTGGCACTGGCAGTATGCCACTGTATGGTCAAAACTTCTGTTCTGAACTTGACTCATGGACTGAAGTTCTGACTTCTAATAAGTTCTATGCAGACTAACAATATCAAAAGTGATTAAATATGAACTTACGCATATTTTTGTGTAACTTTTTTCTTCCGGGCCATAGGCCTTATAAATAGCGCCGTCTGTGCCATTTTTAGTAAAAGACACTTGTAGACACAAGGTATAGAAATTTAAAAATCATCGAAAGTTTGGGAAGTGCCGTCTCTATTCGTCCATATTGTTTGTTGTTGCTATGATATCGATTTTCAGTTGTCGCTAAATAGGTCATTGTGGTCTATTTTGTGTCAAATTAATGAATAACGTAAGGATTGTATTTGATTTGATATTGGTTTTATAATCATTATCTATATCATTTCATGACAAATTGCTCAATATCCCACAAAAATAAAATAAAATACACAAAGTTTACGACAGTGCCTGAAGGGCGTTGCTAAGATACGAATGTAAACGCCACCGCCAAAATGGCGACGATGGTCCGATTGTTGATGCAAACGGACGAAATCGTCGATAAAGTATTCACAGAGATAAAGTAAGTTACTTCTTAAAATGTGCATTAAGTGACCAATTAATGGTAGTGCAGAAATTGTGATAATGGGGATACATTTAAGGGATAATGACGCTCTGTAAACATGCGTCAAATAACAACATCAGACTTGTCTTGAGTTGAAGTTGAGTCTAGTCAAGTCATGAGATGAGAGGAGTGCACACTGCCTGCAACAGTGCCAGTGCCAGTGACAGGCATTGCCATTTCCGCATTGGCTCAATCTCAGAGCAATATTACAATATTAATATTATTAAAGTGGTTCAAGCAAAATAATTATGTGCATCAATTTGTACTTATGTAGTTAATGTTATGCAGCATGTTGACACTGTTGACAAGTGTTGTGCAGCGCATCAATTTGTTTTTGCACACAATACTGAACAATGCAGGAAATCTGATGCATGGGTTTTGAGTGGTTTACTCTATTTCTGACGCATAGAGTGGCGCATGGATTTTAGGCTGCTTTTAGTGCCATATTGAAAGTTTGACCGTAAAAACATCACAAAACTGACGCATACATGTGAACACCGCATGACGCTCTGCATAATGCACTGCATTGCACACTGCATTACAGACTGCAGATGTATAACCACAGCCTTATACTGTAGTCAGTATAGGCACACCTCAAACATCTGCAACCATGCTGTGATAATCAATCCGAAAACAAAACATTAAAAGTTATGTCAAATATTTTGCCACTTTAAAAATTGACAACGCTCATCAGCGCAAAATTCAACAGTGACAACAATCTTTGGATTTTCATACATTATATCACATATTTTCAGTGAAGCCGAGAACAACAGAGATAAGGAATTTCGGGCAGCTGTACTGATTCAATCATGGTTCCGTGCAACAAGAGTTAGGTCATATCTCAAGTAAGTACAGTATATGACAAGTTATCGGCATATTTGTGGATTTTAATGTTTTCATTTCCCATTTAATAGTATTTGTCATCATTTTAAGATTATTGAAATAATTGAGATAATGATAGCCACATAAATTATTACGACATGGTGTTTATATTATTTCTTTATAATTTGGTGTTTATATCATTTCTTTATAATTTGCCATGTGTGCTCAGTGTTCTGCTGTTCAAATAATAATATATTTGTATGATTATTTTAGATTTCTCAATAGTAGTGCAGTGACAATACAGAAAAGATGGAGAGGATATGTAGGAAGGAAGAAATACAGAGATATCCTGAAGGTTTGTAAACTTTGATAGTAAACATATTATCTGATAACTTCTGATAAAATCATTATGTGTTGTCTGATAACATTTAATAAAACCATTACATGGAGAACAATGTAAAGCATTTTAACCCTATTGGACAGTAAGGACATGAACATCAACCACAAGCAACAGTGGAAAAAGATGTAAATGTCTGCATTGTTCTGACAATATGACCTCATTTTCTGGCATTCTCAGTGATCATTGCTTGTTTTAGGAACTTTTGACTCCAGTGCTTTCTTGAGAGCATATTGAATAACCATGGTTATAAATTATAGTAATTTGGTATGGAGAAACAAAAAATGATTACGGTAGTTCTGGCAGTCATTTTTAGGCTATTCCTTAAGAATTCAAATCAATGAGATGAAATTTAACTTTAGAATCCAAAATAATTAGTACTTCAGCTATTGAATACACATCCAGTCCACTGACCAATCACAGGAGCCAAAACAATGCAAGGGTTGAAGGTCAATTTTTTTTCGACTAATCAAAGACCAAGTAACAAATGGTTACAAGAAATGTTCAAAGGATTTGTCTGTATATCAACCTTGCAAAACTCCAGAAATAGTTTGAATGTGTTTGAATTATGATTTAATTCTTAGTTTTAAAAGACATTGAATATTGAAATCAGTAAAAATAAATAATTCTCTATTTCAGGAGAAAGTTTTGAATATGAAATTAAATCACTACAATGCATTAGCAACAAAGGTAAGCCTAAAATTTGAGACCTTAATTTCAAACAATTTTGTTATTGTACATTTTAGTGGCACAACAATAAATACTTGCCTCAGATTTTCTGTTACCATTGGATTTTCTGTTACCATTGAACACAAGTTAAATGTTATATGAATTTGGTTCTGTGTTTTTATCAGATTCAGAAAGTGTGGAGAGGGTATTACACAAGAAAATATGTATCCAACTATTACAGCAGGAAACGATATCTGGAGGGACTTATGATCAAAAATGAAATAGTCAGGTAGGAAAAGAAATACTAAATGACAATTTTCTAATGTGGTATCAAGGTTATCTCAACTTATTTTCTGAGTATAACGGATTTCAGAATTTTTTCGGGATGAAATCTGTTTTATCAGGGAGAAAACAAAATTTTTTTTTTTTAAATAACTCTTCTGTAAAATTTGAACCTACCTGGAAGAAACATATTTTCACAACTATACTCAAATGTGACTTTTGAGTGTCTCATGAATAATTTGAAATATATATCTTACATTTAAAGTAATATGATGTTAAATATATATCATTCCCGAAGAAACCTGTTTTTTTCTGGGATGATATTTCTGCCTTGTGGTATAAACCCGATTAGAATTGTTGTGTTATATTTGGATCAGGAATGAGTTGGAAGACTTTGCTGAGCAGCAGGAACAACAGAATGAGTGGAAAAAGGAAGCACGGGCAAAGGAAAAGTTGGAATATTATACACAGAAAAATCATTATCTGCTGAGCACAGAGGTGATGCCTGGTATATACAACTCTCCATTCCAGCCGTAAGTTTGCTTTGGTGTTTAGGACTCTGCACTTGCATCTTTGTCTCTTTTAACTCAAGTTCCCCTCTGTTTAGTAAGAATCACAATTTGATCATTTTTTTCTCTCTTGACTCTGAAAAATTCTAATAGATATCACTGAGGCATTAAGGAGGCTGGCATTATGAATAACATGACAGATATGAGCTAATGAGAATCAAGATAACAAATACAAGATGTTATGTACATTTTAATTGATTGAAATCATGCTGTGTGATAGGATTTAAAGGATAATTTATGAAGCAATTTGCAGGCATTTCCAGAAAATGTTAACAAACATTCCAAATAAACAATGATCAGATTAGCTCAAAGGCTATTGGCCTATGTTTTCAGATAAGCATTTTGTGAAATTCAGTATTCATTGATTCACCCGTGAGTCATATTTTATCCTTCTATGAAATTTAAAGTATTTATTATACCATAATTATCAGATATCCAGATGAGATGGAGTTCCACCTGAGAAAGGCCAAGCCTTTGGAGCACCAGAAGGAAAAGAAAGACACCAAATTTGATCCTGCCTGGAAGAGTTATGATGCTCCATGCCTTGAGCCTCTTCCACCGATTGGAAAGAAACCACAGGTAATGTTTTTCCTTATATTTACATGGAACTGGTGTTTATCAAATATTTTGCAATCAAATTATTCAGCAATCTCACTTGCTCTAAAATAATAATGAAAATCTTTAATAGGGCCCATTCCGTGACCCGAGTAATGTCCAGCGTCAGCGATATAGAAGGTTCCAGCCCACATTACGAGTGGCCACGTCATATACATCTGTAGAAGAAGCCAGAGAAAAAATGAAACAAGAAGAATGGGTCACAAGGATTAATGATAACATGTGAGTTGGAACAGAAGCTATTATCACTAAAACAAGCACTTGTAAATATATTGTAATATCTCGAATCAATTCGCTATGATTTGGAGACGTAGCTGAAACTCTAAATAGTGAGAAATTAAAAGAATTAGTTTTATGAATAAATTTCATTCATCTAAATAGTTTAAATTGCAGGTAAAACATATCTGCAAATTTCTCAAATGTTTTTTTTAAAGAAAAATATATTTTCAAAATGAAGTTTTCATTGTATTATGTTTTGAAGAATGGTATTCCCCAAAGATGAAATCCCTGGGTAAGTGAGGTGTAGTGATTGAACATATGTCATTTTATAGTTTAATCACTTTGCTTTGATGTGTGTTTTACCTTTTATGTGGGTTTTTGGATGTTGATGTATATGTATGATTTATTTCCAACTTTAGGCATGTTTCCAAACAAAAAAAATGGCATGCAATATCATGCATGTAGAAATATAAGAGGTTTAAAGTAGTTGTGAAAATTCAGGAACATTTATTATGTATTATTTTCTGGATAATGTGAATATTTTTTTTAAAATATAGAATTCGAAGAAATGGAAAATATGTTGTGGGGTTGAGGCTAATACAAGCAATAAAGTTTATTGTATCCAGCATGATGTATTGTCATCAGTGAAAAGTTGGAACCAAGCATCTATTTATTCATGTATAGCTTTGACCACCACCATAAGGTCATGCATGAAAATTCATGACATTATATTGTCACTCATAGTTGTTAATATGGTCATGCAATGGTCAAAAGTGACATTATTTGGTCACATTCATGCATGACCAAAACGATGTTTGGCTCCAACTGGTGAAAAGAGAATTAAAAATTCTCATATTAATAATTAAAATGAAATTTCTCTTTTATTCATTGTCTGTCAAATGTTGATTTTTCCTGTGGACCCAAAACAAAATTTTGTTTCACAAGCCCTATTGCTTTTATAAGTTATTTGGAAAAAAGACATTCACTTTTCACCAATTTTTATCAGATTTTATTTTAGTTGATAAGTAATGACATGATTTTGGTGCGCAAGGTAAACTCTATAACTAACATTAAAGAATTGCCCTTTCTCAGAAATGGTTGTTTGTTTGACCTAATTTTTTTTGTCTGACAGGGTATTAAGGTTTAAAACAGCTAATTTGCAGGACAGTTAACTGGTATGTGATGAAATTGTTTGGATTAAACAAAATTGCCATTTAATTTTCAATGACTGGACGGGTTTTCTTGTTTCAGCTTTGAGCCATTTTCAAAGAAACACCAGAAATATGACCCTCTACTTCACACCACCGCCAAGTATGGCCACTTGCCATATGGCACTAAGTACTTTCGACATGAGTTCTTGGACAAGCATATTGTGCCAGAGGTAAATACACTTCATAAGATGAATAAAACATTGATTAAGGGGAACTAATGCTTACCATAACAATTCACAAAGGCAAAAGCCCATTACTTATTTGCTTTTTGGGGGTATTTTTGAAATTTTTCTGCAAAAGTTTGCATTTCTTTGCATCTTGTCTTCACCGAATATCCAAGTACTGATATTAGTTTATATTTCATATTTGGAACACCTCTGACCCAAAAAGGGTCATTTTACAAGTTAAATTTATCTTGTCTGTGGTATATTTATGCAAGATTATTTTTACATTGATTTAATCCATTGAGTGTCAGACACTGTTTCTATTCACCCGAGATAATCAAATTTGATAAACCACCTTCTATTATTTGCTAAATTTGACTTAATTTTACCTGTTAAGTCTATTGCATATAACATTAATCTAAAGGATTGATCAAATCTGCAATCAACTACGCTGCCTGTATAATAATTTCCTGACACAAGTCGGTTTCAAATTGGCAGAAAAAACTAAAAAAATTTAATGAATACCATTTTACTCAATATATTTCTTATATTCAGTTAGGACTACCATATCTGGTAGGTATTGTGTTTAAGACACTAGAACTAAATTTTATCACTATAACTAAATTTTAGACACTATAACTAAATTTTAGACACAATAACTAAATCTTAGACACTACAACTAAATTTTTAATATAATTGCGGACTCCACTTGATTGAAAATACTGCAAGTGGCAGATATGTTGAACATGTGATAAAATTGCATCCTGTATTATTTCAAAGCCAAATAAAAGGTAAAAGAATAAGATTGTTTTTAAAGAATGAAACCTGCTTTTTTATATCCTGTGGTTTTATTAGACAAGAGCAGCAACAACTTAGTGGGAAGGTAAAACAAATACTTATAAAGCAAAGTTTGTATGTGACACTTGAAATGAATTTACACTTTGCATGTCATACACAAGGTAAAATATTCTTCCTCACAAAAGAAACACTTGTCTAGAATAAATAAAGTCACTGCTATAGGTAGTTTGTCCAAATTTCAGATTATAACTTTATTTAAATGGAATGGCATTAGTGTAATTTAAAGCACTCAGACATTTGGATATGTGCTTATCACTTGATCGAAGATAGGATAGTCACAAATTATTTAATCTCAACCATTTTTTCTCCAGATATCACAAAGTATGATATAAAGTATGAAAAATTATTTCAGACATGATATATGTGGTGAGATGCTTTATATGGATAGCTGTTGAAATGATTTAATGTAAATATCTCACTGCCATCGGTTCCATTTTGTTTAACATGGTATCAATATTTCATGGGACAATATAAATCTTGCACACCAGTATAATCTTTGAATGTAGGCCATCTATAAAATTAATCATTTTGGAGATGTTAAACAAATACAAAAAAATATCAGGGGTGTAGAATTAACTTTTACATAATTCCTTCATTTAAATATAAATATATTATGGCATAACCCTTTGCCAACACTAACTATCAAGTGAATATTATCCATATCCTCTATTTATTAATCCAGAATACCACTCAACATCAAGAACAAAGAGATTAATTTTAAATATTGAAGGAAGAGATCAATTTTAAATATTGAAGACAGATTCTGAAATATAAAATTGCAATAGGTAATGGAGTAAAAATTTTAATGCTTAAAATCATGCTTACATCTTCTCCATATATTCTGAATTATTTTTGTTTTCTGTTCCAGGCTTTCCAGACTGTGGTGCCTCCAATTCCAATATTTGAGAAATTGAATGGAACATACTCACAGGGCCAAGTGTGAAAATCTCAAGTGCTGAATATAGCCATGAAAAAACATATTGGTGGACCAATTAAAGACATTTTGTGGATTGTAGCTAGTATTTTTTTGCTTGATTGTAAGGAAAATATTTATGCATTTCACTGTGATAATGAAATTGTGATATACTTTTTCTCACCGAGTTGAAAAGTACCCTGGGAGAAGTGTACTCCACAAAATTTCCTGGTTCACCTGTTAGCTATGTGGTGTACAGTTTGGAATTTGAAAGAATAGGGGGGTGGCGGGGTACACATATACTTTTAACTCCAAAAAGTACCAGATGTCGTATGTTTGGTGGGGAAAATTATGGAAAAGGAAAACTGGCTTCTTTTTAATTTTTTGGTATAAAATGTTTGAAAAACCATGATAATTTGTTAACTATTGTACTAGACATATATTGTAGCAAGTATTTAGAATAATGTCAAATTAATTTATTTGGAAGTAAAACAATTTACAATTATTCCATCCTTTAGTGTGGAAATTGACAATTGGACATTACCCCTACAACACTATTACATGTAGTCTTTATTTGTACAGAATTTCATTACTTGTGTATAAATATATACATATCTATTACTGGGTTATTAAAGAAATAAAAAAAATATTTCAATAAGTTTTGTTTGGTTTTATCACACATAATTATTTGCAATATTTTAAAATTATTCTCGAGGTAATTAATAACAAAAGAACACACCATTTGTGGAACATGATATACAATGTGCAATTTATTTCTATATGTACAATTTGCCTTTCAACCATTTTGTCATTATATATAAATATATATATATATACAATCCTTAAAAATGAGAATGCATTTAAAGAAAAAAATCTCAGAGCCAAAAAAACATTTCACTTTCTGTAACTGAATATTTCTAACAAACAATAAACCTTTTATATCCATTAGAAAAACACGTAGAAATAGGCATCAGAATTTTCCTAATACATGTTCAGGTTCCAATTCATTCTTCAAGTAAATTATGGACAATTTCTGTGCAATAAATTACATGTGACCTGAAGCTAATCATAAAACATAAACGTTATACCACAAATATCACTACATAATATTATTTCCTGATGCCCACTTAGCAAAACAACATTAATATAAATCCAAAATGATTTAATCAAATATATGCAATATGTTTCAAATATGAATTCACCCAAGACTGTTGATTTCATCAACAAGCATAAATTTAAAGTTGATATTTACCTGTACAATGTTTTATTTTTAAAACTAATCAGGTATCTACAAGCAGGGTTGTCCATCTTGTGCTAAAAATGCCTTCATTGATACTCTGGGATACAAGGCTGTTAAAATAAGTTTGTATCTGTTTTCTGTAACTTCACAGTAAATGTATACCCCAGTATACCAAATTGGCCCTGGAAATAGAACTTTTCAGTGTGCCCATCATTACCTTTTTAACAGAACTAACAATAAAACACACAACCTGCTCTGTGCCATATATATGCTGCAGTACATGTATAAAACAAAATGCAAGCCCAAGCTGTCAAATATAGCATCTTGGTTTTGTGAAATAGAACAAAATTTGCTAAAAGCTGCCAGTTACATTATTTCCTTTTGGAACTTACACTGTCCTCCCATTATATCAAATACAAGTGTTCAGTGAAATGTCAAGTGCACTTCCACTCACCCTCATACAAAGAGTGCACTTGCACTTGAACCTCAGGCAAAGAGTGCACTTGCACTTAACCCTCATACAATGTGCACTTGCACTTAACCCTTATACATTGAGTTCACAAGACTAGAACCAGACCTAGATGTCCCATAATTCAAATGCATCATATTATGAAGCTCTGGAGGTATCATTCGTGCTTCGTACTTCGGCCCTAACTTCGCCCTTCTACTTCGCTATTTTCGCTCTTCTACTTCGCTATCTTTGCCCTTTGCCTTTGTTATCTTTGCACTTCACCTTCGCTAACTTCGCCTTTCTTATATGCCAAGTAGCCAATCAATGAGCAGCTTACTGTAGTATATAAAGTTTGCTAAAGGCGAAGGGAGAAGATTAGAAGACGAAGGCCGAAAATAACAAAGTAGAAATGCGAAAATAGCGAAGTAGAAGGGCGAAAAAGCAAAGTAGAAGTGCGAATACAGCGAAGTAGAAATGCGAATATGGCGAAGTAGAAGTACGAATATAGCGAAACTTAAAAAGCGAAGTGCGAGGCACGAATGATACCTCCAGAGCTTCATATCATATACAATCGGCCGACTAAACACACAAATGTGCTCATCTACCATAAAGCTAAATCCACCCAAGCTAATATTATGACCTGATCAGCACCAACGTAGCAAAAACAAATCTGTTTAAATCATATGTAAGGATATAAATGCGGGGAATAATGAAGCCCTATTATAGACCTGACATATCAGACAGGCGTGTCCTCCTCCTCCTCCTCCTGACATATCAGACAGGCGTGTCCTCCTCCTCCTCTTCCTCCTCCTCCTGACATATCAGACAGGCGTGTCCTCCTCCTCCTCTTCCTCCTCCTCCTGACATATCAGACAGGCGTGTCCTCCTCATCCTCTTCCTCCTCCTCCTGACATATCAGACAGGCATGTCCTCCTCATCCTCTTCCTCCTCCTCCTGTATCAGACAGGCGTGTCCTCATCATCATCATCCTCCTCCTCACTCTCACTCAGATGCTCCAGCGGTTCTCTGGTAATCAACATGCCCTTCTCATACATGGACGCCGCCAACTCCACCTGAAAGAATTACCACGCATGGTAAGAACATTATACAAGTCTGCTCGTTCTTATTTCTATTAATCAGCATTGTGTAAAAATTTACCAACTTCCAATTTTACAGAGATTCCCTCCAATAGTTTCCCCAGATTAAATGTGTTGATTGAATATTCCATATCTATTTGTCGGTCTGGGAAGTCTTGTGCCTCTTCATGTTTGTGAATTTTCATATGCGTTAGTAGTTTCCTTTTTCAGTTTTAACAATTATGCATTATCAGGGGTCGTTGGGGTTTATCTATTTATCTTTTTTTTTTTTGAACTCGCACATCTATTAATTTTTATTGCAAATTTATGCAGTAAAAAAAATGCCCTTGAATTATATCACATATTTAAGTTTGCTATTCTGCTGCTAATTTAACTACCACACAATTTTATGGATAACACTGTGACATCAATAATAATTCCACATTCCATTTATCTAACTTATTGTATAATTCAGAAGATTAGAAAGTTATATCACACTTATGGAATAGACCCACCTTCTCTTGTACTTGCTCCATTGGGAAGTCGTCCACCTTCACAAAGCCTGGATAGGCATGTAATAACATCTCTACAGCAGGTGCCATCTGGTGGGGAAAAAGGCAATAAATTACACATACACTGTATCAAGAGAGTAACGTGATGTTTTACAGATTACTGTTGAGATCAGTGCAAATATTTCTAGTCATATTTGTCAAAAGCCGATGCCTGGTTTGTTTCATAACTCAGGGTTACTCTTCAGAGGCTTGAGATGATAATGTTCCAATGCCAAATTGCCACATCCTGTTGTTTTGTGGTTTTTTCTATGGCTCATCAATAGTTAAAGAACAGATACCATCAAGGGGGTTATTTAAGAGTGTATTCAGATCGCTGTCAATAAACTGGCAGATCATATCTTAAAAAGTTGATTCTTTAGGGGCTTCTTAGATGACAGCAGGCTGTCAGATTATTGTGATCTTCAATAAAAACGTAACAGTATTGAGAAAGCATGATGATGTTTGCAATTTACTTGCTATCCCCTGTGTTGATATGACTGTCACTTGTGCTGCCTGTGTTGATATGACTGTCACTTGTGCTGCCTGTGTTGATATGACTGTCACTTGTACCATCTGTGTTGATATGACTGTCACTTGTGCTGCCTGTGTTGATATGACTCACTTGTGCTGCCTGTGTTGATATGACTGTCACTTGTGCTGCCTGTGTTGATATGACTGTCACTTGTGCTGCCTGTGTTGATATGACTGTCACTTGTGCTGCCTGTGTTGATATGACTGTCACTTGTACCATCTGTGTTGATATGACTGTCACTTGTGCTGCCTGTGTTGATATGACTGTCAATTGTGCCGCCTGTGTTGATATGACTGTCACTTGTGCTGCCTGTGTTGATATGACTGTCACTTGTGCTGCCTGTGTTGATATGACTGTCACTTGTGCTGCCTGTGTTGATATGACTGTCACTTGTGCCGCCTGTGTTCATATGACTGTCACTTGTGCCGCCTGTGTTGATATGACTGTCACTTGTATCATCTGTGTTGATATGACTGTCACTTGTGCTGCCTGTGTTGATATGACTGTCACTTGTGCTGCCTGTGTTGATATGACTGTCACTTGTACCATCTGTGTTGATATGACTGTCACTTGTGCTGCCTGTGTTGATATGACTGTCAATTGTGCCGCCTGTGTTGATATGACTGTCACTTGTGCTGCCTGTGTTGATATGACTGTCACTTGTGCTGCCTGTGTTGATATGACTGTCACTTGTACCATCTGTGTTGATATGACTGTCACTTGTGCTGCCTGTGTTGATATGACTGTCACTTGTGCTGCCTGTGTTGATATGACTGTCACTTGTGCTGCCTGTGTTGCTATGACTGTCACTTGTATCATCTGTGTTGATATGACTGTCACTTGTGCTGCCTGTGTTGATATGACTCACTTGTGCTGCCTGTGTTGATATGACTGTCACTTGTGCTGCCTGTGTTGATATGACTGTCACTTGTACCACCTGTGTTGATATGACTGTCACTTGTGCTGCCTGTGTTGATATGACTGTCACTTGTGCTGCCTGTGTTGATATGACTGTCACTTGTGCTGCCTGTGTTGATATGACTGTCACTTGTGCTGCCTGTGTTGATATGACTGTCACTTGTGCTGCCTGTGTTGATATGACTGTCACTTGTGCCGCCTGTGTTGATATGACTGTCATTTGTACCATCTGTGTTGATATGACTGTCACTTGTGCTGCATGTGTTGATATGACTGTCACTTGTGCCACCTGTGTTGATATGACTGTCACTTGTGCCGCCTTTTTATATGACTGTCACTTGTGCCGCCTGTGTTGATATGACTGTCACTTGTGCTGCCTGTGTTGATATGACTGTCACTTGTGCCACCAGTGTTGATATGACTGTCACTTGTGCCGCCTTTTTATATGACTGTCACTTGTGCCGCCTGTGTTGATATGACTGTCACTTGTGCTGCCTGTGTTGATATGACTGTCACTTGTGCCGCCTGTGTTGATATGACTGTCACTTGTGCCGCCTGTGTTGATATGACTGTCACTTGTGCCGCCTGTGTTGATATGACTGTCACTTGTGCCGCCTGTGTTGATATGACTGTCACTTGTGCTGCCTGTGTTGATATGACTGTCACTTGTGCCGCCTTTTTTATATGACTGTCACTTGTACCATCTGTGTTGATATGACTGTCACTTGTGCTGCCTGTGTTGATATGACTGTCACTTGTGCCACCTGTGTTGATATGACTGTCACTTGTGCCGCCTTTTTTATATGACTGTCACTTGTGCCGCCTGTGTTGATATGACTGTCACTTGTGCTGCCTGTGTTGATATGACTGTCACTTGTGCCGCCTGTGTTGATATGACTGTCACTTGTGCCGCCTTTTTTATATGACTGTCACTTGTGCCACCTGTGTTGATATGACTGTCACTTGTGCCGCCTTTTTTTATATGACTGTCACTTGTGCCGCCTGTGTTGATATGACTGTCACTTGTGCTGCCTGTGTTGATATGACTGTCACTTGTGCTGCCTGTGTTGATATGACTGTCACTTGTGCCGCCTGTGTTGATATGAATGTCACTTGTGCCGCCTGTGTTGATATGACTGTCACTTGTGCCGCCTGTGTTGATATGACTGTCACTTGTGCTGCCTGTGTTGATATGACTGTCACTTGTGCTGCCTGTGTTGATATGACTGTCACTTGTGCCGCCTGTGTTGATATGACTGTCACTTGTGCCGCCTGTGTTGATATGACTGTCACTTGTGCTGCCTGTGTTGATATGACTGTCACTTGTGCTGCCTGTGTTGATATGACTGTCACTTGTGCTGTCTTTTTTATATGACTGTCACTTGTGCCGCCTGTGTTGATATGACTGTCACTTGTGCTGCCTGTGTTGATATGACTATCACTTGTGCTGCCTGTGTTTATATGACTGTCACTTGTGCCGCCTGTGTTTATATGACTGTCACTTGTGCCGCCTGTGTTGATATGACTGTCACTTGTGCCGCCTGTGTTGATATGACTGTCACTTGTACCGCCTGTGTTGATATGACTGTCACTTGTGCTGCCTGTGTTGATATGACTGTCACTTGTGCTGCCTGTGTTGATATGACTGTCACTTGTACCGCCTGTGTTGATATGACTGTCACTTGTACCAAGTGTCAGTGGCCCTCTCTAGGTCAGATGATCACGAGATTTCTATGCTATGTGTCAGAAGGAAGAATGTTCCACAAAAAGTATAACTGAAATGTTTAACTGCATTCAAATGATAATATGAGCCAGTCTTTGAGCACTTGTCAGCAGGAGAAATTATGAATGTTACATGACCAAAGCTCCAAAATCTCAAACCAAGAATCAAATCTTGACATGTGAGACATGTTAACCATGTCCCACCCCAGGGTAATTTAAGTGTCATGTGAACACATGCACAAATATTAATTAAGCTCTACTATGCATGCCTGATAAAATCTGAGGAATAGAGGACACCACTAGCAGTTTTTAAATTTCCCACAAGAGGGAGCTTCTTGAACATTCTGGGAATGCCAGAAAATGGCAACCATTCAGGAACTTTTCAAGTTTGAATAGTGGTCACAATTTATCAGCCAGATTAATATGGAACAATACATAATATACTTAAAATAATCTACAAAGCTTTCACCTGAATGGTGTCCAATGCAAAAATCTCTGAAAAGGAATACATCTGAACTTTCACACAAACCGTAAAATGGATCTGATATCAAACACTGAACTTGACCAGATCAATGGGCACTACATTCATCTTCTCTCAGTAATATACCGACCTGAACAACAAGAGTATTTACGCATCATGCAGATTGCCCTGGATAAAATGATGACCAATCTGTATCATGCTGAGTTAGAGATGGGGAAAGAACCGGAAAATGTCCAGATACTGTTGACAGGAAGTAAGATAGAAGGCTTGGAGGTGTTTACACATGTTTCTGATGAGGATGGAATGATTTGCTTTGAAAAGGAACTGACAGTTCACAATCTTTACCCAACAGACCAGTGTGGATTTTTCTATGTGAAACTTGAGGCCAAAGAGTCAGCCCCTTTCTTTCACGCATCTAAATTTGTTGCCACTATCAGGGAAAACTATAAACGTGGCAAAAATTTATTGTTTGTTTCTGACAAAATGGAAGCAGATCCTACTGGCTCATCACCAGCAGTAACCTTATTAAATGTGAAAGCCATGCCAGATTTGGTAACCACAGAATTGGGCAAAAAGTACTGTACTAATATTACCAAGGATATATTAAAAAATCCAAGCTCTTACAAAACTGGTGAACGACAAAGCTTGTACGAGGCAGCAAAAACCTTGAACTCAGTTTTTCGTGGTAAGCACGAGGACTCAGAAGCAGGAATTGCATCTGAGAAAGATGAAGAGTCACAAAATATTTACAATGCCCTCAAAAAATCGAAACTGGATCAAGACCATGTGCCAGCACTGCATGTCCATGGCTGGCCTAGCGAGGCAGTGGAGTGGCTCCTCAGACGCCATCGACTTTGGCCTAATAAGGAAGTTATCTACAATATATTTCTTCTGGGTTTCCATGTAGTACCCAAAGCTCCCCCTGGAGGAGAAGACTCTGACTACTCTTGGCGACTCTCATTCTCTCGTGCGGAATTAGAACTCTCGAGGCATATGACAGTCATACAGAAGCAATGCTACGCCATAGTAAAATCCACATTTTATAATGAGCTGCAGTTTCCCAAAGTTCTCTCATCGTACTGCGTGAAGACGCTCTTCCTGTGGAGCTTGGAGAAGACACCTCAGCATAAGTGGAATGTCAGCTCAGTGGCAGAGAGGGTGCTGAGCTTGTACGATGACCTGCTGATGTGTTTAGCTGAGGCAAAATTACCACACTACTTTATGCCCCAGATCAACCTTCTGGAACACTTCTCCCCAGATCAGATTGACACAGTCACTAACCAACTCCTCGTCATCAGGAAAAACCCTTTGCATTATCCATTCAAAACATTTAGTGAGGCAGTTAAATCTGTAAAGAGTGTACTCTTTACAGTCATTGGAACACACTCAGTTTACTCAAAGCCAAAAGATCCAAGTACCCAAGCTGAACTTGATACTTTTCTGTATTGAATTTAAGTTCCTAAATTACCGTATTTACTCGAATATAAGACAAGGTTTTCAGACCCAAACATTTAGTTAATGTTTGGAGGGGTCGTCTTATACACGAGGGCAACCAGTGGATAGTGATTTACGGCAAGAAAAATTGACTTCATCAGCATGAAAAGTAAATAAACTCATGCTCATACTGTCCAGATACAAACTTCCCCAACGGTGATATAATTAATATCTTTGGCTTATAATACACATAGAAATATTTTACCACGTCTCAACAGTAGTCTACATTCATTTAATAAGGTGTAAATTACGCACAAGTCTGGGAAATGTTACTTTAACACTGCTTAAATATGCATATGCAATACAAGATTGTCATTTTGAAAAGTGGAAGTCCACCACAGTGTATTAACTCGCATTGAAATATTAATATATTGCGCAATGATGGATCCCTGACACTATGTAAATACGAAGACTCAGCGATCCATCATTGCACAATATATTAATATTTCAATGGAATGGATACGCTTTCGCGGCACTCCGCTCATTTTTGAGCCAAAAATAAGAGTTTCTCCCTGTCACTTCCGCTTTACAAAATTGCGACCTCGTGTCACGTATGTTAAACTGACATTGTTAAACTGACATTGTTAAACTGACATTGTTAAACTGACATTGTTAAACTGACATTGTTAAACTGACATTGTTAAACTGACATTGTTAAACTGACATTGTTAAACTGACATTGTTAAACTGACATTGTTAAACTGACATTGTTAAACTGACATTGTTAAACTGACATTGTTAAACTGACATTGTTAAACTGACATTGTTAAACTGACATTGTTAAACTGACATTGTTAAACTGACATTGTTAAACTGACATTGTTAAACTGACATTGTTAAACTGACATTGTTAAACTGACATTGTTAAACTGACATTGTTAAACTGACATTGTTAAACTGACATTGTTAAACTGACATTGTTAAACTGACATTGTTAAACTGACATTTTCTCCGACTTGTGGATAATTTTCACATATTTAACGAAGGTGGACTACTGTTTACACGCAGTAGAATATTTCTATGTCTATTAAAAGACACAGATTTTAATTAATATCACCATTGGGGGAGTTTGTATCTGGACAGTTCATTACACCTGGAGGTGCCATAAATCACCGTCCACAGGTCATCCTCGTGTATAAGAGCTCTTGTTGTGTAAGCATATTTACATTTCACTTTTAAAATGGCCGCCAAACTTGAATGGTAGCAGTACTAATGTCTCAAGAAAAACACGCCTTATATTCGGAAATTGGTCTTTTCAAGCAAAATGACATCAATTTTGGGGGTCATACAAGAGTCGTCTTATATTCAAATAAATATGGTATGTCTATCAGAAGGAAAGTAAACACAATCAAATTTTGCATAATTCTCACTGTGATAATGTACACATTTCAACCACAGAAAAACATGACATATATATAAACATATGCCAATGCCCTAGAGTTGTGCCAACCATTGCTTTTTTGTAATGTTTGTGAACATTTCCTTAAAATGTCTGCCAATGGCTTCATAAATAACCATTTAAGTATTTACAGTCAATGTAGTCATGTATGACCCAAGGACCAAACAATTACTGACACTTATTGATTGTATGAAGATTTGGTTTTTTTTATGATCAAATAAATATTTTTGGGTTTCTGTGCTACAGCAAAGGTACCTTCTTCTTCATTTTGTTGTTATGTGTAAATAAAAATATCCAATTTCTCTAGTCACCTTTGTCAAGATTTATCTATTTCTTCCATTCATTATTTTACACACATATAAATAATATCATAATTAAAAAGATTCCTTTAAAAATAGAATTTCCACAGTCTTGACGAAGTGTCAAGGCACAATGCAGGGAGTAGCCTTGTGCAAGTTTCATTCAATTATTTACCAAATACCTTTCTGTTTTCTGTTTGATTAAGTTATTTGGCTTGCCTTAAATCTAATATCTTTAAGTCTTGTGTAACTTGATCAAACATCATCATTTGATACTCATGAGATACTTGTGAGATACAGGCCTTGACATACGCTCTGGCCCGGTGGCCAGGGGCAACCAAATCCTCTGTTTGGGCCAGTGAATGGTCCATTTTAGTTGCCCAGTTGGGCAACCATTTTTTTGGTCTTTTAGTGGGCCAAATATCTTTTATTCTAATCTTGATAGATATTTGTCCCATAACATGATCAATGGACTTGTAAAATTTGATTGGAACCCCCACTCAGACACTAGTCACTATACAGCCTTACATACAATGATCTTTACTGTATCATACATCCTTTCTATTCTTAGAAACTTCAGGCCACCACTTCTCTTGCTCTGTTGGCCCAAATGAGCAACCAACATTTTTCTCTTTATGTCAAAGCCTGAGATACTTCCCAAGTACGAACAGCAGAAGAGAGATACCAGCAGAAGAAAGAAATGTCTAGAAAGTGATATGCATAAATGTCAGAATTATGTTTCCTACCTCAGGGGTAATCTCAATGTATTGTGGCTCCACCTCGTGATATAACCGTGTGTTCTCCAGATTATAGAAGATGCAAACTTTATCCTCTTCAGTCACCAACCTGTGAAGAAATACATAATTCTGCTGTCAGATAATCATACAATATGCCAGCATGCAAAATTACTTCAAGATATTCAAACTCTTTTCAGTGCAAACAAAACTTTCACAGCAACACAATTTGACCAAAATAAAATTGAACACTATTTTTGAACTTACCGGATGACCCCCTTTCTGATGACCTTTACCTCTGTATCAGGTTCAATTTCTACTGCACCTCTTACTCCACCTTCCTTATCATCCCAGTGTTCTCCATTACCATAAATACTGCAGGCCTTCTCAGCTACAAAAAGAAAATGACCCCGCTTTTATTTTGAAATTTTGTTTTAAAACCATTTTATTTATTCTTGAATTTTGTTTTATAAAAACTATTTTATTTTAACCTCTGATTAAAAAACCCATTTTTCCTGGTATCACTGAGCCGGGCCCAAACACTCACCCTCAGTGAGGACTGGTGGGAGGCTGTCATGCAGGTATCTCCTGCCCATCTGATCCACGGAGGAGTCCACCGGGGCATGGGAGATCATCTTCCTCATCAGCTGCTCAATTTTCCTCAAGAAATCCTTCCTCTCGGTGGATTCCTGCAATGTCACTGAATTGAAACTTTCCAAACCTATTCATTTTATCAGATAATAATCCCTTGCAGCAATCAAAAAGTTTTGGAGTGCAAAAAAGTATTGTATTTTGTACCAACAGATGTGGCTCCAAAACTTGTTCTATAATCTATTCTATAAATGTTTTCTACATACAACTGTCTAAACCAGAGTAAATGGCTTGATGCACATACAATGTACATTGTAGAAGCTTCTGTTATCTGATAAGTGGATCCAGCAATGGGCTGAACAAATATTTACTGAAATGATTCAGATATATGTTGATAATACAAACTTACTGAGTCAGAGAAAGCCACTCCCATGTAATGTAGATAGTTCCTGGGAAGAGATTTGCGGAACTCAAGATCCTCAGCCATTGCAATCTGCAATGCTTGTGGTACCAACTTCAAAAAATAAACACAACATAAACATATATCTAGAAGTTAAATAAAATATTCAAAATCCTATTCATAGAAAGAATAAAGAAAGATTTTTTTTTATTCAAATGACACCAATCAACACTATCTATTAGTACATTAAGTTTACCTTTTCCATGAGGTCTCCCCAGGAGTTGAGTTGCTGACAGGAGAGTGTGATGTGCATGGAGTGTGCGTCGTCCATGGTGCGACCTTGGTGGATTGTTCCCTTGGGGAAGTACAGGAGATCTCCTGCTTCGAGAATCACATCAAGGATTGGCTCACCGATGTCATCGTCTTTGAAGTTACTGCTAGAGAATCTTGGCAGATTCTCAGCCTCAGTTCTGAGATCAAAATTTAAAAAAAAATCAAACTCAAATTTAAAACCAATTTATTTAGACAATACAGAATAAGAAGCAGAAAATTATGAACAAATTAAAAAAAACAAAGGAATGCCAACACTAGACAATCTTTGTCCAACCAAAATAGTAGGTCAATCATGGAGCTGTTAAATGGATTTGAGCAGCGAGCAAATAACGTCACTGATTATTGTAGGATTGCTCTGATTGGTTCATGTAAATGTAGAACAGGGAGACCCCAAACAACCACAACATATTTCCAGTGACATATGGCCGGAATTCCTGCCAAAATATACAGGCACCTGCAAGCTCATTTAATGTCCCATTATATGGGTCAGTTACTGTATACAGAGAAAAAATTCGCGCCTAGTTATTTTCGCGCCATCGCCGTTTCCGACGGGTTCGCGCCGTTTTATTTTCACGAATTTTGGATTTCTAATATCTATGGATTTCACAAATTCTGCACGCGAAATCCGCTTGTTGATATCTTGTTTAGAAGCAGAGAAAATCGAGTTTGAAATCTGCTAAAATTTTTGAATTACAGTGAAATGATCCTAAAACATCGATTATCTCAGCTGTCACTGGGTCAATATGGTCATGCTTGGTATCAAAATGACCGGGAGAGTCCCCTCTTCAATTCCGCGTCCATTTAATTTCGCGAATGACGTCCTGGCGCGAATTAACGCGAAAATAAAAAGGTCGCAAAAATTTGTCTGTATACAGTATTACTGTCTATGACAATTCATCTGGCTCTGTGTGAAAATTGAGAAGGCCATATTCTTAGATGCACAACTGAATGGCTTGAAAAGTGCTCGTTAAACTAATGCTGCTGCAATGTATACACTGATAATTGCATATTTTCAAAATGGGCAAAATGTTGTGTTCCAAAATTTGCTCTAAGATGTGTGCACACACGCATGCGTATGTACTTCATTATCAACTACAAATGACAACCACCATACTTCTATAGCCAATATTACTGCGCACATTATTGAGCATAGATTTTATTTTATTCTACTTTTTCTACAAAAGATTTTTCTGACCTAGGACTGTAAAGTCTCCAGTGCTTCTTGCCCTCCAGCTGCAGTATAAATGCCTCTATGTCATCATAGTGTGGTGCAAACCCCTGGGTTCCTGCTGGGGTTAAATATCTGCAGCAAACAAAAAATCATCAAGTCCATAAACTTAAATGTGTCTGATGGAATATAGTTAATTTTAAAAATTGAGGAGATGCATTAAATTATCAAGTTTCTAAACCAAAAGGTGCGTGACGAATTATAGTTAATTAAAAAAATCAATGCTAAAGATGGTGAATAATCTTGGCTGTTTACTTACACATTTGCCCCTGTGCAGCAACCAAAATATTCTTGTAATATAGACAGTAACTTCCATACATTGCGACAGTAGGTATGTGGGTTCAGCAACCGAACTGAACATCCATTCTAGAAAAAATTGTAAATGAAAACATCATTATTGCTCATGGCTATAAGGGGGCTATAATTTTGTAATTCATCACAATCAGTATTAGTTTATGACTTGTAGGTAGCTTTATGTAAAGACATCACTCAGCAAAAATTACACAGAATAATTTCAACAAATAAATAAAGCAGGTCGCTAGTCCTTGAAACTCGCATTTAATAGCAAATTATGCACTTGATAATGCACACCATTTTTTAAAAATAGGTGACATGTTCATTTGAGCACAGATGGCATGTTCATTTACATTGTTAATGAACTTGAAATTATGGCCTTGAAATTACATGTATATACTTGGAAGTAAAGTGCTCACCCTATTGACAATAGTGATGTTACCTGGTAGTAATCCCACACAATAGGAGCGTGTGCTCGGCCTACTGACAACAGTGATAAGTTACCTGGTAGTAATCCCACACAATAGGAGCATGTGCTCGGCCTACTGACAACAGTAATATGTTACCTGGTAGTAATCCCACACAACAGGAGCATGTGCTCGGCCTACTGGGTTGTGCGTCTCCCTCTTGCCATCTGTGTATGTGACCACATCAACATGTTCAGAGAACATCACTCGATTCTGAAGTGAAGAATACATTATATCAGAAAAATAATTAAAAAATTACATGATACTTTTTTTTCTTCAAATTCATCTGAATAATAATCAATTTTTTTTTTTTTAAACCGATGCATTATTGAATACAGGGTAGCTGAATTTTAAGACAAAATTTGTACTTATGCTGTACAGATTCAATATAGTGGATTTAGATTCACTGTGTAATGTTGTTAAGCAGTTCTCACCTCTCTGAGGATTTTGTCTAGCTCAGATGTACTGAACCAGCCTTCATTATAGTTGGGCATATGACGCTTCACTAACAAAGGTTTCTTTTCCCATAATTCACTGAAACATAATGATGATAAATGCATTATAAAAAATAAAACTGTAGAATCTCAATTGGCATTTTCAATCAGTTGTTTATACCTCTTTTCAAAAAAATCTTAAAGGTAAAAAAACAACATGATGTTAAGCATTTTCAAACCAACCTAAAAAACTTCTGTGGTTTAACTGGATGAATGAGGCATTCAAATAGTCTGGAAGCTTCCATGACACTGTCATACATATAGGGAGTGGCGCCCTCCCGTTCAGAAGGGTGTGTTGGTAGTGGCTCAGTCCGCTCTCTTGTCCCTTCTTGACTTATTAGAGGTGGACGCTGAAATGGTGTATAAATCCAAATATCAGTCAGATATTAAAATGTCCTTGTGATATCAAGATAAGAATATCACTTATTCATGTCTGATGAATCTTACAAAGCTGTAAATGGCTAATAGTTTGTTACAGACAGTTGTATTGTTGAGTATTTAAAATGAATGAATGAAAGTCATCACATGACTACATTTTATTTTTGGACTCGCTCTTGAAGGCTGGGGGCCAAAAATCAACAATTTTAAGTTCTGATACCATCTAGCTCAAATAGCAACATCATTCATATCTAAAGACTCATGCTACTTTGGACCATACCTTCACCTTTCTAAAATAAGCCACAAAAATTAATAAAAATCTATAAATGATGGATAAAATAAGAAACTGAAAATTTATTCAAATGAAAACAAAATAAAAAATGAAATAAACCATTGTAATCCCACCTACAAACTAGTCTATTTCCTAAAAAGTGTTTTATAAATGAATTTATAAAACACGAAATATCACTATATACTCCCGGACCTACAGCTCTGGCAACAGATGGTTTGTTAAAAATACTTAAATAGAGTTTCAGGTTCCTTATCTAAAAACTCTCTGGAAACTGCATTTTGAAAAAAGAATATCTGTGCTGCATTATAAATAATGCACTTTTCCATCGCCGTTGGAAAGCTTATCGCCTTTGGAAAGCTAATCTTCATCATTACTAACACAGGCATATGCCTAAAGATTCACCAATTTGTTGTTTATTTCTTAGAGAACTAGATACATAAATGACTGAAGTTGGTTTTTATGATCAATGCTTGAAGCCTAGATATCTGGGGAATAAAGTGTTACAAATTGCTTTATTTTTAAATAGACAATGGGTGCTTGGTCCAACCAAGTGTGGATTCGAGAGTAGATTAACCATTAATCAATAAAAAGAATTTACAGAAAAAATACCGTTTAGGGCCGTTGCACCTCAAACTTCCCCTAAGCTATCATACTTACAGCTACTATTGCTTTAGGAGACTCTTCAAATGGTGACTGAAGAATGCACATTAATTAATATATTGGATCAAGAAAGAAAACATATCTCTAAAATTCAGTGCATGTGTTATCAACTTTAATAAATTAATGTTTGAAAAGAACTCTTACTTTGTATTGTATTGGCTTATAAAATTGTTTTCAACACAATGACTAAAGCTATGTTTTAAAGCTCACCTTATTAAGATGAGAGGAAGTTCTTTGAGGACTGGTGCGGATGTTTTCTCCACTTATTCGCCGCCTTTTTGACGGACGTGGTGGAGCCAAATCAGTTTCATCACTGGCAGATGAGCGTGTACTCTGTCGCTCCTGCGTCTTTTGTTCTTGCCTCTTCTCTCCTCTTCTTGACGCTCTCTTGATAGCTGGTCTTGGAGGCAATGGTGGTGTTTCACTTTTTCTTGGCTTATTTTTTTGCCTAGTGTTGCGAGGAGGAAGTGGAGGTGTGGCTTCATAGTCTCCGTCTGATTGAGGGGGTGTGGCTTCCCTGTCATCCGGCGCTGGTCTTTTGACAGACATAGGTGAGCTAGTGACTGGAGTATTGGGCACTGATATTCCTGAAAAAAACAAACAAAAAAATAATGACCATTCAATTAAGCATTTTCTAATTCAATATCCTTTTACAATCTTCCAAAGAATAGGAAATATTAAGTTGAATATACTTGCATAGTCTCCATGAATATTCAATAATGCATAAAGGCTGGTCAAATCAATAGAGGAATTTTGTACAAACATTCAAATAAAAAATTACATTGCAAATATATACAACTGTGTTCAGCAAGGTAACATGGATACTCATTTTGTTTCTGATACAATGTTGCCCATATATCTATTTTCAATCTACAATCCACTTCAGTCCACTGGGTTTTTTTTATACAGCTCTTAGAGCAGTAATAAATATATGTTATAATATAGACTATATTATAACATACTGTATACTATATTGCTCAGAAACGACAAGGGCTAATGTGTATATGTCAGTTATTTGTGTTGATGCATTCGATTCATACTCTCGTGATCTTATTTCCAAGCAGGTTTACAGCTTGTGTGTTTTGTTTACTTGTAGCTCACCGCTTATACTAGTTTATGACGTCTATGATTTACGACAACTTCAAAATGATGAAAAAATATAAATATCATTTTCAAAAAGGAAACTGTATACAAAGGCTTTCATGTTATATTGATCAGAGTCACAAAAAAGCATTAGATGCCCTTATATTAAATCTGCTGCATTTATAATGCTTGTGATGATATGTCTATGACAAGGATTGAGCTTCTTAATCACATCCTTTTGTGAATGTTGTTGTTTTAAACTCATGTAAGCAAATAAAATTGTTTGATGTTCTTCGTAATATAAACTTCAAGTAAGTTCTTCATAAGTTATTCAAACTGGCCACTGAGAAAGATTTAGTCACCAGGGAACACGATTTATCATTTAAATTGTGTGTAATAACACACCTCATTATCCAAAATAAAAGAAATCAAATAAAATGTGTCCAACTTGTGCCTATTGCATAACCTCAAAGTGACCCTTTTTATTGTTGAGCCAAGAATGACAACTTGAAGTTTCTCTTCCCAACATGCAAGCCTTTCTCATTGTAAAATGAGGTAGGGTCAGGCTCCTCATCTTTCATGTGTAAAATAATCTTGAAAGCCTTGCGAAATTCTCGACTCATCCAGGCATAAATGATGGGGTTGATCCATGCATTAATCCACCAAACAATTGATAGCACCCTATCCATGACAAACCAGCCAATAGGACTTATCACTGACATTGTGAGTTGCTTTAAAATGTGAGGGGCGTAGCATCCTATGTAAAACCCAACAACCATTCCAAACATTTTCCACATTTTATTTTGTGTGTGCCGAACGTTTAATTTAGCTGGGTCTTTATCACCATTGGATTCAGTTTTGTGTCCCATAAATACATTTTGTTTACTGTGATTTGATAAATTTGAACCGGTAATTTCAACTTTCTGTGATATGGATGATGAACTACATGCTACAGGCCTATCGTCTGCCAGAGAACCAACCATAACTTCACTACAGATTTTTAATCTCTGTTTTTGCACTGTTCTAGCAATGCTAATGTATAAGATGACAAGAATTGTGCCGATTATGTAAAATTGAATTATATAAATTATAAATAACACACTGTATTTCACCAAATTTACATAACGACATTGGGTGATTTCCCCATCAGATTTGAATACTCCCATTAGAAAGCTGCTCAAGACAACACTCCAGATCCAGCAAATCCAAATTACCTTTTTGATAACGTTCATGGTCACATAGGAAGTGTATGTGAAAGGGTGAACAATGTAAATATATCTATCAACTGCAACAAGCAAAACACCCATGGTGTTGGCAAGAGATGAGACCATATTAGTTGTTTCTGTGAAATAGCAAGCCATCCACCAATATATATTGTTTGGTTTCGTCATCTGGAAAACGATCAACGTCACTGGCAAATAAGAAGATAAGATATCAGCACAGGCCAGATTGACAATCAAAAGATGAGCGATGGTGCGCAGCTTCTCAAACCTCACTGCTGCTAGAATTGTGAGACCGTTTCCAACAAATGTGAGAATCCCACCAAAAAGCCGCAGCATGAGATAAGTATAATCTACAATCATCTCAGCACTGAAAAAAGGAGCATTCTCATTGTGTGGATTGTCTGTTGCATTAGCGAAACTGTTATCATCATAATATATTTCACTGTATGAAATTGCTGTGGTAATTTCCATAATTTTCTAAACTGTATAAGCATTCACTGGGACCTATGAAACTGTTCACATTTGACGTCAATGGACATTTGCCAATAATGGATGCACACGTTCACACACACGTGTATATTAATTATCAAATCCTCTTAATAACTATTCCTCATTAATTATGATAATAAAATATTGTTAACTAATAGAGCTCTTGAATTCTTCTTTACATTTAAATTTTATATTCAAATATCCATCAAGGTTGCCATGTGGATTGGATTCCAGAATTCCCTGATTTAAAATGACTATTCCCTGGCAGACAGCAATTTGGCAGTTTGTCTTTCATATTCTGGACTATAGCAGACTTTTGTCATTGTCATTAACGTTTAAAATTTTATATATTCTATACATTAGTTGTTTCTATACTTGTCATTATGATTATTATTAAAGCTTAATATCTCATTTCACTCTATTTCTTTCATAATCTTCTGACCATGAAATAGTTGAAATTGTTCTCAAAATAGTAATATTTCTTTTACCCAAATTTTAAAATGCTGGCTTTCCCAAACCAATTCTAAATTACCTAACTTTTCATGACCTTGAAAACTAACCAGATACCCAGCAGGGTCTTGCTCTGTCACCTGATTTGGCTGTCATCATATTCAACAAAATAATGATAAAAATTCTTACTTTCATTTCTTTCACAACTTATACTCATCAGTTGGAGAAATGAGAGTGCATAAACCTTAGTAAAAGTCCCGGCTTTTTTTTATCAAAGGCTGAATGTGCACTGAAATAAGAAGTTTACTCCAATATCATTCATCACAATGAACCATCTGACAAACTGGTCATTAAAATGTAAAATCCAACTAAAAATGTCAGCTCTATCAGTCACAGTCACTAAATAGTGTCTTTTAAAGCTTTTTAAAAAGCTTTTTCTAAATCCAAGCATAAATAATTCAACAAGCCCTTCCAGCATATATCATTCAACCAGCCCCTAATGATACACAATTACATCAAGTTTTATGCTTTGAAGTGTATATTAGCAAAAGTAAAAGGCACATCAAAGTTTATACTGGTTAATGTGGTTCAACGGCTCAATGAAGCATGACATTATCTTTTATCTGAAATAAGAATAATATTCCATGAAATTTCAATCTATTAAAGTTACCTCGTCAATATCTAATTAAAATTGTTCCCTGAAATGTGACTGCTCATCCATGCATGACATTCATCACTGATACCGATACTTTTAATCAAGTTGCGTCATTTAGCCAAAAATGACAGTTGTCATTTTTCAAAGTTATTTTAAATATGATTTTAAGCATGATTTTTTTTCAGTAAGCCCCTATTGACAATATTATGATACAAATGTTCACTAAGCTTATATCTTAAAACTAAGCCTATGATGTCTGTACGTGCATCCAGTTTATGGACCAATCTCAGCAGTCGAGACAATGGTGGGAGACAATGGCGATCATTTCGACCAATGAGAGAGCAGCTAACAGACAATTACAAGAAGTGTCCATTGTAACAATGGTGGGAAGCAGTGATCACCACATGTCTACATTTCAACATCACATAGATGGCTTCCTCTGAATAAATGACAGAGAAAAATAATTAAACAACTGAGAAAAGAAGTGTTCAAATTAGCTGGCAACAGGATCATTTGGGGCAGCTACGGATTGTCTAGTTTTGCATAATCTCCAAGATAAGATACATTTTTTTTTGCAAGAAGTTGGAAGTGCTCAGGTTAGCATGACTCACTGAAGCTTGAGTTTCATCTGGGTCATGGACACTACATAAAGATGTATCATCCCCCCCAAAAAAACATTTATCTATCTGTAATAACCACTTAATAAAGTTTATGGCTCTAAGTGTTGAGAAAGACAGACAGTCGGATGGATGGACAGAAAGTGGCAGCTTTGTCATGTGACAGTTGCAGGTGAGACAAAAATTATTTCTGACTTTTATTTAAACTGTGGCACACCTGATGTTTTTCTCTGCATTGTTTGCATATTTTCCACATTTGGGGCTGTTCTTTTAGAGTCATTCATATTCTGATATCTAATATATCCAATGTGCATCACCATCTGTATTCTAATCAGGATTCAGTAAAGGCTTTGCAGAAATGGATATATCTGGAAAAAAAGATGGGAACTTGGAGCAATCATTCTTTGATGGTATCAATGATGGACTTCACTCTTGATTACATCACATATTTCTTTGCCTAGGAACTTGTCATTTCAGGACTAATCTTGAAAACCTTAGCTTTTATTATTATAGTTTTAAAAAATAGCCAAATTATGAATATTTTCAAATCTCTCAATTTTAATTGTTTTATTACCTTCATTAACTGTTTTATTGGTAAGAAATGTCAAAATCATTGGCTGCAATGTATCTATGCACTTCAATTTTGCATGTACTATGCATGCATGATCATGCACATACTGTCAGACCTTGTGAGCTGTGAGGCAGTTTTGTCTCTCAGCATGCACATTAATCAGAGATATGCTGATGATGTGCAAGGCTTCAAGCTGATATCTGTCAGCTTCACAGTCATGCCATGCAACAGCACATCTGTAAAACGATATGACATGGGCAATTAAAATGAGTTCTCTGAAAGAAGATCAGAAGAATTGAATATCAAAGAGCAATTAATAACACGATCAGTTGACAATTATGGTAATATACATGTGTATTAAACCATAACAGAGGTATGGAAGGTTTATATTAACAATTTACTGGCCACCTGTTCTGACCTATGGATTGATCTAAATCTTTGGCCTGTTGTTTCCCATTTTATGCCAATGAAATAATGACATCCTGACACATGTCAAATAACAGTTTTACCTGCATATTTCACACTGTAAAAGGAGTTATTTGAGGGAACATCCAAAAATGTCCACATAATGTTATAGTTCACATTTATGCAGACAATCAGACCTTCCTTTCAAGTTTGGGTTCAAACTGACTACTTTGTTGAGACAATGATCTTTTGTTTGCTTTTCTATGTAAAACCTGTTAAATATCAAGCTTATTCTTGGTATAACCTGCTTAATATCAAGCTTTCCTATGAAAATCTGCTAAATATCAAGCTTATTCTTGGTATAACCTGCTTAATATCAAGCTTTTCTATGTAAAACCTGCTAAATATCAAGCTTCTTCTTGGTATAACCTGCTAAATATCAAGCTTTTCTATGTAAAACCTGCTAAATATCAAGCTTCTTTTAGGTATAACTTGCTAAATATCAAGCTTTTTCTATGTACAACTTGCTACGTGTCAAGTTCCTTCTAGTTGGTCATTCAAAACAGCTGATTTAGAACTATATATCAAATAGAATTGTCACTAAATGTCAACTCTGCCATAATAATGGGACTCACCTGGGTCAGCCTTGAGAGGAAGCTGGTATCGTAGATTGGCCATGCTGCCCTTAGGTCGGAGAGATTTTAGCTGTACACTGCCTGTATTAAGCTCAGTCAAGGGGCTCTGAATGGCTGAATCGGGCAAGTAAGATGGCCGGTTCTTGCTCGCTGATTTTAGCATTTTCTGTAAAATTTCCAAATCAATTTCATATTAATTCATTATTTGCTCATCAAATCAGCTTTTTGAGAGAATAAATTCAGTACTTGGAGAAAAAAAATCAATTCTACAAAAACTCAATAGACCTTGAGTTTCTTGGCCTCAGCTTTCTGTCTCTTTTTGTCTGAGGTGCCAAACTTGCTGACTATAGAAGAAAGGCTGGTCTCTCGACTGTTGGTTGGAGTAGTCGATGCTGACTTCGATCTCTTTCCCTTTGGAGAGATGTCTGGGCTTTCTGCATCAGTAGCCTTTCCTACGTTACTGAAACTTGCCGTCTGAAACATTTTTTAACAAATTTACTAAGAATTGCCTGGAGGGAGCTTTCAGCAATTGAGGCTTCAGTGAACTTTAACTAAAATGGAACTGGGGTCTCACACCAGTACGCAATATTATCGAGATATTTTATGCATCAATATTTTACGCATCGATAAGTTTTTGAATCTTTCAAATGTAAATACAAAGACTGAAGGATCCATCATTGCGCAATATATTAACATTTCAATGGGAATGAATACACTATGGCGGCGCTTCAATCGTTTTAGCGCCCAAAATAAGAGCTTCTCCCCATCACTTCTGCTTATCAAAATGGTGACCTCGTGTGGCATATGCATATCTTAGCATTGTTAATTTCACATTTCTCCAATTTGTGCATGATATACACTTATTTATTGGAGGCAGACTACTGTTGACACAAAGTATAATATTTCTGTGAGTATTATAAGCTGAAGATATCAAATATATCGCCGTTGGGGGAGCTTGTACCCAGACAGCATGAGCAAAGTTCATTTACTTTTCATGCCGATAAAGTCAATTATTCTTTTATTTCGGTCCAGTAATATCGATATGTATCGATATGTATCAAATATTGATAAATCATAGATACGTATTGTATCGATGAAATCCAACGATGTGATTCTCGAATTGGAACTCAGGCACCTCTATGTTCTGTCAAGGCTTACATTCATCTATCTTTCCCTTTGCCATCTTAACCTATCAGAATAACATATAACGGAATATCACTGCCAGTCCTAATAATAAACCAACTACCATATTTACTTGAAAATAGGAAGACGACCCCCAAAAATAGTATAAGACGACCCCCAAAAATTGATGTTATTTTGCTTGAAAAGACCTATTTCCAATTACCGTAAATACCTGTATATTAGCCGAGGTTTTCATACCTAAACCCTCAGTTAATGTTTGGGGGACTGTCTTATACACAAGGGCAACCTGTGGACGGTCATTTTCGGCAAGAATAGTTAACTTTATCAGCGTGAAAAGCAGGCCTCGACATTAACAGGTGGCCCGGAGCTATATTTAACATGTGTCAGGCAAGTCCGGGCAACTGGATGTTTCTCTTTCACTTGCCCGGTGGGCAAGTGCTGTAATCTTGAAATAATATACCCCATAGCCAATAAAAAATACTTTTCATCACTGTGCACAGAGCTACGAATGCGATTGCCGCCACTTTGTCTGCGATTGATTATCTTGGCCGGGTGCACTCTTGTTCTAAAGTCGAACACATTTTTGGGATTCTTACTGCATTAAACATAGACTCATTTTGCAACCGTGCATGACTTTACACATAAATCGAATGCGTTTCTTAATCTGGTCCCCAATCATAATATCTACTTAGATTTTATATAAATAATGATCGGGTACCAGTCAAAAAGTCTTGGAATTTTCCATGAACAACATCATGATGCTGAGACATTTGGAACATCTCATCAGTGTATTTTGGCGTGAGTTTTGGTGAAGAGAACAGGTTGAACAGATTTTGATAAAATAAGATATAAAGTACAAATCCTTATTTTATTCAAAAATAGCTTTTATTTTTCTATCCAGGCAAGTGAATTGTATTTCAGGGCAAGTAGATTTATGTCAAGGCCTGAAAAGTAAATAAACTTTGCTCATACTGTCCAGATACAAACTCCCACAACGGCAATATAATTAATATCCAGGTCAAGAATTTCTCCATGAAGTAAAACGTAAATACGATGTACGTTGCGGTAATTCACGTCCGCAACACGAGGAGAAGCCAGGGATCCATCATTGCGCAATATATTAATATTTCAATGGGAGTTAATAAGGCTACGGTCGTTTTTGCGCCAAAAATAAGAGCTTGTCCCCGTCACTCCAGCTTTTTGAAATGACGACCTTGTATTGCGTAATTCATGTTAAATGGATGGTTTTGTTCTGCCTGCAAAGCGTAAAATGTGATAATATTGGGTAAATACCTTTATTTATCATTTAAAACGCAATTAAAATCGATCCGCTACGTCTGATGTCTATTATTTCGAAACGCTTTGTTTTGACTTTGTTTTCACCGATTCCAATTATCAGCGTTCACAGTTTTTTTACAATTCCTCATTGTTTTTACTGCTTCGAGTCGTGTCTTCCCTTTTTGACAGAAATGCTTTCACATGTGGATCAATTTTAATTGCGTTTGAAATGATAAATAAAGGTATTTAAGGTATTTTACAATTACGCTTCTCAGGTCGAGAATTTCACCACTTCTTTGATCTTAGAGTCAAAACAAAGTGTTTTTATTATTTATCATTTAAAACTCAATTAAAATCGATCTGCTACGTCCGATGTCTGTTATTTCGAGGATGTCCCGTACATCGTTTTACATTTTACTTCGTGGAGAAATTCTTGACCTGCAAAGCATAATTTGTGATAATATTGGGTAAATACCTTTATTTATCATTTAAAGCACAATTAAAATCAATCTGCTACGTCCGATATCAGTCTTCCCGATAGTCGCCAGACATTCAACGGACATTCGGTCCGGCAAAATTGACCTTTTTGCCAGACCGAAAGCATTTTATCGGACCGAAAAAAAGAAAGAATAATAGACGATTTCAGCGTGAAATGTAAACAAACTACGCACATACCGTGCAAGGAACAAGCTTCCCAAACGGCGATATAATTAAAATAGTTGCTTTGTAATACGTATAGAAATATTCTGACGTGTCAGTAATAGTCTGCCTTCGTGTAATAAGTATAAGTTATGCACAAGTCAGAGAAAATGTGAGTTTAACAATGCTAAAAATACGAATATAAGACACGAGGTCGCCATTCTGAAAACCGGAAGTGACAGGGATAGGCTCTTATTTTTTGGCGCAAAAACGATGGAGCACCACCACAGTGTATTCATTCCCATTGAAATATTATTACATTGCGCAATGATCGATCCCTGACATTTCGTATTTACGTTTTACTTTTAAAATGACTGCCGATCTTGTCGAGGGATAAATTTTGCACTATTTTGAGAAAAGTTAGAATTTTCACAGAAATACATGTCGGACACGAGGTCCGACAACGGCGGAAAATATGCCGGACCTTGGCAAAAAATATCGGTCAGGACCGGCGGTCCGGCGGTTATCAGGAAGACTGCGATATTCGTTATTTCGAAATTTCGGAAAAGAGAGGAACCCTCTAAAAAGACTGAACATTGGCATTGGCATAGGCCAATTGCGGGTCACCGTACTGCTCCATTGAAAACAACACACTGGAACTGCACAATTAAAATCGGAAGTGCATAAAAAACTCTCTAAAATCTAATCATTAAACAAGAAATAGTTATGCTCCACATGTGACATGGATGAGATAAAAATAACAGACAAAACAAAAAATTAAAACAAAAGTTACAACACCCAAACAAAAATTACAACAAACAAAACAAAAATTAAAATAGAGAAAAACTTAAAGCACAAAAATGAAACAAGTAATCATTGCAAAATGATGGGATGGTTGAAATTAAACATTTAGTTTGGTATTTTATAGCACAATGGAATGCAAAGTACAGTCTTTTAATGTAAATATCGCTCAGGTGCTACAGCGAATCATCGATCAGATATTTGACTGTCATTTCTCTTCTAATTGTCTGATTTACACCAAATTTGAACTAAACTTATTTTAAATTATTTGTTCTAGCGATTGGGAATCATATCAAAGCAATTTAAAGTGATTTATGTGCAACAATGGGCGACAACAATGTTGTCATCTTGAACTTTTGTTATGACGCACTTATCTTTCTTTGTTTACATATTATAGGAATGTATTCATATGCGTGCACATGCACAAATTGGAATCTATCACATGCACACAGTCAAACACTACACAGTGGTGTCAGTTACTTAAACCATATCGGCCACAGAAAAAACTGAATCACAAACCACAGGAAATGAATTCACACTCTCCATGATTGTACCGATCACAGAATAACAGATAGTCCCTGTCGGTAATCATCGTCAAAAAAAGGAACCATCCGTGTTTCAAAAAAACAAGTTGGGAATCTGCAATCACACTGTTACTGAAGACTCTAACTTAGACCAAGAGCAATGCTCTGTCTATCCCGAGAGTTACTCCGTGGAGCTGATGTGGTCATCCAGGGCTATCCCGAGAGCAATAATATTGTTCTCAGGTCTATCGCATTTGAATTTGAAAACTCAACTGACACATATTCGAAAAATGTATTACCTTTCTCCCTTTGAAGACAGCAAAAGCTGACATTTTCTTCGATCTGAATGACATTTTTTTCTTTGTGATTAGCTGACAGCCAGACTCCGCCAAAATTCAAACCCTCAGCTGTCTGACACTGTAAAGGTCAAGGCCGTTCACGGCGAAAAAATTCGCTGGCAGAAACCAACGGTAAGCTTGTCTGGATAATTGTGTTACCTACAATATTCTTGTCTTACATTTCCCAAAGACTCTCCTTAAAACGTTGACATAATTATGCTACATTCATGTTAGATATAATGACACTGTAGAGCTTTTCTTCAACTTCATTTCATGTTTCGCTCCTCACGTGTGGTTTATCCGGAAGAGGCTGAGGCGCTTGCGCGGTGACCTAAATTCCGTCGGCAAGAACGCTTTTGCACAGGACAATTTTTGATAAAACTTCCATTTGTCTTGAAATGGGGTGAATTACATTCAGGAGGTGAGTTTCAAATTTATCGCATTTCATAAGTTACACATCTATACACTAAAATACTACCCTATTTAAACAAATTTGATATAAAGGCCACTTAAAAATAAAATCTGATGGTTTCCTAGGAAATTCTCGTTAACCTCATACAACTGTCACTGCACTATAAACTGTCAGTGTCACTGTCACTAAGTGTCAGTATCAATATATTTCCCAGACACAGTATGATGAAAACATTAGCTAGGAAATTCACACACACTTAACAGCTGCTAATTTGTTTAAGGGAATAGTGTCATTGCAGAAATGTGACTTGAGTTTGAGCTGAAAGCATTAATATATTGCTTTCAGGTCTGAGTCAGCCCACAACTTGGCAAGCCAAGTGCATATTTGTATTCCGCACACTTTCTTGACCCTAGTCGTACCGGGCCTAGTATCACTGTCAGGCTATTCTCATGCTTTATTGTAGTCATACTGTACCCTTTACACCACCACACCCAAAACAAACCATGCCACCATCACCTGTACCCTATCTGACCAGTACATTTCTTTACGCTTTATTTTGCAAACATAATATTCGGCAAGTTTTTGTTAAACATCTGTAAGGAACATCACAAGTATGGACAGTCAAAGTTATGTTTACTTGTTAATTGATGATGATTTAACTGTTTTAGCATTGTTAAATGAAAATATATGGCAGCTGATGGTTATTCTCACCATCTGCTCTCTCATATCCACTGCATTTTCACAGCACTGCGATCATATTTGACCCAATTTTTGCACACGGCACATCCAGAACACCAATGACGGGATATTGTCGTCTCTGCCTTTCAGCTTTACATTGTTGTTTGTCTTAGTTTTGCCTTATATATAAATGCAGTAGCGTGGACATTGTCTTGAACAATGCTGATGGTAGATATGCATGTTGTTTACCTTCACGGTTGAATGCCACTGTAGAAGGGCATATTGGGTGTCAGGCAAAAAGGTCAAGTTGGAGGAAATGCCAAATTCAAAATTCTACATTTTTAGAAAGTTGGCAAAGGGCCTTGTGATATGTCATGCAAAGTATGAAAAGGATATTTTAATTTTAAGTATTCTTTCAAGGCATTTATGTGCTAAATATATGGTTTTCTGGAATTCAATTTTGAGATTTTTGATCTCACAGCCTACTAATGAGAATTTATCTCTTCTGGTCAATTTTAAAACTTGAGCTATTCATTATCCAAGACTATTTAACATCAACAATTCTCAGCTGGTGAAGTTGGCAATGTCCATCAGTGGCTACAAGCAGTCTCTCCAGCTTAACTATTGACATGAGAGTTTATTCCTAACATCTGAAAAACTGATCAAAGATGATTACACTCACATCTTGTGTACTTGTTCTGATCTTGGAAAAATAATGAATAATAAAAGTGGAATAATATGTATAAGCATTATAAATTAATGATAAAGATATTTGCCTTTCATATCTATATACTGTTTGAGTTGATGCACTCCAGTAAATGTCTGAAAAAACCTATTTGTACAGGGACCTAATTTATAGCCCCTTTTTGAAAGCACACTTCTTTCTTGCCGTCATTTTTATGTGGAGTGTTACCACAGGGGCACTGAAAGGTAAAATCTAAGAGTATGGCAATATGCTTTTGACGTCATGAAAGGTATTGTCTTTGGATAGTGCCAGAATGCCGTTAAACAGTGCTACTTTGCAAACATGTAAATTTCGCTCATAGTTGTAACAAAAGCTAATTTTACATGTCATTTTCTTAAAATCAGTTTATTACACTCATAACTGTTCTTTTATTCCAAACTTTTTTCCTATACCTTTATTTATTACCAAAACATTCCTGTCACAGCATTCAGAATGGTAAGCACCATTTCAGTTGCTATGTCTACAAACCTGTCCCATCATGCATTGTACTTTACAAAAGAGACACTTGATAGATCACAAATCTTGAAACTCAAGTAGTGACAGTTGATTGCTGAACATGTCTGAAAGATTTTAAAAAATCTATTTATTGATGATGACTTTATTTGCAGGAGAATGGCAGATCACAAGGAGCACAAGATGGATGTGGTGTCAGAAGGCCTGCTGGATGAGATCAGTAAACCTCCCAGTGCAGGTAGCCGTGGCAACAGACGTGCTGGTGACCGTGCTGCCTCCCGTGACAATAGAGGCTCTGCTGTCCGGAGGTCCAAGACACCATTGTCTGGGGGACTCCAGTTTTTGACTCCCGAGGAGATCATGAGACATGTGAGTTGAGGAACAACTGCTTGTATTGAATATACAGTCTTAAAGGTTAATATGGTAATGTTGAATTGCTGGTGTTACTCAGTTTGATTCAAAATGCTGAAGGCATGAAAAACATGATCAGTCAATGGACTAGCATGTCTCCATTTGATCATGACTGAATATTACTTAATTGGTAGTATATCATTATTCCATAAAATGGGACAGATATGTGTGCATTGATTTTTGGCATTTTGTCACTGGACCAACATATCACATTTGTACACGAGAAAGCATCTATATACCTGCAGCTAGAGGTTTTAATTTTCAAATAAAGAGAATTCTAATGATGGTAATATTTTCGATTACAGGAGTTTGACCTAGAGTTGGAGGAGTGTGGATCCTCACAATCAGACTACACAGACGAGGATGATGGCAAGAGCAACATCAACACTGTACGCACTTCTGAGATATTCAACATTGCCGAGCCACTTCCTGACCAACCACTCAGGAACAACCTTGGTCAGACGCAAGAGGAAACCGAGGAGGATAAATATTTGGCTTCAAGACAACTCTCCTTGTACAGTAAGCTATTGACCATATTGGGAATTTCACATTTTAGTTCAATTGCATAAGTTTTAAATGCAAAATATGAGTGAATTTTAAGTTTATTTACCTTTTGAGATCTACATCTCCAATTAGGAGCATTTGTCTTGTGTTTTAAACATTAGGAGCATGCGTCTTGAACTGTGCACATTTGGAGCATGTGTTGTGAGCTGTTCAAATTAAGAACACTTGTCTGGTGCTGTACATGTAAAGACCATTTTGTTCAAATAGAGAGCATGTGTTTTGAAATCTATACATTAAGATCCTTCATTTTGAGCTTTTCAAATCAAGAGCATTGTGTAAAATTAAGAGCATTTGTCTTGAGAGCTGTATAATTAAGAGCATGTCTCTTGAGAGCTGTATAATTAAGAGCATTTGTCTTGAGAACAGTATAATTGAGAGCATGTGTATAATTAAGAGCATGTATTTGTCTTGAGAGCCTTTTGAGATCTATAACTAATAGCATGTGTCTTGAGAGCTGTAAAATTAAGAGCATTTGTCTTGAGAGCTGTATGATCAAGGGCATGTGTCTTGAGAGCTGTATAATTAAGAACATGTGTCTTAAAAATGTATGTGTTTTAAGCTATATAATTAAGAGCATGTGCCTTGAGTTGTATACATTATAGACAGTTGTCTTGAGCTTGACACAATTCGAGTGCTTATTTTGAGCTGTACTCATGCCTTACTTTTATTGAGCAGCTTCTCTGGGTGACAATACTGAACTAACGGTGGACAGCGATGAGGAGAGGAGCATAATCCGGGAGATCCGGGATGAGATCACCAAGCAGGTCCGGGAGGAAATGAAAGATGAAATTGAGGTGTACCAGTATAAACGTGACAAACTGGAGAGTCGTGGAGAGGGGGAACCAGATAAAAAAGAACAAGCTGAAGGTTATAATGATTTAGTATTTTTGTTATTAAATTTAGTTTGTAATCAATTTGTCTATATTTTTATTGAATTTAAGCACTTTGCAAGTCCGATATTTCCCAGATGAAAGTTGTCACATGTTACCTACATTTATCCAGTAGAATTGGTTGTAAGTGATTTATTCCTAATCAGATGTTATTTATAGATTTCCTCAGGGATATCCTCAAATGAATGGTTGTTATTGCAGAAATGGATCCTAAGCTAAAACAAGCAATCTTAAAGATGAAAAAGCTTGACCGTATCCTTGCCAAGAAGATTAAGAAAGAAAAATCTGTCAAGAGGGATAGGATTCTATTACAAAGAAGGTAAACTTTGGATCATACAATACAATATTGGGACATGATGTGTTCTTTGACATTAATATTTTAATGTAATTGATTTTTTTCTTATAAATGAGCAAAATTTAAGGTGATATTAGTGTTATGTTTCTGCAAATAGGTTAAAAGAAGAACTGGATAATCTTAAAACTGAAGGCAAAGAGGAGTCACGGGAAGTGAAATCCAACACAGAAAAATTCCTTGCATTGGCACTGCCACCAAGTCACAATGCAGGTTAGACAACTTTAAATTAGATTCAGGAAATTGTTAATGTAGATTCCCCTGTAGTGTAATGCCTCTAGGATAATTCATTTGTTCCTAATTAGTAAAATATAATATATTATTCTTTATATTTAATATGGTGTATTATGGAAAATTATATAATTTAGTCTAACCTATTACAAAAAAATAGTACCCAGAGTGCTCCTGTACACACTAACCCTTTACTAACCTGTTTATGTATTTGTTCCCATAAAAACAAACATAAAACATATAAACAATCACCCATAGAAGTGGAAGGTGATCAGGTAGTTGAAACAAGTTCTAGCTGCAGTCAGCATCTGGAACTTGTTCCTTATAGTGAAAACAGAGCTTTGTCAGAAGATAATGATGGTAGGTACTGCTGTCAAAAAGTGCTGTCTTTCTGTTAGTTTCTGCACTACTCTGACTTTCACCTTTGATACTCACATTCACACAAATATTTCAATACTATGTCCACAAAATCAATCAGATACACTTCTGTGTTACACATGTGCACAAAGTGCATTCAATGATTTATGACATGCACTTGATTTTATACTCTTTAAACTCTTTTGCTTCATTACACAGATGCATTATTATTAAGTGTTTTTAAATGTCAACAGAACAGTACATATGGGCCTTTTTTAAGGAGATAATTTTTACATATAATATGATGTTTTTTTTGTTTTGTTTTGTTTTTTGTTTTTAGTTTTATTGACCACAGAATTGTTTTAATTTTGGAGGTCCATCTAACCTTGCCACATAAAAACTGATACCATTCATATAATTTTATATATTTTTGTTTAATTCTTTTAGCATTTGTAGGAAATAGTATATTTTCAATAGCAATTTTTTTCTTTTGATCTTTGATTACTGGTTACATAAGCTTTTGTAACATCAGGGGACTTGTGGGAATGATCCTTTGATCTTTTGGGTTGTAAGGGAACTGTCTTTAAGTAGGGCAATGATCAGATCCCATGGTTAACACTTACACAGCACTCTTTATTGTTGCTATTTTTACTCAGAATCTCTGCTTGTATGCAAATATACTAATATGCTACCATGCCCTAGCTGGGAGACCAATTGTCGAACATTTGAACCATCAGTGCTAAAAATAGCCTCTGACTTAGCTGCTGCTGGTATCGGAAGGTGTGTTGTATACTCTGTGAAGGCACTATATAATCAGCAGCTAACTTTGTCCCCCTCCATGGAAACTTGATGTACAATGAAGCCAATAGTAACACAGCTAGCCGTAGCCATGTATACTATTATTATTGACACCACAGATTATTACAGTACCTTTTGTGCCATTTACACAAGGCATCAAGTTTGTATAGACTACATTTTATATAATTTTCTGTGGAATTATATATATGAAACCTGATTCTGAACTTTCATGCACTTTCATGCATATTTGTTGCTTGCTAATGTTCAGTTGGCTGTATCAGAATGATGAATTGACACAAGTACATCATGCTGGGATGGTATTGTTATATATTTTGACCATTTACATAAAGTGATCAAGGTACTAGGTCTAGATATAATTTATTACACAGAAATGATAGCGTCACAATGCAATTACTATAGTTCAAAGTATACATTTTTTTATTTCACAGAATAATTCACATTACATTTCTCAGATATATATTTAAATGTATCTTGTTTTAAGAATATTCCCTTCAAAAGGTCAGTTTAACCTATGAAAAGTTTCAATTTTCAAATATGGTACTTAAAAAGCTGTGTATTTTCCAGGGGTGAGCTTGATTGATGCTGAAGAGGATGAGAATGAGGACCTGCCTCCAGTTACTCCAGTATTCCAGACCCAGGTCCTGGAAGATATGCTCAATTCAGAAAATAAGAATGCATCCAGTCTTCAAGGTGCTTTCCTGATTACTTTGTATTTGTTAGTCAGGTTACTGATCACGAAATATTTACTTTATATATCTGCATCTCTAAAATGTTTAATTATTATTTCTCAGAAATAGAATTGTTGATCACTGAATGATTACTTCAGATATCAACAACTCTAACTCTAAAATGTGCAATCATAGTTCCCTGGAAATCAAAATATGTTGTATTTTGGTATTGCAATAATATGCATAATATTGAAATTGATAAATCTAATTTTAAGCCTACCCAAATAAATAAAACATGGAAGTTGTCTGGTCCCATAATCAGACAATCAGCTATATGAAATCACAAACTGCCATGGAATTATGTTTGGTATATTGATGTGTTTAGATGGCATGTCCAGTGTGGGCAGTGATACACCACATGGAAGTCAGACCAGTGCTACCAGCCTTGGCAACAGTACCAGTCTAGGGGGCAGCACCGGCAGCAGACAAAGTGGGGGCAGGCATAAGAAGAATGATAAAGATTTCATCAAGAGGAATATGCAGGTTAATTCAATATTAATAGGTCTATCAGATTATACCTAAATGTTAACTCCATGTCAGATGCTTGCATAATAAATGCTTTCTGTAACCCAAGACAAAAAAGAAAGGGAAGCTCAGTAAATACAAGACCATCCATAGCAGCCTCAATTGACCCTGCTGTGATCAAATCACCCTGTTTTGATTAAATTGAACTTTCTACCATTATCATTTAAATTAAACAATATTTCATTTATCTCTACTGTATTATCTCTAATTGTCACCCCAAGCAGAAACTTTGCCTCTGAGGGGGCCACTAATATGTGACTGTCTGACATGCCAAGACCAGGGTTCAAAATTGACTGTTTTTCAGATTCCAAATCGATGTTTAGTAACTAAATGGTCTTATTGCACTTGACAAATAGTTTGATGGAAAGAATAATTGTACAGCACAGTGTTATTCAATAACATCATGAGCTTGAATAATAGATATTTTTTTTTTACAAAAAAATGTCTTGTGAGGGGTAAGGGGTGTCTGATAAGGGATACTTATTTCATTTGAAAAAGAAATGTTAGATTGTTTTATTTAAAATTTTCTACTTCTGCAAAACATTGCAAATTTTCCCAGCATTGTCACTATGGAAATGTCTTATAACTGTTACTTAGCTGGTCTCTGATTGGTGAAAATTTCACTCTTAAACCCTACTCTTGTCTCGACTGCAGCGATTGGTCAGGGAACTTGATATGTGTTTGAAAGACTCCTGGTATTATTGATGATATACCGTATACAGTGTTTTCTGACATCAATTCTTTCTACTAAAAATTATCATATATAATGATCATAATTTGTGTTGTAGCTTGCTGCTGATGCAGGAAATGCTATCGCCATGACAGATGATGAGAAGAAGAGGATAGAGGACCTGTTGGGGGATCTGGAAGCTCTGCCAGAAATACCTGAGGACCAGGAACAGTCTGTGTCAGGGGTATGTAAGCTTAGTGTCCCTGTCACCATCAACTCACACACATGCATTGGTGATAATGTCAAATAAAACAACAACTCATGCATAGCCTTGATTTAATCTAAAATGTCCCAAGAGTATACTCCATTTTCATATTCAATTTGGTTTGAACATTTTTTATTCCCATTTGAACAAAGGTTTTGAGCTTTGACACAAAACACATGGAGCTCCAAATCAGATTTTACTAGCTTTAAAAGAGTGCATGTAATTTTGCAGGAGACTCCAAATCCCTTTCAAGTGGCGCTTCTACCTGGAGATGGTTTCATGCCGGACAGAGATGAGCAGCATGCTCTGGAAGACATAGACAACCGGCTCAGGGCCCTGCTACCGGCAGAAGACTTTGAGTCGATCGCCAGCATGACTCCGCGATCGGTGGCATCTCATCACACTCAGGTGACTAAACGCATTCAACTCACGCACAGACGCAAATCTACAGACACTTGACTCTCTAATGACTTATTGTAAATAGCTATCAGAAAAGTCAAATATTTTTAAAGTAAAGTTGATGTGAATATCGTTTATGTGCCATTTATTCTTGGTTTTTCATAAGGGTGATATTGAAGAGATTTGTCATCTGTTTTGGAAAAAGAAAAGCAGTTTATGTAAATAATCAAAGGTTTATACATTAAAGCTATCATCTTGTTAACATGATATCAAATTTGTTATCAGATATCCATTTTTTAAAGTATAAATTTTTTTTCTCTGGAAATATGAAATGATTTTTTAGAATAAAAAAAACAAAATGAAAAAAGTTTCTAATAAGCTTAATAATTAACATGTGAGATCAAATACAAAAAAAGATTGGGATCCTAGATTTATTATTGAGGATAAAAGTCATTTGTCAGTTTACAAAACTAACAAATGCATGTGGTCTTAAATTACATTTACTATGTATGAATTCAAGAGACATTGTAGATATACTCATTTTGAATTTGATCAATAAATGTAACTTATTCTAAAGCAAGGATCTTTTACTTGAATCTTGTTGATGAGTTTTCAAAGTTAGAAACAAGATACTTTTTTATTTAAATTATATTTATGATAATTGAACATCTTTAACCCAAAATCTGAAGCTAAAACACAATATAATGAGCCCGAAAGAGTTCCTTTTTTTCCAGTGATGCTTTAATATTACTCATTAAAAAGCTTTCCCTAAACTTTATTGTGCAACTATCATCAAAAAGTAAATACATTTAGGGAATAGTATTTGAAAAAAAAATAGATTTTTAATATTCAATTCAAGGAATGCCTCTTAACTAGATAATTCCAGGAAAATATATTTCCGCAGTGAATACAACAGTTTTTTTAACAGAAAATATTTTATTTGTTTAAATTATCAATCACTGAAATGTAGAAGAAATAGGAATTTCTGGATTAGGGGACCAACAGTAGTCTGTGTAGAAAACAAATTTTAGATTCAAAATATATCATTACTTTGAACAAAATTAGGTGTTTTAAAGCCGGATAATGAATCGAGTTACAAGTATTGTGTTTTAGCTCAAGCACACAATTTAATGAGGAAGCGATGTTATTCCTTCATACTATAAACCATAATTTCTGGTTGATGCTTTGGTTTCTAATTTGAGCAATAAATTAAATACACTGCTTTTTAACCCACTGAGCTTAATGTGCAGTTTGTGTCAAGTTTAAAGAAACATTTAACTTCAGAGATCTAATATATTGGAAACAATCAGGTGGCCCATTTCTGAGCTTAATGTGCAGTTTGTGTCTGCTTCAGAGATCTAATATAGGAGAAACAATTAGGTGGCCCTTTTTGGATGATATCTATTTGACCTTTTTTGAAGAGAGGAAAAAACTGCCCTTTTTGACACGTTTTGAGGATATCATGTTATTTTGAGTGTTTTAGTTTTCAATCAGATTATCACCTTGAAGAGTGACGCCTCTTTAAATGAAGCATTATCTTTACTGTTAAAAAGGTCTTAGAAGTTTTTGTAACACATCAAGAGCGGTGATATTTAATGATGTGAATCTTTGAATTCAGCTTTTTACGCGCACTGCCTTGTTGTCCGATAACATGGAGGATCTGCCTGGAGAGAAACCACTCCTAGAAAACAAGGAGCAGAGAGATCTACAAAGAAAACTCAAAGACATTGAATCCGAACTGGAGAGATTGACATCTGCTGTGGAAATGGAGGTAAAACAGCTTATGTGCTCTCTTCTTCAGAATAGAGTACTTTGTAATTTGGTGTAACCTTAATTTGCCAAAAGCTCATTTCTGGGTATTTTTAGCTATGCTGATTTTGTCAGAATAACTTTTGCAGTTGTGGGAGGAAATATTCTGTCAATCTGTCTGTCAAACTGTGTCTTCTCCAGTGCAACTGCAGGGTAGATTTTTTAGCGATAAATTGTATTCATGATGGAATATTGTCAGGTGATAAATCCTATTTATTTTCCATCAGATCCGATCCAAATCATTTTTTTTCATGATTTTTTTTCAAAATACAATGGAAAACAGTGTATTGTTTGAAACATCCAGGGCCTCAATCTACCATCTTAAAATTGCATCAGTTTGAGACTTCTGTAGTAAAGCAATGCAGACATGACAGAGTCAGGCGCCATATTGTTACAGTTCTTATTAATAAACATTTATCACACTGATTGTACTTTATCTGCAGGAGTTTGGTAAATACTTAAAATTATCATTTTTAAAGTACTTTTAGGCATTTTCCAGAAATTTTCACAAACATCTGTGAAAATGAACCTGGTCATCATTATCGCCTTGACATGATTAGCCAACTGATGTGGTTCTGTCTGGTGTATTGCAGATGGAGGACCCCCACCTGTCTAATGACCAGCTTCAGGATCTGCTGGAACAATGTGCCAGAACCATCTCCAGAACCACTGCCGAAACAGACTCACTCTCAAGGTAACTTTGCAAGATATAAATAATATATACTTGAGCTAGATTCACGCTTACAGGTAAAAATGTTTTATCAGGCTTCTATCAGAGGCCAGCATACAAAACTTGATCTAAAAGTAGATATATTTCAGCCGGTCGTCAGTGGTGATGTCTCGTCAGAGTTTGATAGAGAACCCTCCCAAGTTGCCTGATGATGTCCTGCAGAAACTACTACAGGATGCAAGAGAGGAACTAGCCATATCAGCTCCACCTACTGGCCGCTCTGATGACAGCAGTGAGGACAACAAAGGTATGCACATAATTGCTGTAGTAATTAGTGTATTATACTTTGGACTTTACTGTACAATAAGTTTTGTCATATCAATGCCTCCATGATAAGTTTCTGTTACTTAAAATGGACTGCATTAAAAAAGAGATTAACCCTTTGTCATTTGTTCTAAAATATTAATATATATTGGTAGTAAAAAGCCTTGATAATATTTACATCATTTTGAATTATTTGGGCAAGATGTGTGAAAAATTACCAATAACAACATTTGTATATATAAAAGTTTAGCTTAGCATTAATAAGTTAAGCATAGATTAAAAATGTATCTAATTTTCAAAAACTATCATTTACTCCCACTCTTGTGATATTCATACTTAAAAGGAGGAATATTTGACTGGTCAAACATTGGTAAGGCATGGGAGCATCTGTCTTTACACATGAAAACACAAGGAGCACTATGCACTTCATGATGTCTCACTTATTATGTGATACTAATGTTTTAATGTCCTTCCTTTTTGTCATATTGTCATCCACCAGTCTGGCTGTCCATTCAGACATGTGACTTAAGTGATGAAATTATCACAAGATTATGTAAAATGTAAAGGTATTATGCACCAAGTTTTTAAACCTGATTGAAAAATAATTATTGAATAATAGATATGTTTGTGTCTATTATTTCCAGATAATTTAGTTTTAAATAGTTCATAAAGGCTCTTTAGACATGATTCTTATTAAAGTTAATATGACAGTAGCTTAAGTATTCAACATTTGGCCATGGTAAAATTTTGTATCAGTTCACATGCTATTTATAATCTTAAGTTGATTAGTTGGTGCATAATCCCTTTTAATTAATGGACCGAAAATCCTTGATGTTGTAAATGTTCACAATGTTATGTGTAAAGTATCAGTCTAATTCTTATCTTAAAACATTTTCTCAATAATGATGTTGATCTTGGACTGAGACCATATGAAGTCAGTCTTTCTCAGTATTTTGTCTTCAGCATGTCATACTTGAAATGCATGCAGCATATCACAATCAAATTTTACAAAATACAATGATATTGAAAAACAAATTTCAAGCAAGATATAGGAATTGTGAATAAAAATTTCAAATAGAATCAGAAATTTTTCTCAAAGCTATATGAAGAGTTTGGTATCATTGTATTCACTCAAGAGTGATAGATGCAGGGTAAAACTGGAAATTGCTTATAGTTAATGTAAATTTAGAAAGGGCTGAATGGTCAGTTTACCCTTCAGAATCTCGGGGCTTCAGGGCTTTTGTCCATCCGGTATCTGACAGGTCATGAAATGACATTTTAATTACTCATTATCCATGGGAAATAGCCCACAAAACAAAATGGATTTTTTGAAATATGTATATACATTCAATCATTCATTTTTCTCTCTCTGGTACATGTAAATATAAACTGAGAATAAGATAATGACCCTGGTTTTTCTTCAGAATCTGTTGTTGCTTCATCTTACAAAAGTAAATTGAAAGTTTCCTGTGTCTGTTTGCAGATGAAGTGGATGAGGTAGTTCTCAAATCAATTAGTGAGGAACACCTAAAGCAGTTACTACAAGATTCGAGGACCACAAGTCGTGCCATGGCATCCCGCTCTGGGTCCCGTGCCAGCTCTGCAGGGGGCACCACCTGGCCTCGCCCACCAGATGGTGCTGTAGAGAACGGTTACTATGATCACTACAATGGGTCAGGTATGTCTGATGCCGAGAAACTTGCTGGGAGAATTCCATCCAGAGTTTATAATATGCAAGAAAGTTACGAAGATCGGAGACCATTTTTACCTGAGATAGACCCCAAAGGAGTTTTAAGTACAGCGAAGCAGGGCGGAGTCAGGCTGAACAATGAGGACTCCTCAGCCCGCCGACCACCTAGTACTTCACTCCTCTCTGCTGTGACCGTCCGTAACAGTTTCACCCCACCTAATCAGGGTGTGGTTTACCAATCATTTGAATCAGAGACTGACCCAGTGCCCAGACCGCCCTCTAGTGGCCGCCGAACAAACAGTGCAGGGAAACACAGAAGCTCATCAAAAATGAGTCGCAATTCTTTTGATGATTAAAGAAAAAGATTTTCCACTTCAATCTCATGAATTGTTTAATGGGAATTAATGGGATGATAGATTTTGCTATTCATCTTTTGAAGATATTTAATGAGAATTAATGGGATGTGTTAAACTAGTGTCAATATGACATATTTCACAGTATTTCACAGACATTTATCAGGCATAGCCACATTGGAATATCTGTACTAGTTTCACTGATCCCCAAGACAGGTTGACATATTATTCTCATAGTATTATCACATGTTTGTTCACTATATTAAATATTAATTTGAAAATGAAAATGAAAACAAATTCAGTTTGAGTTTTACATTGTTCTGGTAACCAGATGAGTGACTTTATTAATAAGTCTATATAAATTGTCCATATTACCTGAAATGTCAATACTATACATGCAATATACACATAAGCATGCAAAGGATACAGTTACATTTACATGTATATTATCTGGCCAAAATTGCTCAACTGTTAGAGTATTCCCCTTGAGGCCCAGGAATTCCTGGTTTGAATCCCGTCCAGCCATTATCAAGCACTATGAACACACATTGTCTGGAATCAGCACTATATAGATATCCCCTTTACCTTTTTTATTTTTTCTTATTTGAGGTATGGTCAAAATATGTCACTCATATTAATTAGTACGTGTCAGGTATGGTCATAATGTGTCACTCATATTACTTGATGTCAGGTATGGCCATGATGTGTCACTCATATTACTTGATGTCAGGTATGGCCATGATGTGTCACTCATATTACTTGATGTCAGGTATGGCCATGATGTGTCACTCATATTACTTGATGTCAGGTATGGCCATGATGTGTCACTCATATTACTTGATGTCAGGTATGGCCATGATGTGTCACTCATATTACTTGATGTCAGGTATGGCCATGATGTGTCACTCATATTACTTGATGTCAGGTATGGCCATGATGTGTCACTCATATTACTTGATGTCAGGTATGGCTATGATGTGTCACTCATATTACTTGATGTCAGGTATGGCCATGATGTGTCACTCATATTACTTGATGTCAGGTATGGCTATGATGTGTCACTCATATTACGTCAGTCGCTCATATTGATGTCAGTTATATGTTTGGTATGACCTTAATGTGGCACTGGAATTACTGGAATTAAGGTATATGTTAGGTATAGCTATAATTTATCATTCATATTACTGCATATCAAGTATGTGTCAGGTATGGCTATAATTTTTCACCCATTTTATTGGATGTTAAGTATGTGTCAGTTATGGCCATAATGTGTCACTCATTTTACTGGATGTCAAGTATGTGTCAGGTATGGCCATAATGTGTCACTCATTTTACTGCATGTCAAGTATGTGTCAGGTATGGCCATAATGTGTCACTCATTTTACTGCATGTCAAGTATGTGTCAGGTATGGCCATAATGTGTCACTCATTTTACTGCATGTCAAGTATGTGTCAGGTATGGCCATAATGTGTCACCCATTTTACTGCATGTCAAGTATGTGTCAGGTATGGCCATAATGTGTCACTCATTTTACTGGATGTCAAGTATGTGTCAGGTATGGCCATAATGTGTCACCCATTTTACTGCATGTCAAGTATGTGTCAGGTATGGCCATAATGTGTCACTCATTTGACTGCATGTCAAGTATGTGTCAGGTGTGGCCATAATGTGTCACTCATTTTACTGGATGTCAAGTATGTGTCAGGTGTGGCCATAATGTGTCACTCATTTTACTGGATGTCAAGTATGTGTCAGGTATGGCCATAATGTGTCACTCATTTTACTGGATGTCAAGTATGTGTCAGGTATGGCTATAATTGTACACCCATTTTACTGGATGTGAAGTATGTGTCAGGTATGGCCATAATGTGTCACTTATTTTACTGGATGTGAAGTATGTGTCAGGTATGGCCATAATGTGTCACTCATTTTACTGGATGTCAAGTATGTGTCAGGTATGGCCATAATGTGTCACTCATTTTACTGCATGTCAAGTATGTGTCAGGTATGGCCATAATGTGTCACTCATTTTACTGCATGTCAAGTATGTGTCAGGTATGGCCATAATGTGTCACCCATTTTACTGGATGTCAAGTATGTGTCAGGTATGGCCATAATGTGTCACTCATTTTACTGCATGTCAAGTATGTGTCAGGTATGGCCATAATGTGTCACTCATTTTACTGGATGTCAAATATGTGTCAGGTATGGCCATAATGTGTCACTCATTTTACTGGATGTCAAGTATGTGTCAGGTATGGCCATTTTACCATTGTTTACACTTGTCTTGATGAAAATAATCTTATTCTTCAATGGTAACTGCTGGAATTCTTCTCATGTTTATGACATTTGACTTTGAGATGAAATAACATTGGTATGTGTACAGAATCAATTAAAAATTTGGAAATCAATATCATGCTCAACTGTTTCTTTCAATAGCAATTTGCAAACACCAGGGTACATGGGACACCATGATCTTTTCTAAATATGTTCTCCCAACTGAATCTCAGTTGACAGCCAAACTTATTAGCACATAAAAGTGATAAGAATAGATTTTTACCTCTTTGTCAAAATTGTGATTGATTCATATTTTTATATCTGTGATTTTTCTAATGGCAATATCTGTGATGTAATTCCCCTGAGAAAAACTACCGGTAATCCTTTTATAACCCTAGCTTTGTTAACATAATTTGTTTTCATCAATATAGAACCAATTGAGTCAATCAATAAAAAAGTTGAGCTTTCAGCTCAGTTGAACAGAATGTTTGCATAACAAGACCTCTACCCCTGTGCAACATTGTGATACATTAGCTCCTCTGATAATAATAATAATAATAATAATGCACTAATGTGCTGACATAAAATCATACACTTCTCATAATTGATGGGCACAGTGTGGTGCTGGGAATGCTATTGCCTTATGTCAGTGTCTAATGAACATACTTCAGTTAAACATATCATGCTCTAATTTATTGTTGATGAATTGTGATTTAAATATACAATAAACATTTTTGAAATGTAAAATGTCTCTCTTTATTGTTCATATAAACATAAAAACATGACAAATAAACACAAGAACACAAGAACATAAGTAAACACTATCCTTAGGTGCTAACTCAGGTAAGGGTTATAAAGATTTGGAAGAATTAGGCCAGAAAAAAAGGAATTGTTTTTTTCATTGCCAAATGTAACATATGATAATTTGTGTTCAATAAAGAGCATTTTATCATACAAGAATTGTAGCAGTAAAGGTGCATTTATTTTTAGAAAATGTATAAATCCAGCAAATATGCTTCAGGAATAAATTTACTCCCATTTACATTTCTCTTATTTTAATAGAAGCCTCTTAAAATATGTAAAACAGAAGATTTTTTATTTGTATTTTTTTTTTTTTTTTGAAATTCAGAGATCCTTTTTTGTCTATTTATATACAAAAACATGACAGTGTGCATGGTGTAATACAAAATCACTGACGGAGCCCAATACTGTCCGCCTGATACGTCCAAGTCCCCTGGTACCAACTATGATCAGGCTCATGGCTTGTTCCTTTGCCATCTCTATTATCTCCTGTCCTGGATTCAAGGAGTGCTTCACCTCTACTGTTCCTATGATCTGGAAAAAAAACTCATAACATATATAAATAAGACAATTTCTGATTCCTGAAAATTATACAAACACCAGGGTACATGGGACTTCATGGGTTTCATTCCACTTCATGGCATCCACCCTGGGACCCAGACAGTATTTGAAAATTCCTATTTGGGTGGTGACCTTCAATTGTGCGAAGAACATTGAACAAGGAAAGTGTAATATTAGATATAGCATCATTAAAACAATTGTGCTGAAGTTAAAATATGTGAAATTCTATTTAACACACTTAAAAGATAACCAGTCCTTATGAATGGTCTTATTCATGAGTGTATATGTTGTTAGTATTCTTTCTTTATTGAGTTGAAATATCTTAATTTTGAAAATACTAACATTATTATCTGAAAGGACTTTTTCATATTTGTTTTTAATCTCTTGTCTCTTTGCAGTTTCCTTGGCCCAGATTTGTGTCCAGTTTTCATATGGTGCATCTTCACCTCCTGTCAAAATAAACAAAATTGTAATGAAAAATGATATTAATAAGATGGTAAAGATAGATTTAGTTGCTATATTTATATGAATGCAAGCACTGTTCTCTTCTCCTCTAAAACTACTGCGTGGAGTTCATAGATATAAGTAGAAAAGATGTATTTTCAGGGGACCAATTCTGTCCTTTTCCATTAGGCTCAAATCCTTTTTCTTTCTTGCTATGATTATTTTCAAAACTCTGAATTGTCAAGGAGGCTGTGATTTGATATATAACATGCATTTTGATTGTAGTTTGCTCTAGGATTTGAGTGATCATGTATGAAGCAATTTCCAGAAAATGGTCACAAACATTATAAAAAAGCAACCATCAACACAGCCCTAAGGCCATTGGTCTATGTTTTATGATTGATGTTGCCAATAAGTTTAGTATATATGTAGTTAGACAGTAAATATAATGATACAATTGTAATAATATTTGGCTAAATTTTAAAAATAACAGATAATAAAAGATGATTGGTTTAAAAGTTTAAGTGGAACATTTATGTTTCAAACATAATTACCAACTACATGAAGGTAGGACAATGAATGCTTATATTTCTGATATAAATGATTTCTCACTGAAAATAATGAGATATAGAATAAAGTATTGCTATTATATAAATATATAAATACATATATTGCTATTGCCTTTAAAGTATATTTTGATAATCAATGCTCACTCATTAACCTCTCTGATATGTTGGACAGTTCTTGCACATGTAACAGAGTCAGGTGATCTGATGAGTGTCTCAGATTTAGCAAGTAGACTGAAATAGATAAATGTTGCATGAAAAGTATATATTATATAATGGCACATACATGCATAGGACAGACTTTGTCACATCATTTTAATCTATACAGTTCAGATTCAGCACTTATATCGAAATGGTGGTGCAAATCATTGGACTGGGATTTCTTATACTACATTATCACAAGAATAATTTTTTAAAGATTGTGATATATTTAGACAGCACAGTGTATGACATCCTAGTCTTGGCTCACTCAACATTTAAAACGAAATTTGTTCTCCACCTGCCCACTGTAAACCTACAACTGAGGGAAGTTTACACTGTAAACGTATGATACAAGACCTTCTTAGCTCACTCTAAACTTGCAACAGAAACCTTCCTGACCTGCTCACTGTAAACTCACAATAGATGGCCTTCTCAGCCTGCTCACTGTAATCTTACAATAGAGGGCCTTCTCACTGCTCACTTTAAACTTACAATAGAGGGCCTTCTCACTGCTCACTGTAAACTTACAATAGAAGGCCTTCTCACCCTGCTCACTGTAAACTTACAATAGAAGGCCTTCTCACCCTGCTCACTGTAAACTTACAATAGAGGGCCTCAGCCTGCTCACTGTAAACTTACAATAGAAGGCCTTCTAACTGCTCACTGTAAACTTACAATAGAAGGCCTTCTCACCCTGCTCACTGTAAACTTACAATAGAAGGCCTTCTAACTGCTCACTGTAAACTTACAATAGAGGGCCTTCTCACTGCTCCCTGTAAACTTACAACAGAAGGCCTTCTCACTGCTCACTGTAAACTTACAATAGAAGGCCTTCTCAGCCTGCTCACTCTGAACGTACAATAGAAGGCCTTCTCAGCCTGCTCACTGTAAACTTACAATAGAGGGCCTTCTCACTGCTCACTGTAAACTTACAATAGAGGGCCTCAGCCTGCTCACTGTAAACTTACAATAGACGGCCTTCTCAGCCTGCTCACTGTAAACTTACAATAGAAGGCCTTCTCAGCCTGCTCACTGTAAACTTACAATAGAAGGCCTTCTCAGCCTGCTCACTGTAAACTTACAACAGAAGGCCTTCTCACTGCTCACTGTAAACTTACAATAGAAGGCCTGCTCAGCCTTCTCACTGTAAACTTACAATAGAAGGCCTGCTCAGCCTTCTCACTGTAAACTTACAATAGAAGGCCTTCTCAGCCTGCTCACTGTAAACTTACAATAGAAGGCCTTCTCAGCCTGCTCACTGTAAACTTACAATAGAAGGCCTTCTAACAGCTCACTGTAAACTTACAATAGAAGGCCTTCTCACTGCTCACTGTAAACTTACAACAGAAGGCCTTCTCACTGCTCACTCTGAACCTACAATAGAAGGCCTTCTCAGCCTGCTCTCTGTAAACTTACAATAGAAGGCCTTCTCACTGCTCACTGTAAACGTACAATAGAAGGCCTTCTCAGCCTGCTCACTGTAAACTTACAATAGAAGGCCTTCTCACTGCTCACTGTAACTTACAATAGAAGGCCTTCTCACTGCTCACTGTAACTTACAATAGAAGGCCTTCTCAGCCTGCTCACTGTAAACTTACAATAGAAGGCCTGCTCAGCCTTCTCACTGTAAACTTACAATAGAAGGCCTGCTCAGCCTTCTCACTGTAAACTTACAATAGAAGGCCTTCTCAGCCTGCTCACTGTAAACTTACAATAGAAGGCCTTCTCAGCCTGCTCACTGTAAACTTACAATAGAAGGCCTTCTAACAGCTCACTGTAAACTTACAATAGAAGGCCTTCTCACTGCTCACTGTAAACTTACAACAGAAGGCCTTCTCACTGCTCACTCTGAACCTACAATAGAAGGCCTTCTCAGCCTGCTCTCTGTAAACTTACAATAGAAGGCCTTCTCACTGCTCACTGTAAACGTACAATAGAAGGCCTTCTCAGCCTGCTCACTGTAAACTTACAATAGAAGGCCTTCTCACTGCTCACTGTAACTTACAATAGAAGGCCTTCTCACTGCTCACTGTAACTTACAATAGAAGGCCTTCTCAGCCTGCTCACTGTAAACTTACAAAAGAAGGCCTTCTCACTGCTCACTGTAACTTACAATAGAAGGCCTTCTCAGCCTGCTCACTGTAAACTTACAATAGAAGGCCTTCTCACTGCTCACTGTAAACTTACAATAGAAGGCCTTCTCAGCCTGCTCACTCTGAACTTATAATAGAGGGCCTTCTCAGCCTGCTCACTGTAAACCTACAATAGAATGCCTTCTCAGCCTGCTCACTCTGAACCTACAATAGAAGGCCTTCTCAGCCTGCTCACTCTGAACCTGCAATAGAAGGCCTTCTCAGCCTGCTCACTCTGAACTTACAATAGAAGGCCTTCTCAGCCTGCTCATTGTGAACTTACAATAGAAGGCCTTCTCAGCCTGCTCACTGTGAACTTACAATAGAAGGCCTTCTCAGCCTGCTCACTGGAGTCCACGGCAACCAAAACTCTCTTCCTGGGGTCTGCTACACTCTTCCAGAGAGCCATTGTGAGAGATATAGATGTGCTTTGTGACTTGTAGATAGATGTGCGTAGATATAACCAAATTTCTATATCCAAAATGTAATGAATTATATGGAAGCGAGTTTAAAACTTAGAGAATGTGTAACTGTAATAAATCCTTAATATCTTGACCTTATCGTTCAGGTGAACTAAATGCATTAAAGTAAAGTATCAAATAGTACTGGTCATATTGTGTAGGCCAGAATTATTGTTATCAATTGACCCACATTATAAGGATGTTTCCTGTACACTATGCGAGTCCACTCATTTCAAAGGGGGATGCTACATGCATATTATCATGTTCACAATAAAAGCACCTCTTGCTACTTCACATTTGCATGATCACAATTTAAAATATGTTTAAAAAATAATATGGCAGACATGATACACACTCAAGTGCTCTCTATTAATATATTGAGTGTTTGGGATATGTATGATGACAAGACTGGGCTATCTATAGTTTATACCATGGAGAATCTAATTCCTGGATAGCGGTATGGGTTATATTTCCGAGAGAAAGTCCCGTGTATTTTGAGCCTGATCTCAGACCAGAGCCAACGACCTGAATATCGTGTATGAAAGATTCCTGTACGAACACATCAGTCATAAGAGTGGAGTCTGGGACCCTTTCTCTTAATATACACACAGACAGTTGCAATAATGTTTGTTTGTTGCTCAGAAAGTTCCATCCATGTTATTAGGATCCTTAATAGTCCAGCAAGCAGGTATATACTATGAATGTATACAGAACTAATATAAATATTTACTGTCTTCATCTGGCGTGATATTTGGCTAGATAAACATGGCATATAGCATATGCTTGTAATCCAACAAGGGGTTCATATGCTGCAATAAGGGGTTTTTATTTATTTATTTATTTATTTATTTATTTATTTATTTATTTATTTATTTATTTATTTATTTATTTATTTATTTATTTATTTATTTATTTATTTATTTATTTATTTATTTATTTATTTATTTATTTATTTATTTATTTATTTATTTATTTATTTATTTATTTATTTATTTATTTATTTATTTATTTATTTATTTATTTATTTATTTATTTATTTATTTATTTATTTATTTATTTATTTATTTATTTATTTATTTATTTATTTATTTATTTATTTATTTATTTATTTATTTATTTATTTATTTATTTATTTATTTATTTATTTATTTATTTATTTATTTATTTATTTATTTATTTATTTATTTATTTATTTATTTATTTATTTATTTATTTATTTATTTATTTATTTATTTATTTATTTATTTATTTATTTATTTATTTATTTATTTATTTATTTATTTATTTATTTATTTATTTATTTATTTATTTATTTATTTATTTTATCTGTCTGTCTGTCTGTCTGTTTATAAAAGAAACAATAGTAGATGAACAAAGCTATCCTGTAGGCAATCTATTTTCAAAGGCAAGTTTTTTGGAGAACACCTGGGGCCTGGAGAGAGAACTTTCTCAGAACCTATTCACCCTTTCATTCTTTACGGTTTGTCTCCTCTGTACATTTACACGTCAAGAGACACCATTCAACTGGTGCCTGGAATACCAAACTTGATGCCCAACAAGGGTGTGGGAGCATCAAATAAAAGCCAATGAATTCTCTAACATACACTGAGCAGACACAAACAAGATTGATATTCAGAGAGGTGCAACAACATCTTATAAAGAACATTGAAATGAATGATATAACAGAAATGTATAGTTAGTTAAGTATGTGTGTCTTTCAGTGCCTTGAAGGGTAGCATATCACATTTACGCCGCTCTATTATTATCTATAGAAACTACATTTTTTTTATACCTGGATTTTTTGTTTTTATTGTTCTTTGGTAGTAAACATTAAGCCAATATCGAGGAGAATAGAACATGTTAAAATCGCCTGTGTTTTGCACGTAGGTTGTCTCAAGCTGTTGCCACCTTTACATGTATTAACACATGACCTCAGTGTTGCCTGAGATAGGGTCAAAGTTGCTATCACCCAGACTTTCCATCTCAGGCCAATCCTTCTCCACACTCAACACACCCAAGTAAACTCAA